>CM077833.1:9528632-9978632 GCA_039720395.1 Liquidambar formosana | reverse complement strand
CCCAACTAGAACAGTCTAATACAACACCCACCTAATCACCCTCCCCCCTGATAAAACCAAAAAACTCCAACACCTCAAACACAATGGCAACCAAATGACAACAGAGAAAAAGCAAGAAAAATCAAGAAACTAGCCTAATTAATGGGATGAATTAAGCCACCAAGTCACCCCAACAAGAACTGCATTGAAGCTCCACCCCAAAACCACCAGCAAGAGAGCCATGCAACCAAACAGACTTGGCACACAAAGAAAAACAAGCCCCTCCCCAGCCAATAGGCCAAGAACAAAATAACGGAATCAATTCTGCTAGAATATTTTATGCAGAATATGAATAGATGATAAATAATACGTTAGACAGAATTAATATAAAAAAAAAGGCTAATGCTTTATAATAGAATTAGTATGAGTGTAACAAAACAAAAAACGTACAAAAATTAGGGAGGAAATATAGCCTATGAAAATTTGAGAGCTACGGTTGTCCCTATCCTAAAACCACAAACGCCTCCCCACATACGAGTTCTAGAGGTCATATTTGTCTCTAAGATATTGTTGGAATTAAACGGAAGTTTTGATACCACTTTGTTGGACTTATGAAGCCATTTACAAACAGTTAGCATAGTGCTATAGGAAGCAACTAAATACAACAATAAAAGATAGTAACTGACATGACATTCTTAAACAGACAACTGTTAGCACTCCCCTAGTTATTATGATATACCAACTTAGCATGCCACTTTAGTTGTTGCAATTAGTTGTTGTATGCAGTATTTCCCTTCTAAAGTAATGATATTAGAAACACTCACATGAACAATTTCTTGATCTTTCTCCACTTGCTTGGTCTCTTACATTGTGTGGGGTAACACCCTTCAATATAGAACTCTTATATACATGTAGAGACTTCATGCATTCACCGAACTAATGGCTTTTCTATTCATGAACCACTCACATTCATGAACCAATCAATAACCAATGCATGAATTATCCCAAATAAATGAACCTCCATGTGTCTACTAAATGCATACATGTAATTAATTATGAAATATATTTATGATAGTACCCGTCCCCCAAAAACACCCGTTAATTCATAATTTGTGAAATTAATTCCTTCACTTTTCCATATTGTCTGCTTTGTTGATATTGCCTTCGACTTGAGTAACCTTTGTCTTCAATTCATGAATTATGTTGAGTGCACCTTTATAATGTTGGTTGAGAGTTAATACTTGTATTCCAAATACTAAAGCGCATCAAGATTTGTATGACAAACCTTAACATTGAAGAAATATTGCTTCAAAAATTCGATTGCTTCAAATGCAACTTCTTATTTAGCTTCCTTCTTCTTTATAGCACTCTTCCATAAAATCTACGTGAGGTCTTCATGGATGATATGCACTTGTTGGCCCAGGACTCAACCCAAGAGGGGAGGTGAATTGGGTTGATGCAAATTGTGGAAAAATTTTCAATAATAAATCAAATTATGCTCAAGGTATGCAATTATAATGCAAGAGTAAGCTCATAATAACCACAAATAACAAGAGTAAATAGATAGAGAGATCAAACACAACAATATTTACAAGGGTTAGCCTTCCACCTATATCCTCGTCCTAAGAGCTCATCTTGAGGGTTTCTAGCTCTACTATAGGTTTCAAGGTAGAGACATAAACCTTTTATAGCCACAAGTGTCTCTAGTACTTGCACAAGTCACCCTCCAAGTGCCTCAAATTAGGGTTTCACACAAACACTTAATTAAAAATATTGAAAGATCAATTTCTTATGTTCAAAAGCTCTCTCTCTCAAGTAAATAGATTACACAACAATAAAAGCTCTCTTAACTATTAGTTGATTTCACAACAAATGCTCACTTAAATTGAAATATAGGGCTTAGTGAATACAATAAATGATTAAGTTTAGTGAACAATGAATGATCATGAATGAATTTAATTGTATTATACCTTATAACCCACCAACGCATGGGGTACAATCCCCCAATGCAAATGTTGTTGTAACTTACATCAACACATCCCTCTATGACCCGATTAATCTCTATGCATCTATATACTATTATATTAAAGCATTGTATTTTGATCTCTAATATTTGCTGAGATTTGGTCTTTTTCCAAAAAGACCGCTCTAACTACTTTAGATTCAATATGTTTAAGAGGCATTTTAGTAATTGAAATTGAAATATAAATCTCACATGGTAACTCGACCTCCCTAAACTCCTCTTCCCACAAATTGTTTTCTTCCCCTTTTCTCCTCTCCCCACTCACTACTACATAAAAACAATTACAATAGCTATATATAGAAACACAGAAAACATAGCATCCACATAAAGTTTTAAAATACATCTTTCCATAAGAAATATTGATTTTACAATACTTTGCATGTGTTGCACACTCAACATGTGTGCCCATAAATGTGTGTGTGCGTGTATATATATATATATATATATATATATATATATATATATATTATCTAACTTACATTACAAATTATGAAATTTAGGTTTTGTTAAATTAAATATTACATTGATGATATCTTTTCTATTCAAATTAAATCATGTGAAAACCCATAGTTACAACTCTATTTCTAATTTTTTTTGGTTTTTATCTTGAATTATGTTCTATGTATTCTCCCCAAGGACATGAAAGAGGAGGTCGACATGCTGAAACATGAGATTGAATCACTCCAAAAAATTCTAAGGTATGACTATATGACAAAATTATTCCTCATCACACTTGATTTTATTTTAGTAGAACATATGTGACTATCATTTGAAAGATAAGATTTAAGCTAAGTTTTTTATTTTCTTTCTTTCTTTTCCTTTTTCTTAAAAATAATAATAATAGTAATAATAATGCATCATAAATATATATATATATATATATATATATATATATATATATATATATATATATATATAACAACATAAATCATTTGAATTTCTATTGCTTTAAATATAAATTAGCCTGACTAGTAACTATTTGAGGTCTCTTACATATATATTTTGGTCATTGCTATGGATATTTATATATTTAGGAGAAAGCATGCATATATAAAACAATATCTATTCAAAGAATTAGGGTGTATTTGGATGCAGAACTTGTTGGTGGGATTTGGGGTTAGTATGAGATTTCAAATTTCATTAAGACAAATTATCTTATTTGATAAGTTAAAGACAAGATTTACGAAATTGTAGATGGGATTTGAATGTCGGATTTTGGGCATTCACATTCAAGAACCCAAAATCCCATGTTCAAATTCCATCAAGCATTATTTACAAAATCATAAGGAGCAATTTCAAAAGGGCAACTTAGAATATTACCACCACTACTGCCAATCACCATGGCCACTGCTAGTACCGCCCATCACCACCATCCACCATTCAATGCCACGCACCGTTGCCACCCATCCATCAATACCAACACCACCACTCATCATCAACACCACCCAACATAATCATCTCCTACTCATCATAACCCCTCACCCATCACCACTATCACCATCCAACATTTACCACCCACCTACCATGAATATAAGCATCCCCTACTTTTCATAACCACTCACCTATTAACACTACCACCATCCAACATCACCACCACCTACCATAATAAGCAGCTCAATTCCATTTTCACCACCACTCACTACCTACTATTGTAAGTGTTGCCCCAAGAGAACAACCCTAGAGGGGGATGGTGAATAGGGTTATCAGTTAACAATGGAATATTATGCAATTTTAAAATTATTTAGCCCACAATATATCATAGCAATATAAATCAAATGCAATATAAAGAGTTTAAGGGATAGAAAGATTGCAAACAACGATTTAACAAGGTTCGGCTTCCCACCTACGACCTCTCTATTGGGAATCGAATGAGGAGGAAAACATACAAAGGCAGAATTAAAAATTTTCCTACGATTCTCAATCCCATGAATCCAATTATGCTTAATACAAAACAAACCCTAACTAGAAGAGGGTAAGAATTACTTGCAGTTAATTAATATCTTCTCCTTTATGCTCCAAGCTTTGTCTTCTCCTTTTTACTCCAAGCTTGAACTCCAGGCAGCAATGAATGAGCAGTCCAAGTGTACTGCCTCCAACGGTATCCACACCTAGCTTAAGCTTGAAGTCCTTTCCTTCTTCTTCCTTATTATTGCTAGAGGTGGAGAAGAGGGAGAGAGAGAGAGAGAGCCTCCTTAGGGCTGGACGGCTAGGGCTTGGAGTGTATCAAGTGACGATGTCATACATCATCACATGATTTATATAGCCCCCACTAAAGGGGCCTGGCCATAGGGAGAATCCCTTTTAGGGTTTCAATGCAATTTCTCTAAATTGCATTATAACCCCTCTAATTTATATCAAATACAAATTTTGCCCTTAAAGAACATTTCTTTAATCATTTATACCCTTTCTCTCATAGACTATCAAGCTCTTTTAGCATAATCAGTGTGTAACCCATTGGGTTCACATCATTAAGTAGTAGGTATAGCACATGTTGTGCACAATGGAACACTTTCCATTAGAGGGTTTAATTGAAACTCCTTTCAATTCCCTAATTGATTATAACTCTCTTATATCAATTAGGGCTTCTACTAACCATAAGTAACACCTAGCATATGGCTCATGGTGTGGTCCTTAATGAGGTGAATAGTCATTTACAAAGAACCCTTCTGTTATAGTTTATCAGTTACAATTACATCCTTCCATCAACACAATGTCTCCAATTGAACTAATAGGACATGGAAGTCTGTCAAGTCCCTAGTTCAATTACTTTACACTCATTCATTAATATCAGCTCAATGATGAACTTATGGAAACTCCTTTCCATATTCATTCTACCATAGGCCCATGGATTTAATGAGTTATATTCAATGAATGCTATATGAGACATTCACTCTCTTTTTCCTGAGAGTGATGGATTCCTTGTTGATCACTCACATGCCTTCACACACATAGCAATAGGGCCAATGAACACCCTTACAGACCCCTATAAAGATCTGCACTTAGTGTTATCAAACTTCTAAAGCTATATGTATAAGGCAACCATGGTGTCTCAGGTCTAAGGATTACTTGTACCACTATAACAATGAGAAACTGATTGACAGGTAGGTAAAAACTCCATTCAGTTTATCTCATATCTTTTGTCACATTCAGTGTACCTATTCTTATAATAGGCACCCACTTGTTGGTTGTAGTGTCTATACACAAATAGCTTGAGACTAGCTATCCTCCTATAGAGTCAACCTAACAAGTGCTAGTCCTGTGGTTCATTATTGTCCATCATAGTGAACCTTCAACTAGGAATGATTTAGGAAGTTTAGTATAGAGATATATTTACAATCTCAAAATTACAACCCTTTATAATTTCATATTCTCAACTCTAACTCCATGGACATATTATGTAAATGTAAATGATGCATATAAACATAATAGAATAAGCCCTTTTATTAAATTAATGATAAATGTGACATATATAAATGAAATCAAATGATTGTTCCTAATCCCTAAACAATCATCTCTATGATTGGCTCTAGGGCATAATCCTAACACTCGCCTGAAGAGCTCCACCTGATAATTCAAATCCACTATCACTCTCCTTCAAGGTGGAGAAGCAAACCTTTACAAGCCAAGTGTTTTCACCTAACACTTGCTCAACAACATCCTCCAAGTGCCAAACTTAGGGCTATCACCAACCCTTGACTACAAGATTATAGAAGATGAGATTTGTGTGCAAAGAGACTTTCTTTAAGAGTAAATTACACAGTAATAAGAGCTCACCTCATTTCTAATGATATCTCAATAAATGTTCTTAATGAAATTAGGGCTAGAAGATGAATAACAATGAATACTCTTGTTAATCATAAATGCATTTGAATCATTATTTATTAGGCATTTTGAATAATATGACCGTTTAAAGCAATAAATGCCGGGAAAGAGCTATTTAGTGGCATTAAATGCACCAATAACCTTTCAAAAACTAGCCATTAAAAGTTTAAGATCACAAATTCAGTCGACTGAATTGGTGATTTAGTCAAATGATTCAGACAAAATCAGTCCTAGCTTAAGCCCTTACCCTTTAGGCAATTCAGTTGACTGATACAACATTTGAGTCAACTAAAACCTCATTTAAGTCGACTGAAACTTTATTTGAGTCTACTGAATTCGGCAGTAAGCTCCAAAATGAGATTTATAAAGAAATTTGTTCAATTAAGTCCATTCACATTAATTTAGGCCTTATGCAAATGATAAAATCAATTGGATTGAAGGTCTTAAGGTCCAACTAGGTTACTAGAGTGATTATTGAGCAACCATGAACAATTATGTCCTAACACTCAACTTAAAATCATAAAAGTCTTCAATGTAGATGCTTGCATAGTCTTAAGTGTTTGGTGATTGTTGATTATGCTTTTTGTACTCATGATCCCTTGTCCTTATGCATGATGAAGTTAGAATGTGCATTCCCTTGCTTCCTTGCGTTAGTGAATGCTATAGGCTTCATTGTGATATGCATATGACCCATATTGCTTCATGGATGCTTAAAATGGATTGGAGTACCTAGCTTTGATTAATACTTAACAATTTAAATCATTAGATACCTCACTAATCTTTTGTTATCATCAAAATGTCAGAAATGCCTATGGTTGAAAAACCTTAGGGCAATAATCTCCTCCTTTTCTATGATGATAAACCATTGATATTTTATAGCAATAATGAATCAATATAAATAGGTATATGGAACAAAAGCTCCCCCTTATAATATGCATAAATGGCATATAATAAAAATCTACAAAAAAAAAAAAAAAAAAAAAAAAAAAATCAGTTAAGTACAAAATGTGTGTACCATTAGCATAATCAATTATTCATGAGTACATGTTCATAAGAGTCGTAGTCATTAAACTAACTGTCAATGTAACTAAAACATGTCCATAAAACATCCATAAAACTATAATTAGTTTATAAAACATAAAATATCCCAAAATATCTCCCCTTTTTTACATCAAACAAAAAGCTAAGGATCCAAGTCGATGTGCTCCGGAAGGGTAAGAGTATCTTGATCTACAAGAACCGAAGGAAGTGGAAGCGGTGGAGGTAAAGGTGCAGTGCGGTGTACATAGAACTCAATAGCAGTCAACGAGTATCATATGATGCGCCTATCTGTCTTGGTCCTAGCAAGACGTTGATCCAGATGAGTTGTGAAAATATCTCCATAGCACTTAAGGGTATCCATGTCATTTTCCATCTATATCTTTCGGTTCTCAAAAGTAGAAATACGGGTCCCAACATCACCAAAGCCGTGTGTCATGGAAACCTAGAGAGCTTGAATGGCATCCAGTACAGTCTAAAAACCCGGAATAGGCTAAAATGGTGCTGTGGGTGCCTCTGGTATAGGTATCTGCTGCTACTACTGAGAGGGCTCAAAAATAGGGGGCTCATCATGCAAATCCTCAATGACATGCTCACCATACTCTACATGCTGCTCATCTCCTCCACCAGGAGGAATAGGATCAAAAGCCTCTTGTTCCTCATCTGTTTCCTCATCCGAATCATCCTTAGGAACCTTACCCCAAGAAGTGAACTTATAATGCATTTGTTTGAAGGTCATAGATGAATAGGTATTGGTGTGTGAGATGGTGACCACTGCTTCCTCATCGAAAGGAACATGAAAATGCTCAAATACACTGGTCAAAGCAAAACCATAAGGAAGGCTTGCAACCTTCTTCTTTTGACAATCAACAATGTGGTGAGAGATAATAAAGGGCAAGTCAACAAGTATAGTGTTCATCATGCACCAAATTAGGAATATGTCAAAATAAGATATGTGATCACAACCACCACTCCTAGGAAGAATATTATAGGTGATAATGTGATGAATAAAATGAACATTGATGGTGAGTTAATTGGCTTTAGGTTTAAAACGCTCAGTAATGTCATTTCTACCACAAATCTAGTTGAGGGCTTGGATTGGATCATATCCGGGATAACGAGTCCATTCATTTGTTAAAAGGATTTGAAATTGTCCACAAGGAAAATGAAAGATATTAGCAAAAAGGTTTTGGTCAATGGAGATAGTGATACCTCCTACCTTTGACCATAAAATGTGATAATCAATAAACTCGAAATTTGTGTAGAATATGAGAACAAGATATGTGTATATGGGTTTCTTCATGAAAAAAAAGGAATCGCAACCCAAAATTTTGAAATAATTAGCAATGATAGGGAAATTTTATACAAATAAATCAAAAGGAGCAAATTTACCAAAGACTACGGATTGTCAGCTAAAATCCTCTTCAAACTTCTTCTAAGTAGTAAGAGAATGAAATCCCTATCCACTCCAGGCTTGGGCTTGTCCTCCACTGGTGGATTCACAGGGGGTAGAGGGTTTTGAACCCTAGGTCGCAAGTTGCATGAAGATCCCTCACCCACGTTAGGGTTTGCTTAACATTTGGAAGGATTTTTGGTCTTAGGAGCCATGGAAGATAGTGTTTTGAGAATTTGAGAGAAAGAGAAGAATAGAAACTGTCGTGGGAAAGAGTGGGTTTGAAACTCAAAAGAAACAATTGATATATATAGAATCGCAGATTCAGTCGCCTAAAATGCCCATTCAATAGACTGAATTACACAGAATTGACATTTCAATTAACTGAATGGTCAACTAAAATGCCCATTCAGTTGACTGAATTATCCAATAACTCAATCAATGCATAGTCATCAAATTGAGTCAACTCATTAAGCAATTAGGTTGACTTAAATTCACAAAACCTTCAAGAATAAGCAAAAATATAGCCCAAGTGATAAGTGAATATGTTGGATATGCAATAAATATTATCAATTCACTACATCATGCATCAATCACATCCCAAGTTCTCTTTTAATGAAATAAAATCGATCTTCTTGAAGAGGATTAGTAAAGATATCAGCCAATTAATGATCGGTACCTATGAAATTAATTTCAACATCTCCTCTTTAGACATGATCTCGTATGAAATGATGTATAATTTCAATATGTTTGGTCTATGAGTGTTGTATTGGGTTCTTGGTCAAATTAATAGCACTAGTATTGTCACATTTAATGGAAATGTGATCAAAGTGAAATCCATAGTCCTCAAGTTGTTGTTTCATGTACAACACTTGTGTACAACAACTACCGACCGCATTGTACTCGGCATCGGTGCTTGAGAGTGCAACCGATGTTTGTTTCTTACTAAACCAAGATACTAATGAATGACCTAGGAAATGACAAGTCCCACTAGTGCTTATGCGATCATCTTTGCTACCAGCAAAGTCCGCATCGGAATAGCTAAGTATATCAAAAGATGTAAACTTGGGAAACCATAAGTCTAGGTTGATTGAGCCACTCAAGTATTTAAAAATGCGCTTAACGGCTACCATGTGAGATTCTTTAAGACATGATTGAAATCTATCACACAAGCAAATACTAAACATGATACCAGGTCTATTTGCGGTTATATAAAGCAAACTACCAATCATACCTCTGTACTTCTTTTCATCAACACTTTTACCTGTTTCATCCTTGTCAATCTTGATGGAAATGCTCATAGGAGTAGAAAACTCTCTTCTATCCTCCAATCCATACTTCTTGAGTAAATCTTTAACATATTTGGATTGAATAATGAATGTCCTTTCCTTTGTTTATTTAATTTGAAGTCCAAGGAAGAATGACAATTCTCCCATCATACTCATCTTAAATTCCTCCTGCATGATCTTAGAAAAACTCCTTGCAAAGGTTCTCATTAGTGGATCCAAAGATGATATCATCAATATAGATTCGAACTAAAAGCATATCATAATCAATTCTTTTAATGAAAAGTGTGGTGTCAAGTTTTCCTCTTTTAAGACCATTTTTTAGTAAAAATCTACTAAGTCTTTCATACCATGCTCTAGGAGCTTGTTTTAAACCATATAAAGCTTTTGAAAGTTTAAAAACATGGTTTAGAAACTCATGACTTTCAAAACTGGAAGGCTGTTCAACATAGACTTCCTCTTTTATAAAACCATTTAGAAATGCACTCTTGACATCCATTTGAGATAATTTGAAATATTTATGACATGCATATGCAACTAACATTCTAATAGCCTCAAGTCTTGCTACCGGAGCATAGGTTTCATCATAATCTATGCCTTCTTATTGATTATAACCTTGGGCTACAAGTTCAGCCTTATTTCTAGTAATAACTCCGGATTCATCCTTTTTGTTTCTGAACACCCATTAAGTTCCAATTGCACTATGGTCATGAGATCTAGGAACTAAGGTCCAAACCTTATTCCTTTCAAATTGGTTGAGTTCTGCTTGCATAGCAAGGACCTATGATTCATCATTCTCAGCCTCATTAATATTCTTAGGTTCAATTTGAGATATAAAAGAAAGAGATCACAAATTTTCCTAAAAGAGGATCGAGTTCTTACCCCACATGAGGGTTCACCTAAGATTTGATCTTTAGGATGATACCTCACAAATTTCCAAGTCTTAGTTATATCCAGATGAATTGGAGCTTCTTCTTGTTCTTCTTGTTCTTCTTGTTCTGGTTCCTTTACTTCAATGACCTCATCTTCTTCCTTTTCTTTACCTTTGTCTTTTGGTTCTTGTTAGTCATTGAGCTTCAAGTTTTCAACTTGTTCTTGCAAATCTACAACTATATCATCATCATCATCATCATCATCATCCACATTTCTCTTTGTGGCAAAGGGATTAGTTTCATCAAATACAACATGTATAGATTCTCACAAGGTTAATGTTCTTTTATTGAAAACTCTATATGCTTTACTTATTATAAAATAACCAAGAAATATGCCTTCATCGGATTTAGAGTCAAATTTAGAAAGTTTATCTCTATCATTCAAAATAAATCATTTACAACTAAATACCTTAAAGTAACTAATATTAGGTTTCTTATCATTTCACAATTCATAAGGGGTCTTACTAATCTTCGCTCTCAAAAGCACTCTATTCATAATATAGCATGCGGTGTTAATGGCCTCGGCCCAAAAGTATCTCGGTAAAGAACGCTCATTCAACATAGTTCTAAACATTTTTTAAAGTATTCTATTCTTTCTTTCAACTACACCATTTTATTGAGGAATTCTTGAAGCGGAGAAATAGTGGCTAAAGTCATTCTCATCACAAAATTTCTCAATATCCTTATTAAAAAATTCCCTCCTCCTATCACTTCTAACATGTGTAATGGTGTAACCCTTTTCATTTTGGACTCTTCTACAATATGTAGCAAATGTAGTACGAGTCTCATCTTTATGTGTAAGGAAAAACACCTATATATATCTAGAGTAGTCATTAACAATTTCAAATGCATAATGCTTTCCTCTAAAACTTGCAATAGCATTGGGTCCAAATAAGTCCATATGTCAAAATTGTAAAGGTCTAGTTATGGAAATATCAACTTTTGTTTTAAAAGAAGACTTAGTTTGTTTTCTAAATTGGCGTGCACTACAAACTCTATCTTTTGCAAACTTTGCTTTTGGTAAACCTCTCACAAGTTCATGCCTAGAAAGTTTTGAAATCAAATCAATACTTGCATGTCCAACTCTCCTACGCCACAACCAATGATTTTCATTTAAAGCAGAGAAGTAATGTACATTTTGTAATGCGATTTCTTCAAACTCTATAGCATAAGATGTTACCAATCCTATATGCAACAAATAGAATTTTATCCAAACAACAACTTCAATTATGCACTTATTAGCTTTAAAAATAACTCTATAACATTTATCACATAATTGAATAATACTAGAGAGATTATACTTTAAACCATCAACTAATAAAACATTTTCAATACAAAAAGAAGAATTCTTACCAACCTTGCCAATACCAATTATCTTACCTTCGGCATTGTCTCCAAATGTCATAAAGCTGCTATTTTTGGGTTTTCAGGGTATGAACTTTAATTTATCACCCATCATGTGTCTTGAATAACCACTATCAAGAAACTACTTCTCATTGCTTGATGACTTTAAGCATACTTACACAACAACCTCAAGTAACTTTTTTTAGTACCCATATTTTCTTGGGTCCATTAGAGTTAGCCATAAGAGGGGAAGTTTCCTTAACCACCCACACCTTCTTGGAGTAACCTTTTGGTCTCCTTCTCATGTTACAAAAATAATAGTTATGTCTATCATTATTACAATAAGTGCATGAGACTTTAGGTGTACTAGAGGCAATAAGCTTGGGGAAGAAATTGATGTAGGATTTTTGTTTAATGTGTTCTTAATAACCAATTCTCATTTTGTCAAAACACCATCTTTGACTAGTTAATATCTTATCCAAGTTATCCCTTCTATTGGTAAACTTGGCTAAGGTATTAGTCAAGTCCTCAATCTTGTCTTTTAAAGAAGTATTTTCATTTTCAAGAATAGATTGAGAGAAGGAAGAAGGTTGTTCTACTTTGTTTTTTAAATCAAGGTTTTTATTTTTCAAAGCATTTAGTTCTTCCTTAAGAAAGATGATGGTCTTTTTCAAATCACTATTTCTATAAGCAACCTTCTTTAGTTCAAGAAAATATCTTCAAGGGCCTCTTGTAATTCATCGTAAGTAAGAGGTTCATCATTAGAAATATCATTAGAGACATCATTAGAAATGGTTATCTCATCTTTTTTTTCCATGAGACAAAAGTTTGCAAGTTTTTTATCACAAGAAATTTCTTCTTCTTCTCCATCACTATTGGCATCTTCATCCCATGTGATGGTGAAAGCTTTTTTCTTGAATTTTCTGTTGTCCATATAGTTATTGTTGTTGTTGTTGAGTTGAGGACGATGTAATTTGATGTGTCTGGGCTTCTTACATTCAAAACACACTTGAGGTTCTCTATTAGATATTTCTCCTCTATTTGAAAATCTTTTGGAGGAGTCACCCTTGTTGAATCTCCTTCCTTGATTTTTTTCTATTGAAGAACTTTTTGAGTTTGTGAGAAATGAATACCATAGCTTCATCATTTTCGTTTTCAAACTCTTATTGTTATTGTTCTTCTTCACTATTTGAGGCTTTGAGAACAATGCTTTTGGATGGTTTTCTTTCATTGGCTTCACGAGCTTTGAAGGTGAATTCTTGAGTGACAAAATTCCCATCAAAGTCACTTAGAGTCATTGGGCCAAGTTCTTTTGATTGAAGGACGGCCGTAATGAAAGTATCCCATTCCTTCGATAAGCTCCTAAGAATTTTTCTCACCAATTTGGAGTTAGTATATATCTTTTTAAGAGAATTTAAAGGATTTATAATAGTATTGAAGTAAGCAAACATATCTCTAATAGATTCATCCTTTTTCATTTTGAATAATTCATATTTACAAACAAGCATATTAGTTTTTGCTTCTTTAACTTGAGAAGTTCCTTCATAGGTAACTTTTAAAGTATCCCATATCTTTTTGGCACTAGTGCACCTAGAGATTTTGCTAAACTTATCACTAGTCAAAGCACAATATAATAAGCTAATGGTTTTAGAATTAAGTTTAAAGGATTTGTGATCACTACTAGTGTATTCTTGTGGAACTTTGGATAGAGAAACACCATCAACTACTTTTATAAGGACTAAAGAACCCTTAAAAGTAATGTTCCATAATTCATAGCTAGAAGATTAGAAAAAAATTTGCATTCTAATTTTCCAGAAATTATATAGAGAATTATCTCCATTAAAAAGAGGTAGTCTATTGGATGATTGTCCCTTGGTAAATCCATAGCCACTATAGTTAGCCATATCGTTTTTCATAAGAAAAATATGTCAAATGCAAGAGGTTAGCCTCTAATACCAATTGTTGCCCCAAGAGAACAACCTTAGAGAGGGGTGAATAGGGTTATTAGCTAACAATGGAATATTATGCAATTTTAAAATTATTTAGCCCATAATATATCACAACAATATAAATCAAGTGAAATATAAAGAGTTTAAGAGATAGAAAGGTTGCAAACAATGATTTAACGAGGTTTGGCTTATCGTCTACATTCTCGCCTCAAGATCTCCACCTAAGGATTCAAATCCACTACCACTCTCCTTCAAGACGGAGCAACAGACCTTTACAAGTCAAGTGTTTTCACCTAACACATGCTCAACAACACTCTCCAAGTGCCAAACTTAGGGTTATCACCAACTCTTTATTACAAGATTATAGAAGATGAGATTTGTATACAAAGAGATTTTCTTCAAGAGTGAATTACACAGTAATAAAAGCTCACCTCACTTCTAATGATATCAATAAATGCTCTTGATGAAATTAGGGATAAAAGATGAATAACAATGAATTCTCTTGTATGGGTAATCATAAATACATTTGAATTATTGTTTATATAGGTATTTTGAATAATATGACCATTTGAAGCAATAAATGTCAGGAAAGAGCCGTTTAGTGGCATTAAATGCACCAATAACCTTTTAAAAACTAGCTATTAGAAGTTTGAGATAAAAAATTCAGTCAATTGAATCATCAATTTAGTTAACTGATTTGCCAATTCAGTCACTTCAGTCGACTGAATTGGTGATTCAGTCGACTAATTCAAACAGAATCAGTCCTAGCTTAAGCCCTTACTCTCTGGGCAATTCAATTAACTGATACAACATTTACGTCGATTGGAACCTCATTTGAATCGACTAAAACTTTATTTGAGTAAACTGAATTGGGTAGCAAGCTCTAAAATGTGATTTTCAAAGAAATTTGTTCAATTAAGTCCATTAACATTAATTTAGGCCTTATGCAAATGATAAAATCAATTGGATTGAAGGTCCTAAGGTCCAACTAGGTTATTAGAGTGATTATTGAGCAACCATGAACAATTTTGTCCTAATTAACACTAAACTTAAAATCATAAAAGTCTTCAATGTAGATGCTCGCATAGGCTTGAGTGCTTAGTGATTGTTGATTGTGCTTTTTGTGCTCATGATCCCTTGTCTTTGTGCATAATGAAGTTAGAGTGTGCATTCCCTTGCTTTCTTACCTTAGTGAATGCTATAGGCTTCATTGTGATGTGCATATGACCCATATTGCTTCATGTATGCTTGAAATGGATTGGAATACATGGCTTTAATTAATACTTGACAATTTAAATCATTAGATACCTCACCAATCTTTTGTTATCATCAAAATCTTAGAAATACCTATGTGAAACATTCTCTCCCTTTTACTGAGAGTGATAGATCCCTTGTTGATCCTTGTTGATTACTCATATACCTTCACAAATGAAAGAGTAGAGTCAATGAACACCCTTGGAAATCCCTAGTGGGATATGTAATTAGTGCTATCAAACTTCTAAAGCTCCATGCATAAGACAATCATATGTCTTAGATCTAAGGATTACTTGTACCACTGCAACTACGAGAAACTAATTGACAAACAAGTAAAACTCCATTAGTTATCTCAAAGTAAGATGGTCAAATTCAATGTACATGTTCATATAATAAGAAACCACATGTTTAGTCTTAGCGTCTCCACACAAATAACTTGAGACTAGCTATCCTCCGATAGAGCCAATTTAACATGTGCTAGTTCTATAGGTTCATTATTGTCCTTCATAATGAACCTTCAATTAGGAATGATTTAGGAGTTTATAGATATATATAGAGTCTCCATATCACAATACTTTGTGATTTCATATTATCAACTCTAATTCCATAGACATATCATGTAAATATAAAGAATAAAATAAACATGATAGAATAAAGCCCTTTATTAAATAATAATAAATGTGACATATAATAAATGAAATCCTATGATTATTCTTTATCCTTAAAGTATCATCTCTATGATTGGCTGTATGGCATACAACTAATAGGGAAGATGCCCTTCCCAAGCTTAATGAGCATAGGATTAAAGGGCTGACTCAACCAAATATGGATGAATTAGAATCAATTAGCTTAGGATCTAAGGAATTGCCTAGAATAATTAGAATCGGGACCACACTCACACAATCAGAAAGAAATCAGCTACTCTCCTTACTCTGAGATAACTTAGAGGCCTTTGCATGGTCCTACCAAGATATGCTCGAAGTTGATATAGACATTGTTCAGCACTTTATCCCAACAAACCCGAAAATCAACCTAGAAAAGCAGAAGCTTAGGCAAATGAAACCATAATGGACTCTTAAGATCAAAGAAGAAATATTCAAGCAATTCAATGTTGGGTTCCTTCAAGTTGTTAAATATCCAAAATTGTTAACCAATATAGTGCCCAATAGGATGAGGTAGCATTAGGATTGGTGGGTTAGCTAAATAACGCTAAATTGCTTCGAACGCCATTTGACAGTCATCATTCCATTTATTGGGCACTCCATTTTTTAGTAGCTTAAAAATCGGTTCACAGATAGTGGTTAACTTAGCTATGAATCGACTAATGTATTACACTCTTCCCAAAAAACCACAGATTTCTTTCTCTTTCTTAGTGGGATCCATCTCCATTATCACTTTGATTTTACTATCGTTTACTTCTATTCCACTCTGAGTGATCATAAAACCCAACAGCTTCCTTATAGTCATACCAAATGCACATTTATATGGGTTCAAATGGAGATTATACTGCTTAATCCTTTCAAAGGATTTCCCGAGTGCAGCTACATGGCCTTTATAATCCACAAATTTCACAATTGTATCATCTACATATACCTCAACTTCCTTATCGATCATATCATGTAAAAAGCTTATGGCAGCCCTTTGATATGTAGCCCTAGCATACTTTAATCCAAATGGCATACTTTATAACAGTAGGTACCCTAAGGAGTGATAAAAGAAATCTTTTCCATGTCCTCAGGTGCCATTTTTATCTAGTTGTAACCCGAGAACCCATCCATAAAAGAAAGTAAAGCATGGCCTATCGTGTTATCAACTAAGATATCAATGTGAAGTAATGGAAAATTATCTTTTGAGCTGGGTTTGTTTAAATCATGGTAATCGCGACACATCCTCACCTTTCCATCATTCTTTCGGAAGGAGAATGTAGTGTATTATTTGGGTAAGAAATTGCATGGGTATAAAGAAAATTATAATAATTTGGAAAAGACATGTATAGCTTTGGTGTGGGCCACCATAAAGTTTTGCCATTACATGCTATCTTTCTAGGTGCTATTAATATGCAAAATGGATCCGCTAAAGTATTTGTTCGAGAAGCCGGCAATGAATAACCTCATAGCTCGTTGGTTGCTATTGTTGCCAGAATTTGAAATCAAGTATATGGTGCAGAAATCAATAAAGGAGAGGGCAATTTATAAGTATCTAGCTGATTAACCCATTTCAGAAACAGGGGAAATTAATCAACAATTCCTAGATAAGCATCTGTTTGAAATAGAAGCCAAGCCGTGGAAGGTTTATTTTAATGGGGTTGCAAACAAGAGAGGATATGAAATAGGAGTTATTCTTATATCCACTAATGACATTCGTACTTCTTTAGCCATGAAGTTAGAATTTAGAGCTACGAACAACATTGCAAAGTACGAGGCATGTATTCTTGGGTTGGAAGCTGCTTTGGAATTGGGAATTCAAGAATTAGAAGTCTATGGTGATTCGACACTTATCATTTGTCAGATTCAATGGAAATGGAAAACTAAGGAGGAAAAGCTATGCTTATCTTGAGGCTTTAGCTGGAGAGTTCCAAGAAGTTTCTTTCCATTACTTATCTCGAACCAAGAATCAATTTACAAATGCACTGGCTACATTAGCATCTATGATGGAGATTCCAAAAGAAGGAAGTGTACACCCATTAATCACATAATAAAGGAAGTCACCCGCTTATTTTTGCCATGTTCAAACGGTTGAATTTGATGATGCTTACCTTGGTTCCATAACATAAAGAATTTTCTAGAAAATAGGAAGTGTCCAGAAAAGGCGGAGGGCAGTTATACCAAAGGTCCTACGATGGGGTTCATTTAGTTTGTGTGACAAAGAATCAAGCTTGGAAAATTATTGAAGAGATTTATGAAGGAGCTGGTGCACCACACATAAACGGGTATATGTTAGCAAAGAAGATCGTCTGGTTGGGTTATTACTAGTCGACAATGGATAAGGATTTCCACAATTATGTCAAAAAATGTTACAAATGCCAAGTGTATGCTAATTTACAACATTACTTACCTGTACCTTTAACAACTCTTTCATCCCCTTGGCCCTTTTCAACTTGGGGGATAGATATCTTTGGGAAGGTTAAACCACAAGCCTCAAATGGGCACAAGAACATTTTGGTGCCGACTGATTATTTCACTAAGTGAGTGGAGGTAGCATCGTATAAGACACTGAATTCCAAGAAGGTAGCTCAATTTGTAAAGACTAATATAATCTGTAGATATGGGGTCCTCATGAAATGATTTCTGATAATGGCAAGCACTTTGAGAAATAGATGCAATAGCTTTGTGAGGAGCATAACATTGTTTTTCACAAGTCTTCTTTTTATTGCCCACAGACTAATGAAATAATGGAAAGTGCTAATAAGAATGTGAAAGTCATCCTATAGAAGACAACTGAGACTTATAAAGATTGGACGGAGAAACTACCCTTAGCACTATAGGGCTATCGCACTTCAGTAAGGGCTTCAACCGAGGCTACCCCATTTTCATTGGTGTATAGCATGGAGGCAGTATTACCAATGGAATTGGAAATACTATCCTTATAGGTCTTGGCAGGAAGTCAATTGTCAGAAGTAGAGTAAGTCAAAGGTTGGTATGATGAGCTAACACTATTTGACGAAAGAAGATTATGAACTCTCTATCATATTCAGGGGTATCAAAGAAGGATTTCTCGAGCTTTTAACAAGAAAGTGAAAGACCGTGGTTTAAGAAAAGGTAATTTAGTGCTTAAAGAAATTCAGGCTCTAGTCTATTACCCTAGAGGGAAGTTTTGACCCAATTGGGTTTGCCTATACATCATCAAAAATATTCTGTTAGGAAGAGTAACTAGATTAATGGACTTAGATGGCGTCAAATTCACTCATCCTGCAAATTTAGACCAACTAGAGAAGTACTATGTGTGAAATCTACAAGCCCGCTAGGTTAAAAACCTGAAAGGGTGACCTAAGCAAAAGTTAGGGTTTTAAAAAAAAATTGATGAAAAAGAAATGAACTACGAATCATCCCATTCATTGCGTATAGAGTTTATGTTGCTGGGTTCATAAAGGCCGTAGTAAAAGCTGAAGTAGTAATGCAAGCCTAACCACTCCATGAATCAGCAAATTCATTGCATATGGAATCAACCAGTTGGGTAGAGATAACATGCTATTTTATTGATGTAACCAAAAGTTTTTGGAATAGTCTATTCGATTCCAACTTGCCACTGCATTCGGATTGGCCAATAGAAAGAAGAAAATTTTAAGCCCATCAGTCGAACATAAGCACAACCAAGAGATCTAATCAATGACCTTGTAATTCCCTATAATAAAACGAACCATCAAATTTTGTCCTAGGAAAGACTATTGAGCCACTCAAACCAATTACGTAAGGTGACATTGTCATAAGGATTAATTCTTCAACATCGATAATGTTTGGGTTCATAAATTGGTTGAATTTTTGGAGATGGCGCAACAAGGAGTTGCAAATTTTCAAATAGCCACACTTAAAAGAGAAGGGGACTTCTAGAAAATGGAATTTCTAAATTTTCAGATACCATGTCTAGACCGTTCAAGGTTTTAGTGAGGACCAATGGAATGATGTTATGAGATTTATGAAGATCAGGAATTAAGTCACACATTTCAATTGAAACCATGCTAGTCCCATTAGATAAAAGAAAGTGACTAACTATGCAAAAAGAAAATATCAAGCAGCGATATTAATGGTACAACTTAAAAGTGGGGCTTTGTTAGTCTCCTAAGTCCATGAATGCTGTAGCAAGAGCTCCTAAGTCTACTTGATTATTATAAACAAAGGAACGAGTCTTTTCTAATGGCAAGCCAATCAAAGAAACTAAGGGATTCACGTAACCAATTCGAACCTTTGGGAAAATATATGGTCCAGTAGTTCTTACCTTTAAAAGGGCGCAAAATCCCTTATAAATGGAACACAGTCTCATTCATGTTGAATCTGAAAAGGTGAAGGGTGGGATCCCAAAAGTGGGTAGCAACTTTCAAAAAATTCCATTCGAGCTTTATGTAAAGAGTAAAGAAAGCATCAAGCCCAAACCATGAAAAAGCAATCTTATCTAAGCCTTCTAAGGATTACATCCATTAGTTGAGAAGGTCGATAAAGGTCTCCATGAATATTTTGAAGTATATGAATGATTATGGGGTGTTTATGCATGAATATATAGGGTTTGGAAGTTGATTTTAGGTGAAAAACCAAGCCAAAATGTCAAAAATCATGAAAAACAAACTTAATTTGCAAAATCAGCAAATTGGGGCTAATGGCCAGGCCGGCCACCTTCCTTGGCCAGCCAAACCCCCTTAGGGTGGTTGGTTGGCACATTATGGTGGCCATTACCCCATTTTTGCCTCTCTTTTGCATTGTTTTGATGAAATCCCACTTTTTATTAACTTAGGACTCCAAATTTCTCCCAAATTCAACTAAAATTCAATTTTTATAAGCATAAGGACTCCAAATTCATATCAAAAAGTTTCATAAAACATTCCTAATGTTTGGATACAAGTTCTACATGTTCCTAATGCATACATAAACCCTGGATCGGGTTATCCTTGTTCAAGTTATTATATAACATGAAATAGTAACGAAATTATGAGAATTAATTGTTCAATTCTTTTTCTTTTTAGATGGTGGCTTTCTTTTCTTGCTAGGACCCGCTGTGTCTCCAATAGTTGAGTTGGGGGAACCATAGGGTAACCCATGTGTCCTTAATGAGAAGGTGGTACATTTATGCCCATCATTAGCCCTTACAAGAAGAATGTCATTAGTGATTGAATGATGATTTGTTTGAATGCTTAGAAAATTGCATAATTCCATTAGTGCCTCTTTCATAAAAACGAGATTCTAAATCAGAGTAGTTTAGGCTCATTTGCATGAGGTTTTTCCTTAAGCCCTCATTCACCTCCATATATTCCTCAGCAATTTCATATGGTACCTACATTATCAAAATATGCTAAGCATAGGAAATTGAATAAGATTTCATAGTTGCATGGTGAGTTGCATTTTTACCTCTCTATGTCGAGGATCAATGTAGGGAAGAGTCCTAAGATCAAGTTGGGAAATGGGTACAGTTACTTCATTCCTATTCCTAACAACCCACACTTCCCATGATTCATAAGCGATAGGTGGTGGCCTATCTTCTTGGTTCCCTTCATCTACTACTCTCGCAACTGAGCCTTAAACTGATTAAGGTCTCACGCGTTGAGTATGTGAGATTTTTGGCATTGATTAGTGAGATATCATTTTGTTTATAATATAAATATTAAAAAAAAAAATCAATCAAAAACTCTAGTTAGAGATTCTCACCAATTTGGGTAGGTTCCTTGTGGCTAGAGGCCTCATTAAGCGAGTTGGGCAGAAATCACTAAAATCAATTTCAGGGCTAGGAATTGATTCGCCTGGTTTCCATCAAGGTTTAGGCTAAGTTGGGACTGGTTAGTTGATCAGCACATCTCATGGTTGAGGATGGGCTCATTGGAGCCACTAGAACTGGGTTTCCGTTCACTTGCTTCTATACTCTTTCCCTGAGGTACCAATACCTGCCCATAGGACCCTCTAGTAGGACCCTTCTTTTAGTAGCCCAAACTTTTTTTCATGTCCTTAAGACGATAGGAATGAATATGAAAATAGCATTTTTTTTTTTTCCTGCTATAACTAGCCTCCATTTACCCACTATTTTCCATAATGCAACCAGCATTGATCGCTATCTATGAGAGTTAAAGTTTTATTGCCTTTCAATAGGAGAACCCTACCACTAATATTAGTCTTACATTCCTATAGCTTAGATTAATAGGTTTTTAATTTCTTTCGACTATAACCATATTGTGATCTCCCACCATTTAAGGAAGGATGATTTGACTCACTGTCTCATCAACCATTTTTTTTTTCTCTTTTTCTCTTTTCTCTTTTTCTTTTTTTTTTTTTTTTTGTTTTTTTTTGTTCTTTGTTTTTTTAGTTTTTGCGTTTTTTTTTTTTTGTTTTTTTGTTTTTTTTTTTTTGAGCAATTATGCAAATGAGGCCTTTGGTGCAACACAATATTTGTTCCATGTAACAGGAAGAAACTCAAATCTTGAAGCAAAACACTCAAGTAAATCCCAATTAAGGGCAATAAAACTTGTGTAACATAGTATACTAATTGGTGAGAGGAAAAGAGAGAATAAAAGGATTATAATTCAAAGGAATGGATTGAAGGGGCTGCACAATAGCATTAATGGCTACCACAAAATCCTAGAAATCGTGAACACCACTATAAAAACCCTAAACGCAAGGAAACCTTAACCACCTTTGTGTTTAAGTTTTCCTTACTATGGTACATAAATATCCTCATTTAAATCATTGTGTATTTTTTTAACAATCAACAAAATAAACTCATAATATTTTATTCTAAAAGTTTCATAGTTAAAGAATATAGCAATTAATAGAAAAAGAAAATAAAGCGACTTTGAACCATATAAATAACAAATCATATGATTACTTGTTTTCAGGTTTATGTTTGGAGGGGGCGTTGGAACAATGACATTGGATGAACTTCATTTGCTTGAAAAACATCTTGAAATTTGGATTTATCACATACGATCAACAAAGGTACTATTGGTTTCTTTTTATACTAACTTGATTTAGATACACGATACTACTTTTTCTTCAAGTTATTTTCATTTTTTTTTTTTGGTAATGTTTGAATTAATAAACTAATTTAACTAAAATCACTTTCACTTGCAGATGGATACTATGTTTCAAGAGATACAGTTATTGAAGAATAAGGTTAGGTTAAGCTTGCATTTAGTTTCTACAAATATATTAATGATAATAAATCAGAAAATAGAAGTATAATATAATTAGTTACGTGACTTACGTTAGTTATGTGACTATAAGTGATATTACTTTATTGTTTGTGATTATGACAACAAAAAAATTATCTCATGCGATCTTTTAAGTTTATTAAGTAGTCTTAAAAAAGTATCATCATAGTGTTGGGTCATTTTCCATATTAGAATGTCTCATTTGTTTTATATCAGACAAAACAAGTATTGCTTAGCATTGCTAAATCCCAATATGTGGATTTAGAGGATGTAAAAGTTATAAAATATAGCTATTAATCACATTACCTAGAAAAAATACCTCGATCCCATACATTCCAACAAGATTGTACAATAAATATTTTCATTATATTCTCTTTGAATAAGACTTGTACATTTAAAGAAATCATTGAAAAATAAAATGCATTATTTATCATACAGATGAGGAATTTTTTAACAATATTAAAACTACTATAGATCTTTAAGGAGAAAAGGGTAGGGGGTGTATAGATCTTTTAATAGACATTTTATATTGTAAAGTAATAGCCTTTAATAGTGTGATTTTATCTATTGAAAACTATATAAATCTTCTTTTGATTCAAATGATATCTTAAAACCACATGCTATTGAAGATCCTATTATTTATTCTAAAATTCCAAAAAAGCTTCACAAATAGAGCAATACCTGTTCCACCATCAACAATGAAAAAAAAAAAACTCAAAAGAAGAAAAATATATCCCATTTTTAAGCAATAGGAAGCTAAAATCCGGCTTTTATTAAGCAAGATTCTGGACTTTTGGAAAACATACGGGTCTTTCTACATCTTAGTGTAAAAAACACTCAATTTTACATATTTACACAAAGTGTAATATTATTTAGCTTCACAAATATTTCCAAATATACGATAATGCAACCATATCAATTTTTGTCTTGTTTCTTTTTTTCTTTTTTCAATATTTTTGTTAATCTTTATGCATGTATATGATTTCTATTATTTGTTAGGAGTAGGTTAGTTTGTTTCATTGTTTTTTTACTCCTATATATTTAATTTTTACAATTAAAACTTTAAAATTGAAGGCATTAGATGTACTCCAATTTATCATATTTGTTTCTCATTCATATAGTATTAAAGTGGGTGCTCTTCAATTTATCTACGAAGTTGCTTCAACTTAAAAGCCTTTTTAGCTAGTCACATTTTTTGAATTTATTAAAGGAATAGGCCATTAAAATTGATTTAAGATCACTTCTTTTTTTTTTTTTTTTTTTTGGTTAACGTTTTAGCTTTTTTACTTTAAAATATTTAAGTTCTATTTGTTAGGGGGAATTTAAGTTAGGTCTTTGTACATTCGTGTCACCTTCTCCAATTCAACTTTTCTTTTCATCTACATCTAGATTTGTTGCTTCTTTCCTTTTCTTTTTTTTTTTTTTTACCTTTTTTTATAGGACAAAAAAAAAAAAAAAGAAGAAAAGGAAAAGAAGCAACAAATTTGGGTGTCTTATTGGTTTACATTCCCTTTCTTCTCTCAACTTCTTATAGGTTTACTTGCCGCCCCTTTCTCCCGGCCATCAACAAACACTACACACATAACTTTTTTATAATAATAAAAAAAAGGGGTTTATTTACTTGGAAATTACACTAAAATAATATAAAATTATCCCCCTTAACAATCACATATTTCATAAGATTTCCTCTAAACAAAAGATATTTTCATCATGGCCAAGTATCACTCCACAGCGAGTCAAATCGGTTATCTCTGCACACAACTAGCCTAATAATTGTCAACTCAGTGATTTGAGATGATAATGACTTTTAGCTAGTTAACAACTAGCCTATAGTTAATATTAGTGATTGATAAGATCATTGGGTTTCTCCAATTGACACGTCCGTTGGAGTTCCCAAATCCTGACGTCATTAGCCTAGTTTGAGACCGTAAGGTCCATATAAGAGAAGTTTCCTATCATTTGGTACCTTTGCTTTCTTTAGAGAAGTTATTCCATCTATTTATTATCATTTCTCTCCACTTTTTAAGAGCCTTACTGGAAAAAGCCTTTTGCTACCATAGAATACCAAGTTCTTTGCTGAAATTTTTTTGAAGCTTACTAGAAAGCTCATTCATCTTCCTAAAACCACTTGTTTTCCACTGCTTCCGTTTCTAGGGTGCTACATGTTTACCAGAAAAATCTTTCGATCGTTGAGAAACTTAAGCCATTTACTGCTATAAACTTTGTAGGAGTTTTCATCTTTAGAATTACCTTTTAATCCAAAATGATATTATAGCTAAATCGTTTCCCACTTTTTCTATTTTTTATTTTCCTACCTGAGCTAGACTCTACCTTTTAACTTCTTATGTTTCCTATAAACCGAACTCGATTTTGAAAACTCTTATTAGTTTTAGCATTCGATTGAACTAAAACACTAGGCTAACAGAATAGCTTTTGTTAGGAACAATACCCAAATTATTATTAATCCAAAAATAAAACCATATTTGAAATGATACCAAGCTACTCTTTTTTGTGGTTCAAGCGCTTGCTTGCTGACCAAGGGTTTAATTTTCCCAACAATAAAACTCCATCTAACAATTTCAATTTTAGCAAATGGCTATATTAAAATCTAAGGAAATCTAAAAAAGGAGGTTGAGTTTTAAGATGGTTTCGTTTCAATGAGAAAATTATCTTTAGATGCGCTTTAACAACACTCAGTATTATCTCGCCACCAAACCTAAGCTTTTGAATTCTAGGGTCAAGATTTTTGAGATCATAGCCCATTACAAACTTGTAATGAGCCCAAACAAGACTTAGTATTATCTCACCACCAAACCTAAGCTTTTGAATTCTAGGGTCAAGATTTCCAAGATCATAGTTCATTACAAACTTTTAATGGGCCTTAATAAGACATAGTGGGCGTTTAGCACACCGTTTGGGAGGTCCCAAAGAGGCCTTTTGTGAGTTAAAAGTTAGTTTGCATATTTTAAGAATGTTTAGTGGGCCATCTAAAAGGCCTTTTACAAAACGTCATTTCTTCTAAAAGGCAGATTAGGAAAAGCTATCTTAGCTTTTTAAAATGCTGTTGCAAAAAGGCAAAAGAAATTCACGTGATAATGAAATAAAAGGCGGCAAATTTTTTTACTTTCCATCTTACCCCCCCACAACAACCAAAAACACAAGGCCAAATAAAATTAATGTCGTCATTCCATTTTGAAACACAAAGATTGATTGTTGGTGCTTCAATGGCCCTACATAATTATATCAGCAAGAGGTGAAATTTGATGTAGAATTTCAATGATATGATGAGGATGAGGATTATGTTAGTGATGATGACATTGATGTGCATATGAATGTGGGGGTACCCGTTCCAATTGAAGTGAACCAACAACATTTTAGAGAGATAACTGTTGTACGTAATGCAATTCCTGATTCAATATTACATTCCCGTTGAAAGTTAACCATTAAAGTGTTTTCAATTAATTAAAAAAAAAACATTTTAGAAGTAAAGTCTTTTCGGCATAGTAATTGTATCACATATTTGCAAAAGTTTATGCTTGAGGTATTTATATTATTTGCATGGAATATAATTCAATGATTCAATAAGTAGGAAGGGTAATAATGTCATTAATAAGCTCTAAAGGACTTTTGGAACTTTGCTACCAAACATACCTATTAAACTTTTTGACACAAAATGACTTTCAACATGTGTGTTTACCGAACATCGAATTTTTTGCAAATGTCTTTTCCCAAAAGGCCCTTTTAATCCCAAATGGTGCGCTAAATGCCCTTATAGTATTATCTTAACACTAGACCTAAGCACGAGCTATTAGTAACCCATATACTCGACTCAAATCCGAGCTTCCAACCCCGTGTCTTTTTTTATCCATAACCTTTCTAAGACCAGTAATTTTGGGAAAGCGAGTGTAGATTCCCTCAACAGACAGGCCAACTCCTTAAGTTGAAGTGATTGGGATGGTTACCTGTATTAACTTTGAATTCGAATGGTATAACTTAGAAAATGAGAGGACTATCTTAGGAAAAGAAATGAATAACCTAGAATTTAGGGCTTTTGCTACAAAGAGGAAGAAGATAAGCATAAAGAAGTATGTTTAGGCTTTTCAAGAGAAGAAAAGGATCCCTACCTCTAGTTCTAGACCTTGTATCTCATTCTCTAACTCCTAAGCCCCAACTCAGAGTTAATTAACATCCTATCAGCTACTGGGGTGTCATTAATATGTTTCCCCTTTTAATTGCCTCTTAATGCTACTCTAAGAAGCAAAAAGGGAAATAGGTTAACGACAACCTAAAACTCTCTCAATACATTCTAGTAGACCCATCAAAAGTTGACCTTCTCTTCGATTTTCTAGAACTCCCAAAGTCCATAAGCTCTACTACTCCTCAGTTGTACTACGAGCTAGAGTATACGTTCTAGGGTTTCAGTTCTAAAATTGAATTTCTTATCGGCATAGCATTACACAGGAAGAAGACTATAATAGATATCTTCTACTAGGCTTTCTCATGGATCATAAAAGTGAGTTTCATATCTCTAGTACTTCCCACTTTTCTCTTTGCAAACACCATATTTTCACCCCCTATGAGTTTATGTAAAGCATTAGTTTAAGTTTTGGTGTGTTTAGTAACTTTTAAGTCATGAAGAACATTTTTGCCCTTCTAAGATTCCTTTGTTAGTTTGTAATTGCATCCATATTTTTGTTTCATTTTTGCATTTTATCACTTGGATTTAGTTTTTAGGTGCATTTTGAATATATTGGTGTGTTTTGGTTTGAATTTGAATAGATTTGTATGCTTAATAACATTTGCAATTTTGAAGGCAATTTTATACTTTGGCTCGTCTCTTTTCCAATTAACCTTAAAACTCATATAGAACTCTTCAAATGATTTTATGTTGATGTAGATAGTTAATTTATAGAGTTAATTTAGTGAAGATAATGAAAAAGTCTTGGTTCTCATCGATATATAAGAGGAGAAAATAGGGAAAAAGATAGAGAGAGAAGATATAAGTATATGAGAAAGAGAGAAAGAGAGAGAGAGAGAGAATATATAGAAATTGGTATGGTTAAGAGTCCAATGGTGGTGGTGGATAGGGAGTGGATGTGGTTGAAATATGGTGAGGTTAACAATGGTTAGTGCTAAAGTGGCAACACAAGACTTGTTTAGATTTTAAATAGTAAAACTAATGGTTAAAAATGTTGAGAAATACTTTTTCACCCATCCTCTAATAGGGGGTGGGAGTGTGGGTAGGATCCATAATTTAGGACCCACACACTATTTACCCAACCCTATTTTTGTATGGGTAAATAACATGGGTGAATAGGATGGATGAAATCACATTGTTCAACAATGTTTTATATGTAAGGCAATTCAAAACATTTCTTCATCTGGTAATGCCATTGTAAATACCCTAATTTTGCAGTGGCTCCTCTCGACTAATCTAGAAGTCAAGTATAATCACATTGTAAATACAATGTGATGTATAGGAAATTAAAATATTACAATAATAATGTGACTAATATCTAGAAAGTTCTTTGACTTAAAAAATATATCAGTTTATAAGGTGACATTTGCTCCTTGTAGGTAGATCGTAAGATCTTCGAATTACATTTAAATTAATTTGGGGTTCACATTATTTACAAGAACCAATAGTGTAACGCCCCAAAATTTATAAACCTTAACACGTACAATTTCTTTTATGAGCTCCATACAAATAACCCTTTTCAAAAATACATTCCTTTCAAAATACAGAGTATTGCGCAGCTGCGGGTAGCCATGGTTAACCCAAAACTCATCATCAATATACATTGGCCAACCAAATGAATAAAATTACATTAGCTTTAAATAAAAATAAATGTACGTGATAACTTCTCCAAATCTCGACCCCAATTCTACTACGTGCCGCCAACAATTATCACCTGAAAATATATTGGGGTGAGCGAACAACTGCCCAGTAGGAAATCAAATTCCTATACAATAAATAATGTTTCAAAATCACATACAAGCATTTATATATTCAAAATAATATATAAATTAATCAAATAATACGAACTCCAAATCATAAACCTCAAATATAATCTCTATGAAATCAACCATCATAAACCTCAAATATATCACCATCAAGAATTATCACCTTACATAAATCAAATCTTAACATATGCTTCAAAATAATCATCATTTACCATACAAGAATTAAACCCCCTACCTCAAAAATAAGTGAATAAAATAAGTCGGATTAAAACTTCCCATGCTCCGACCGATGAACCGTTTGGCCACTGCCTCTCTCGGCTTCTCCCTTCCTCTTTCTCCCTTTCTTATTTCTTTCCTTCTCTTCTCTATTTATTTCTTCTCTTCCGTCCTTTCCTCCTTCTCTCTCTCTCTCTCTCTTCATCATTTCTTCTTTTCTTTATTCTACACCTACCTCCCACCTTTTTTTTCTTTTCTTCCTTCTTTTCCTATGTGCCCACGCCACTAGCTACTTTTTTTTTTTTTTATTTCTTCTTTTGACTTTTTCTATCCTCTTTTTCTTCTTTCTTCTTTCTTTCTCTCTTTTCACGTGCTCTCTCTCTTTTTTTCCAATTCTTTTCTTCTTTTGTCTTTCCTTCCTTCATCTATATATATATATATATATATATATATATATAGATCTCGCAAATTAATTATCCTTTCCATCCAAAGCAATTTAATGCAATATATCCCAACATTCAACTAACCTCAACAATATTTAAATTTATCACCTTGTGTATAATTCCACCAAATATACACACGTAAAATAAATCAATAAATATTTAGGGTATTACAAATAGCATTGCCAATAAAGGTAGCACAGTTTTTTAGAAAATAAAATTTTAGTAAGAGAATAGTCCTTGTTTTCTTCAAATGAGAGAGAGTGATGTAGAACACTTTATGGGGGTTATTGCGAGACGATTACGTGGCTGTATTTGAAATAAAAAGTTCGATAGAAGAGCCGTTTGCATTTAAATTAATTTGGGGTTCACATTATTTATAAGAACTAATAGCATTGCCAATACAGTAGCACAATTTGGTGGAAAATAAAATTTTAGTAAGAGAATAGTCCTTGTTTTCTTTAGATGAGAGAGAGTGATGAAGAACACTTCATGGGGGTTATTGCGAGAAGATTACATGGCTGGATTCAAAAGAAAAAGTTAGATAGAAGAGTTGTTCGAATGGTAGTACAAGCTCGTTCGAACGAGTGCGACGGCAAATTTAAGGTTACGATTTTAAGTCGGTTTAGGATGTTTTAAGGGTTATTTTCGTCCTAAGTTATCACAGGGTTTCATTTTATGCTTGTAGCTTATTCACATTGTAAGATCCATAATTTAGGACCCACACCCTATTTACCCCACCCTATTTTTGTATGGGCAAATAAGATGGGAAAATAGGATGGATGAAATTACATTGTTCAACAATATTTTATATATAAGGCAATTCAAAACATTCCTTCATCTGATAATGCCATTGTAAATAGCCCAATTTTGCAGTGGCTTCTCTTGGCTAATCTAGAAGTCAAGCATAATCACACCATATCCAAACACAACTTGGTAAATCACGATCTAACTGACCATCTAATAAGATTCTCAACCAAACCATGGCCGTCCCATTACTTGAAAGCACATCTCACCCTAAGAGACAAATGCGTGATTTTAGGGTAGCTATAACAATAAAGTGTATAAGGTGTAGTATGTTTATTAGAAACAGAAGAGGTGTAGGTGTAATTTCCCCTTCTAGGTTTCTTAAGTATATTCTTAGATTATGAGTAAATAATTTTGTGTAGCATATCTTACATCAAACTTTTAATTGACAAACCAAAAAAAAAAAAAAAAAAAAATTACAAGGACCATACAAGTGATGAAATATACAAAAAAATATAAATAATAATATTGTTTAGACATTACTTAGAAAGTTTTAAGTTCTATTTTAAGTTTTTGGTTTAAAAATCTAGTACAAATTTTTTTTTTCTTTTACCATATGAATAACTTGACTTGCCATTTGCCATTTGGTAATCTAAATATTAAAAAAAAAAACAAAAAAAACAAACAAACATTTATGCATCGGAGCCTAATGCCACGCTCTAAAAAATGACTATTTTATGTCTTTATAATCAAAGTTGGCTCTTAATTAATTTCTGGATTAAATTTATTTATTTATTTTGTTGTTGCATAGATATAAGTGAAAGATATTCACTTATTACAATTTTGAAAATTATATTTTCATTATTACCTTACATTTGTCGAGATATTAATTTATTTTTGTTATTGAAGGAGAGAATTCTGAAGGAAGCAAACATGTATCTTCAAGAGAAGGTAATGAAAAAAAATTATTAGTTTTATATTTTTCCTTACTTTTTTATATATTCGTTTAAATAACATGAGGTCTCTTTTATGCAGATAGAAGGGCAAATTGAAATTACTGACATCGCACCAGTGGCAACTAATATTCCATATCCACTAACTATACAGAATGAAATATATCAGTTTTAGGATTTGCACAAATTTGAACTACTAATGGTGGGGCATTCTTAAAATTGAGAAAATACAACTTCTCATACTGAGATGTGTTGTATAAGTAAGAAAAATGCTATACATCATGTTCTTGTTAGTTACTCTTGGGTTGTTGGAAATATTACTTATAAGTTTCTGTTAAAACATGTAATAATGAATTAATACATTAGTATTATTTTTATTATGAATATAAGCTCGATATTATGTACTCGCTTGCTACCTTCTAGTTGTGTTAAGGGCCCGTTTGGATAAATTTTTACTTCCTATTATTTACTTTGAAAAATAAAGAAACAAAAATTGGATAATGCAAAATTTTGATACTCTCTTTGAAAAGTTTAGGTAGCAGGAATTTCTTACTTCCCCAACTTTAAATGTAACTTCCAAAACCTTTTGCACTCAAGACCCTTTTTTTTTTTTTCACTTTTGAAAGTAAAAAACAAGAGGTAGAAGCTTATCCAAATGGGCCCTAAGTTTACATTTCATTTAAGTCTCTCGCTTTCTCTCTTATACATACAAATATTTAATGTTTAATATGTTATCTGTATGTTCTCTAAACTCATTTTATTATTGTTTGAGATACTACCTTTATCCAAAAAATAAAATAAAATAATATATAGATTACTTACTACCATGTGGCTTTTTTTTTTATCTTTTTGAAGAAAGAACTGACCAAGGAACATCAAAGAGTGACATAGTATCCCAACTAGGTTGGCACACTAAGCACTCACTATCCTACACTATTCAGTCCAAATTTTACTAATAAAAGAAAATTCACAATGTGATATTTGATTTTTGGATATACATTATCATAATCCTCTACCTTAATTTGAGGAGCTAAACGTTTTGCAAAAACTTTTATTTGAATTTATATAGCTAAGGAAGACACATAACTAAAAAATGAATAAGCCCTAAGTATAGGATTTATGCAAGCCTCATAACACAATAAATTCTTATGTAGCCATAAGTCCACATTGAATTTCTTCGGACCACAATACCCTCCAACTGCATAAACACATAGTACCCCATTAAATAACCTTTTGTGTTTACTATTATTCATGTGGAATCGGACAAAGAAACACTTCAATTAGATCGATTAGCAACAAATGGGTTTCTCGAAGTATCCAAATAATTATAGATCCTTTATGGGGATGATTTAGAACACATAAGATGATACTCTTATGACCAATTTCTTTTCCTTCTTCTTTTTTGTTTTTTTTTTTTTTGGGGGGATTTTTCCAAGAAGTTTGAACATAGTTTTGAAGCACAAAAAGATAAATGGATAGAATATATCTAAGTTTGGACAACCTTGGGATAATGCACTAAAAATGATACCAAATGATTTTTCAAATGTTTTTTTGGTTTTGACGACATAAAATAGGGACCTTATAAGCAGTTTGGATTTTTTGTGGAATTTTTCAATGTTTTAAGATGGGTGAAAAATTCAAGCCAACTCGATGGTAGTAAGCTACCATGTTGTGGACATATTTGAACACTTGAGTTTCAAGTCATACCTACACCATGCTAGCTTGTAAATAGATATTTGATTTTAATTGATCAACATGGAAGATATATGAATCAACAACACGTATATGGAAACAAAGATAACCATATCAAAGATTTAAAGATAAAGATACATAAAAAAATATCAACCTTAAAGATGTAGATACGTTGAAAATATCATCTTTGGCGAGGTTTTGAACCAATGCGATACAATAAATATCACTTTGATAATCGATCACAAGTATATGTACATGAAATGTGGGTCAAGGGACCACTACCAAAAATAAGTTATGAAAAATCAGGGAGAGGGTTATAGGACCACAACCCTCTAAATAAAAAAATACAACAACAGTTAGAAAAATTAAAGGTTTAAAGTTAGTGGGGTTAGCAAAAGTTAGTTCCAATTCGAATGATATGATTAATTCCATTATTCCGCCGATGTGGAGATCAGTAAGCTTGTTCATTAGAAACTCCTTGCATAGGGATCTTTAATTAGGTTCTTGGGACATGAGGGGAATTTGGGGAAAGTTTCAAGAAGAAAATACCTCATTTAATTTGATCATGCAATCAATCTTGAAATTGGCCACACCTTATTTGATCATGCATTTTGTCTCGAAACTAACCCACACGTAACTAATAGGCGTAGGTTTGTTTTATTTTCTAGAATATGCAATTATTTGCAGATTCTCACTACCCATGCCTGTTTTCAACTTTTCTTTAAACCAACAATGATTTACCTTAGGAATGTATTCCTTCAGCTTATGTGACATATATGATCTCTTGAAGTTGATTTAGGTGAGATAGAGTGCATGCTATACCTTGCCTCTAATCCATCCGATTGCTCGGTTTTGATCAAATCTTGATTCAACTCTTTCAGGGCATTGGTTTTGCGCGTGGATTGAAACTTTGAGCTCCCAAATTTAGTTTGAGGCCTAAGGTCAAGAGTAATGCCTTTTGAAGCTCAATCCCAACTCCTAATTGTGAATTGGCGGTTTGATTGGTTTACCGATTAAGGTTTTTTGATCGTTAGGGTTCCACTTCCAGAAATTCGATCAAAAGGTTCCCTATGTTTCCTAGGGACTTGAAATTGAAACCTAATAATGGGATTGACCATCGGGGAATGAGTTGGGAGATTGAGTTGCCTGAATTGAATTTGGCCTAAATGGTGAAATTAGGGTTTAGGAGAAATTGGGTAGCGATTGGACTGTTGGATTTAGAAATTGGACTTCTTATATTTGATCTCGAGGCCTAATTACAAACTTGGGAGGATTTGATTGTGATTCAGACCATTGGATTTGGAGATCATGCTACCTAGTGTTGTTATGGGAGACTAATTTAGGGTTTGCAGAAGTCCAAACTACAGACCATTGGATTGGGAAATTGAATCGCCTAAATATGATTTAAGGGTTCAATCAGGGATTCATAAAGGTCCAATTGTGAATTAGACCATTGCGTTTGGAGATCGGACCACCCAAAGTTGTTATGGATGGTCGTTTTAGGGTTTGGAGGAATTCAATATATTATTGGACCATTGGATTGCATGGATTCGACTTGAAAGGAGTAGATGGGCAGGTCTTGAACAAACTTGGGTTCAGCCATCCTGATGATTTGTCTAGCCAATGCTTAATGTTGAATGTCTCGATCAGATCGTTTGAAGGGGACCTGGGCATATACAATAGGGGGTAACCATAGGATGATCCATCAATTTTATAAAATTGACATAAAGCTAAAGTCTTTATTAAATTAACATAAAACTAGAATTGGAAATCAATTTTATTTTGGAGGCCCTATTGCCACCACAAAATTTCTTAAACACCCACACTTAATTTAAACCTTCATGGTTTTGAAAATCATAAAAAGTTTCAAGTCACTAGAAAACATAATTTTGAATAATTTTGATGAAGAAAATTTTCCCAAAATTTATAACTCAAGTAGACTTTTTGGCATTTACAATTTTTGTTTCATTTTTACGGAATTTTTCATGAAAAATGATCAATAAGTCCACTTAAATGATAGATTTTTGAAAAATTTTCTTTTACAAAGTTATTTAAAATGATATTTTCTAATGAATATTGTAGCTAATTTTTGTGAAATTTTTTATATTTTTTTTATAAAATTTTGGAAGGTTTAAAATAAGTGAGTATGCTCTAGAAATTTTGTGGTGATTATTTTATTTTATTTTCTATCGTTTCAAATAATGGATTTGGAACGAATTTGATTCCCAACACTGTTGTAGAAAATGTGAAAAATATCACGTCTTCCATGTAACTATGACACAGTCACGTGGTGTTATGGACCAATAAAAACAAAGTAAAATGAGATTATGGATCGAAAAATACACTGATAATCCCACTTAACTTAATTCTTATTAGTTTGTGACACTACGTAGTCGTGTCATAGTTGTATGAGAATGTTTTCCTGAAAAACACGTTACCGTACACAATATATTAAAAAAATGAAAAAAAAAAGAAATAAAAAAAAAAAAAAAAGGGAAAAACAAGAGGAAAATGGCAGTGTAGCTGTGTGTGGCCCGGCCGTTGCTAATTGAACTTAAAAAAACCCTAATTTATTCATCCCTCCCTCTAGATTCTTTTTCTCTCTCCATCTCTGGATTTCTTGTCTGGACCAGCGGAAATAATCTCAGGATTTCTTGTCTGGCTTAGAAAATGTCTACCCTGGAAATCGAAGCTCGAGAGTAAGTTTTCTACTCGAGCTTACCTCTATTTTTCTCTTTAAAATGCATGAATTTTGTTTGTGCCTGACATTGTTTGTTGCCGAGAAAATTGAGGAAAATAAAATTTTTAGTCTTATCTTCTATGTTGTCACCGTTTCCGCATAGTTGGAAAACCCTCAACTAAGCCATATGGTTTTGTTGCTGTTTTTATTGTTCTCCTTCTTCAGTTTTTATTTTAAACGCCAAGTTGTGCGAAATAGTTGTTTTCGGGTCGCTGCTTCGAGGGTTTTGTTTTCTCGGCTCCCATACAACGAAAAATTCTAATATTTGATTTTTTTTAATAAAAAAATTATATCTTTTCATACGAATTCTCAGCAACCAAACAGAGGGTTTTAGTGCTTAGGTAGGTGTAAGTTTTGGAGAAACAATTCATTTAAGTGCAGGGCTTTAGGTGAAGAAATTTCGGTTTTCCTTCTGTGGCACAATTGTGGATAATAATTCTCGAAATTGTTTTCTTTTTGTAATAATAATAATTATTATTATTTTTTTTTGGGGGGGGGGGGGGGGGGGGGGGGGGGGGGGGATAATACAATGAACTAAGTTGTCTGTAACATGAACAAGTCTGAATATTTTATTAGGGCATTTGTCGAGGAACTTACTCCTGACTTGGTACTATATGTATCGCCTGTTTTCGTTAAATTGTATGTATGTACTTAATTTTTGGTGTGTAGTGACTAACTTGGACTCTTGATATGAATACTTTGATAACAATGCACTGTTCTTTTTAGGCTAATTGGTGCAATCTTGGAACCCTTGTATTATTGGAGGCAGTCAGATATGATTATGTGATCTATTATATTGTTTGGATGACAAAGAAAATTCTAATGTAGTACATGACTTTTCCTTGCAGCGTCATTAAAATTGTGCTTCAATTTTGCAAAGAAAATTCCTTGCACCAAACTTTTCAGACATTGCAAAGCGAGTGCCAAGTTTCTTTGAATACAGTAGACAGCCTTGAGACATTTGTTGCTGATATTAATAGCGGACGGTGGGATGCAATATTGCCTCAAGTGGCACAACTTAAGCTTCCAAGGAAGAAACTAGAGGATTTGTATGAGCAGGTATGTAGCACTTAATTGACCATGATCAAATATATTCATCTTATAATATCTGTATTATGATTTAAATCCTCATGTGTTCGAAAGATTTTGTTTAATAAGCCCCTTCAGCTATTTAATGGTCTGATTCTTGTTTTCATTTAGATGACAACCTGACTGAAAAGTGATTGATGCACAATACAATGGTGAAAGTGTTAGAATACAATAATTATAGAAGTGTACTTCTTGTGGCATAATGAAACAAGGAGTGTTTTTGGATATCTTATTTAAGTTATTTGGAGGCCATTGGCCCATTGCTTTCACTTGTGATTAGTGTGATGATGGATGGCAAAGTCTCTAAGAGGAATGCAAAATAAGGCAACTAGATTTGATTTAAAGGCAATTTTGGTGATAAATTATATGGACTTGAGTTGAGTTGGGCATGTCTCAAATATGCTAGAGGTGAATTTTCAAGGTTTTGGTAGGACCAAGATGGCCAAATCTTTGTGGAGGTGTGCTTTGTTGGCAGTTTTGTGGGTAATTTGGTTGGAAAGAAATGCAGGGACCTTCAATGATAGAGTTGAAGAGAAGGAAGAATTTATTTATTTGCTTCTCTATTGGCATCAGTGGACAAATCTTTGTCTAATTCGTAGAAATTCGGTCGAGATCTGCTCTTCGAAAAGAGCCAAGGCCAGGTGCTTGGGAGGTCATTTTTTTCCTTTTTTCTTTTTGGCTAATTTTTCCTCCGTACACCTATGGGTTTGGTTTAGTCTTTGGTGATGTATAGGGATGTATTCTTTTTGGGTCTTTGGGTCTGATCTTTCTTTTTTCTTTTTCTTTTTCTTTTTTTTTTGTTAGAAGATTATTTTAATATAAATATGGGTGCAGACAGATTATTCTGTGATTTAGCTACTTGGAATAATTTGAACTGATATTCCAGATCCCTTCTACTACAAATGGATCTTTGCTCCTGTTATTTCTTTTGCTTCTTAAAACATGGAGGCCACCTTGATGAGGGTGATATTAAAGGGAAGGGAGGAATGGATATAGGGAAGGTACTAGTGAGTCAATATTGTTAACTGGATAAGCCATAGAGGTTGTTAAAGTTTGCTTTTCTTAATTTCAATAACCTTGTTTGGTTGGCCCTAACATGCATGCGTTACATAACTTTATTTAACCACATTCTAACAAAGAAGAGAAGAATTCAAAGAGAAGAAAGGTAAAATGATCCTTTTCTATGCATCGGTATATAGGCTAAAAAATATTTCCTTCTCACTTTTATCGACACAGAAATGATAATAGTAAGATGGATAGTCTCTCTCTCTCTCTCTCTTTCTCTCTCTCTCTGTGACCATCATCTGCTGGCTATCTCTGCTCTTATTGCATATTTTAGCTGAGTTCATCCTTGTCATGCTCTATTTTTGGCTTAGCTGGAAATTTAGATTGTTTGATGGGCTTGTATTTGGGCCATACCACATGTCCAACCCATTCCTTAGTTGCAAATCTATATGAAGGTGATAGTCCATTATTTCTGTACTTGATGGTTGCATTTATTATGTAAAACATCTTTTTGTTCCCCCTTCACCCCCCTTTATTTGTCTTTGGTTTACAGATTGTTTTAGAAATGATTGAACTTCGGGAGTTGGATACTGCACGTGCTATTTTGAGGCAAACTCAGGCAATGGGTGTCATGAAACAGGAGCAGCCTGAGAGATACTTGCGACTCGAACATCTCCTTGTTCGAACTTATTTTGATCCACATGAGGTTGGAATGATAGTTGGAATATAATCTGTATCTCTTTATCAATAATCCACTCTAATTGTTTCCAATATGTTCTTTTTTGACCTCTGATGATCTTTTTGAATGTTTAGTGAGATAATATGTATTTAGTGAGATATTCTGATTGGAAGGTAGTTTGTTGTCTTGAGTGATGTATTTTGTATGTTGTTTTGTTTTGTTTTCTTTTACAGTATAGTAGGACTTCTAGTCCTCTTCTATTCATTTTCTTTCTCTTTTTAATATAATTTTATAGTTTTTGCTAATATAAAAATAAAAAAAAAAGAAAAAAAAGAAAAAAAAGAAAACAAAGGTACAATATTAACTGTATATTATTGATATGTTGATAGAAAAATAAAATGTACATTATTGATATACATCATAAGTTTTTGTATGAAGAAACCCAATATGTTGGTGATCATATGCAATCTGTAATTAAAATTTCTTAATATCTCTGCTTCATTGTTAATATCTCTGCTTTGAACAAATCTTATATGTAGCTTTTTTGCTCTACTTTTTGAATGTGAATTATGTGCTATACTAATACAGTAGCATACTATCCTTTCAGATTCTTGTTTGTCAGCTCCTTGAGTGATGTCAATCACATGGTGTGTTCAACACTTCAACCCAATATTTTTTTTTCAAAAAACTGTTCATTGAACTGGAAAAGGGACTGGGTTGAGGAGATCTATGAACAAGAGAGATCCCTAAATATCCATTTGAAAAAAGAGATGAATAGATAGGGCGGATCCAGCTGAAGGAAGGTCGTGTTAGTGCCCCTACAATCTTTCTAAAGCAACAAGCGAGAAACTTGACTTTTAGAAAGAAGGGTCTTCTATTAGAATATTAGTAAAGGCCTGTTAACCTATCTATACTAAGGGGCTTTTTATTGTTTCAATCGAAGTACGGGTATTATGTATTTTTAAAATAGCATTTAAACCCCCGTTTATTTAATGATTACAAACTAACTCTAAACGAATCACAAACATATCTGAGGAGTATCCAATGATGTGGCATTGTTTGTTACTATTATGATACGTATAGAGAGTTTCAGATACGTAATAGGGAGTATCCTAGGCGTATCGGTATTTGATACGGATTTGTTGGGGGTTTCTGAAGTATCCGTGCTTCATAGTATCTCAAGGTTTGTTCCGCTTCTTGTAGCATACCTCTTTGTTGGTGGGTAATGGGAAGAGGTCCAATTTTTGGAGGATTTTGAAGGAAAGATTGTCCTTTCTTAGTCTGTTTTCCTCGTTTATACAATTTATCTCAAACTTCGGGTTCTTCTGTTCAGGGTATGGTTGTTTCAGCTTATGTTCCAAATTCTACAAGGGCTAAACTAATTCCTAACAAGGATATGAATTGACTCAACTTATAACCAAACACCTATTAAGTATTAACTTGATTACTAAGGGCCCGCTTCTTGAAGTATCCATGCTGCATGGTATCTTAAGGTTTGTCCCGCTTCTTTTATGTACCTCTTTCTTGGTGGGTAATGGGATGATGTCGTTTTTTTGAAGGATTTTGAAGGAAAGATTGTCCTTTCTTAGTTTGTTTTCCTCATTTGTACAATTTATCTCAAGCTCAGGGTTGTTCTGTTCAGGGCATGGTTGTTTCAGCTCATGTTCCAAATTCTATAAGGGCTCAACTAATTCTTAACAAGGATATGAATTGACTCAACTTATAACCAAACACCTATTAACTTGATTACTTAGGACCCGTTTGGATAAGCTTCTGTTTCTTGTTTTTACTTTTAGAACTAAAAAAATGAAATTTTTTGATAGGTTTTTATAGTGCAAAATTTTGAAAGGAAAACTCCCAAATGAAGCAATTAACAGCCAAGAAAACAGGGCAGAACATAAACAGCTTCAAGATGGTTCAAATCAATGAGATATGTACACTAAACAGATCAGGAAGAGCAGGGGACACCAAGTCAAGTCTAGATTCTCAAATCGAAAGCTCCTTAGCCTTGATCAGTCAATTACGGAGAAATTGAACCTTAACAGACCTTCAAACACACAGGAACAGGTTGCAACCATGGAGAAAACCTCCAACTTCAGCATTCGAACAGAGAAGAGGCTACTATTCACTCCATAAGAAGAATTCAAACCTTCTACCACTGTGACTGCAAGTAATAGAAAGAATCAAACCTTTAAAATGAAGAAACAACTCTGCTCAGCTTCGATTAGGCCTGAGAAGGAATCATGACCACTTCAACTGGAATTCACGTTGTTTATTAGTGCTGTTCTTAACAGCAGAGCTTTGAGTGCTTTAATTCTTCAAAGTCAAACCCTAGACTAGCTTCAAGCCTTCAACCAGGGTGAACGCAATCTGTGACTATATCAGACCTTCAAATTGCATTCTCGAACAGGAAAAGGGCTGCAAACAGTACTGTTACTACAAGAAAAATGCCTCAAACAGGACCAGAAAGTTGCGACTATAGTTGGGCCTCCGTACTAGCAATTTCAAACCAAGAGAAGGATGAGATTTGGACTAATACTAAGTGAACAAGCTTTGACTGCTGCAAAAGAAGACTTTGATCAGCCCTAGGCAAACCTCAATCAAAGCTGGGGCTCAATCTCAACATCTTGACATAGAAATAAAAGGAAAACAGAGCAGATCGTCACCATAGGAACTTGAAAACTGGAGCTCTGATACCAAATGATAATTCTCACCCCAGAACATCAAGAATCAAGTAGAAAATGCAAGAGAGAGAAAAATGATAGAAAGTGAAGGAAAATTCAATATATGCTTTGATTATAGAGGGAGAAAGAGTAAATAGCTCTCTAACAACTGATTCAATCTGTGATATTCTCAAAAACTGATCTCCAACTATTTTGACAGCTTATTTGTAGAGACTTACAAGCTTGATGACTAAAATACCACTATACAGCTAACTAACTGGCTATGGAATCGTTTAGCTACATCTTAAAGCTTCTGGAAACAATTACAAATGAAAATAGCTGATTAGAAGGCTGCTGGACAGCAGTTAAATGTGCCACATTAGGGAAAGCTGTAAAACACAAGCATACATGGAAACCATCACTCGGGTGAAAGCGTGCAGTCTTGCAGCTTTAAAAATACGTAAAGGTTGATATATCTTTGATATATAATTGATCTCTCTTTGATATCCCAATAATTGATAGCTTTTAAATGAAATTGATAAAATGTTGAAATCATCGCCATATTTTTGATACATCACAATATACCATTTGAAAAGTTACAAAGAAATGGAAGTTTCTGTATTGGAAGGTACCAATACAATGAAAGATTGACGGTATTTTCGAGTTTTTAGTACATGGTCTGTCTGATGCAAATTATTCAATTTAAAGTTTTCACTATTTATGGTTCATAAGGAGAGTTATTGTTATTAAATTGTCAAAGAGTCAAGTCTGATTTTAATTCAAAGGAGTAATTAGGGTGCCGGAATACCAAAGGTTGCCTAGTAAATAAAAGAGTGTAATTAATGATTGTAATTATGAAGCCCAATTGAATTAAGTCTAGAAGGGCCATTCATGAGTCTGCTGTAACTAGTTTTCAGTACCAAATTTTGTCTTTAATATTGCTATCATTTGTTTAGATAAACTTCTAATAGTTTATTCTATTCCCTTTCAAGGCTTTTCCCTAGATTTCCCTTCAGAAATCTGGACTCTAATGGTGATTGGAGTATTAGTAGTCCTTTCTTACTTCTGTAACTGGATTGTTCTTTCTCTTATTCACTTCATTGTCCTACATCACCAGGCCTTGAATTTGTAAGAAGTCCCCAATTTTGCAGTATATAGAGAATGCAAAGCAAAAGAGAATGGGCAATGAGTCAATAAATGATCAACGGTCTCGTTAAATTTGAATAAATTAGCTCATGGAAATGAGATAGATAATTGTACTAAGGTTCTTATGCAAAGTTGCCTGACCATGAATGCAATCTTGGAAAGAACCTTAGCATTCTAGAGTCTAGATAGTTCGACTGGATTACTGGAACATCCTCTTCTCTCTTCCAGCCTGGGATTTGAAGAGCAGAAGTGCTTCACTGAGAATCCTAAAAAGTGCGAAGAGGTCAAAACATGTGGAATGCCAATCAAGACAGCCAGGTCTCACAGGAGCATCATACAAAAGGGTTTAATGCTGACCCACAGCATTTATTTCCCAGTCCTAACATTCTTACTAAGCAGAGGATTTCAGTTTCAAGAATGACCTTTGTTAAGGTTCATCAGACTGCAAATGAGTAATAATTTCTTGGAAATTTTGATTTGTTTGTGTAAACATGCATCTTTTGACATTTCTCAATATTTTAAAAAAATTTCTGCACTATTGGATGTCTCCTTGAAGTTTTCCTTGACTATGATGCGTGGCTTTGTTATCCAATGAGCCTGGAGATGTGATATTAGAATTTGTAATGGCATATAATCTTGTAATAGTAAACATATGTTTCAAAAAGAGAGATGTGTGGATAAAACTGTTTGGCAAAAAATGGTGATAAAACTATATTCAAATTGACTTTTCTTGTGAGCAACTTTAAGGATTGCAACATAAATCTGGAGAAAGCCTAATTGCACTGCTTAGAGATGAAATAGAGAACATTGAAAATAGGTGTGCAATAAAGAGGTGGTAGAACTGGAAAGCAGAATATTGTATTATTGAAGGAATTATAAAGGATGGATTTTGAATGTTGACAAAGAAACCAATGTAATGTGGAAAAAGAATAAAAGATAGTAGACTGTACCAAATGAGTGGCAAAAGTGGTTCTTAGTAAATCTAAAGGGAATGGGTTGTCCTGTAGAGTATCATGGTGTGCAATGATGAGGTTCAAATGATTGGTAGTGCATAAAGTGCTTCTTTCAAAGCATGGAAAAGTTGTTGGAATGAGGAAAGATTTGAAACATACAAATGGTTTAAAAGAGAAGCTAAGAAAACAATAGGTGAGCTAATGAAAGATGCATACTTTTAAGGTGGAAAGCGAAAGTTGGGAGTTGGATAATAATACATCAAATGTGAACTTCATAGAGATCTTGTGTCGAGTGATTTGATAAAGGTAGAAGAGTTGCATCCATAAATTGCTTAGCGAGAGCTATGGAGGTGACTGAATTTTAGAGAACTTAATAATCTTGTTGCGCTTAGAAATTTATAAATGTTTTGATGATCGAGGGCATACAATTGTAAGAGAAATTTGGGAAAAGATGAATATTTGAAAAATGTATTTTATATTTAAATTCACTTTATATTGTATATTTTTTTAATGAAAAATGCTCAGAATGGTTTTATGACTTGGTGGATCAGTAAATTTAAAGGTTAACTCACAGACCATGATGGATGTATACTTATATAGCAATAGCAGGATAATATGGCCACAGTGTTCTATACTTTATTTTCCTTTTAAATAATATTTGTATTGGTTATGGCTTGTTGCTTAACAATTTTACTTCTGTACATAAAAACCTTGATCATGTTGTACTCCTTTTAATGCTTTATGTTTTCTTCTTCCATTAAATAAAAGTTTAACTACAGGTTGAACACTTACACCTAACTGACACCAAGCACTGGACACCTATGTTGTCTGTGCCTATATATGTTTCTTCCATTGTAGTATCTGGTTGGCTTACTGTATTCTTTCATACTTATGATTCTATACTCTACTGTTTAATTTATGTTACTTGTCCACAGGGGTGGCTATTTGTTGCCTGATCGGCCGATCGGCCATGTCAAATTTGGACGAAGATTTATTGTCCCAAATCGGGCTGTGTTTTAAGTTTTCCATGTTCTAACTCTTATCTGTGTCCAGTCTTGGTTGACCATTATGGACATGGTAACGCAGTTTGGCCAAGTCAGATTATTATAAAATATTATATATAATAACAAATAGACAATGGTTGTTTGAAATATGTAATTAAAATGGTATGGGTGGGTTCTTGGTTGTCATGACAAGGTTAGTTCATGTTGTTTAATATTGTCTGTAATCTGGGATTGGTTTGGTTTTGTGTTACATTGGTAACATTTATACTGGTTTTGACCACCCCTACTTGTCCAACTTGGTTGTAATGGCTTCTGTATTTCTTGTACAGGACTCTCATTACCCAGTAAGAATGATGTGCAACTTAGAATAAAATGAAGGACATCTAAATTGAATGATTATACTTTTAAGTTTTAACTATCATTGTGTTTGGAATTTGATGTAGCTTCTATTTTAACAACTCTATTGTGGCTTCTTATAAGATTTATATGCACTATGCATCACTTACAGGCTTATCAAGATTCAACAAAAGAGAGACGACGCGCACAAATTGCCCAAGGTCTTGCCCTTCTTCCCTTTGTTTGGCAGTTAAATCTTATTCTTGGAATCTTGAAGAAGACATTTTCTTTTAAACATCTTTTTGAATAGAAAATAAATATATTTTTTCCTGATTTTAATTGAAAATAGTTATATTTTTTGCTGATATTAAAAAGTATTTATTCTATTATAGGAAATATGAAATGTACCAAGCTGTAGATACAATGAAAGGAAAAACTAAGAAACTACACTACAGATAAATTTATGGGCATTTCCCTGTTTACGGTTCTGCCGCTGAGCTACCCACCTATCACAATCTCTCAAAAGGACTTGTTGATTGATGATCTCTTTTCAAAATTAAAGAAAAATTGGGCTACATCAAGAAGCTGTGCCCAATTATTTTGGTTTGCATTTACAAAGTCTCAAATATTCTTTAAGCATAATGTTAAATCTCTCTGTCAGGCATCATTTTTGGGTTGATGGCCAGACTTGAGGCTCAAGGGAGCCATTTACAGTTGAATTCAGGCGGAGGGGGAAGCATGGTGAGCTCGGCTATCCCTGGGGATTGGTCTCAAGTGAGCCTACCCCATTGCAACCTAGGGGTGGGCCTAGGATGCCTAGAGGGGCCATCTTGGGTCTCCATAGGTCTGGGAGCCTTATAGACAGTGCCATCAGAGGCAGTTGTGCTGCCGTTGTACAAGGCTTCCAGGCTGGAGGTTTTTAGCTATATTTGACTATGGTCCATTAGTTATACCTTTGGTTCAGGTTTGACAATGGTCACTTTTATATTTGGCAAAGGCTTTCCTGTTGGATACAATAATATTGGGTTCCTTTGGTTCCCTTATTTCCTACATATAGTTCTGGATAGAGATGAATGGCACAAAACAATTCATGCAGCCAATCCCAAGAGTTTGAGGCTTTATCGAGTTAAGTTTTAGTTCCACCTTGTGTATTTCTCAGGGATAGGGATGACAATTTGGAGTATGTATATAATCCTGTTCATTTCATGGCATATCTGTGACTCCACACCACTATGAACAGCACAGCTTGATTTTATGTCTGCCAAAATTGCTCAGCGGTTTTTGATAGATGGTAGGGTCTTCCCTCAACATGATCTATCTCACCGGTTCCACTCTGTAAATTAAGCCCGATACTGGCAGTAGTTATGCAACCTGTTTGCCTCCTTTGGGGTTGTTGAGCCCTGTGGTAGTGAAATTATGTACCCTTATCCCATCCTATGTCTATTAAATTGTTTAATGGTCAGGTTACTTTCTCACCACCAATCAGTTGCAGTCCTGTGTTGGTCACTGTTGTCATCCAGTGCACCCTGGGGGGGAGGGTGGGATCTTTCAGAATGTGGCCTCCAGTAAATCTCAGTCATGGAGTGAAAAAGAGCTAGTTAGTAGTGCTGTAGAACACTACATAATCGAGAATATATTATATTTCAATTATGAAACTAATGGTCATGAATGTTTTAATAGTCTTTCTTTATATCCCCACACCCCCCCCCCCCCCCCCCCCCAAAAAAAAAAAAACCCTCGTTTTGTTTTGTTTTTCGGGGTGCTTAGTGAATTTTATTCTCTTGCATTTTACAGCTCTTGCTGCAGAAGTCACTGTGGTGCCACCGTCACGATTAATGGCTCTAATTGGTCAGGCTCTCAAGTGGCAGCAGCACCAAGGTAAACTTTCTTAATAATGTTACATTATTTCTTGTAAATTTTTAAAAGGAGGTTTTTGTAAGACTAATGCAGAATTGCAGAATCAACTTCCGTCAGTTTGAATGTTGTGCCTTGTGAATATGATTGTTTAATCTAACATGTTCATAGCTTCTTATTTTTGTTTTGCAATCTACTGCATTTGTTGTTTCCTATCTGTTGTGTGTAAGAAGTGGTGAGATTCTGCAAGCACTTTGGTATTTATGTTCATTAAACGTATTCAGATTCCCCTTTTGAGATCTATCAACACTATTTGTATGGTGCATTCTTTGTTTCCTGTTTTAATTTGGAAAGACATAAGCAAAAGGAAATTTGTTATCAGCTCATTGTTTTCCCATAGAGAGGCCACTTGCTTAGCTGGTGCTTGGCACATGCTATATTTTGATGAAGCATCTTCTTTTGGTTCTTTCAGGGTTGCTTCCACCAGGAACACAGTTTGATTTATTTCGAGGAACAGCTGCTATGAAACAGGATGTAGAAGATATGTATCCCACAACTCTGGGCCACACCATTAAGGTAGGGTGTAGATATGTCTCTCTTCTGATTTCTGACACAATATTGGTTATTTTTTATTGGTCCAGAAATGTTTCAACTTATTGCTATGCTTGTTATATCTTTTGCATGATTGCTGCTGGTTTCCGAAATTTGATGTAAATATGATCTAAGAAATATGTATTTGCTAAAATATAGTTTTGGAGAATTTATTTGTTCAATTTTTTCTTTGATCTATTTTTCGAGAATACATTCCTGCTAGTTTTCTCAGTTTGTGTTTGACATAATGTGATCATGCTTAAGATCATTATTCTTCTTTTTACTCCAACTGATGGGTTTTATGTTGCTAATTGCTGGTCAAGATTTTTGGAAGCTGGGACCATTGTCATGGGTGTACCTTTTCTACTAATTGTCTTGATTTATATTAGTCTCTCTGTCTTTTGATAACAATTTCCATTGTGGGAAGTCCCAAAATGTTTGTTACTCAAGACAACCTTCCTATTTTAAAATTATAGTTACTCAAACCATAACACAAAATAAAGTTAGAGGGTAAAATTGGAAAGTTAAAATCAATAAGTCATATGACAATGCGTTAAATAGCTCACCTTAATGTGCGTGTTTAGTTGGGGCGGAGGGAGTATTATATATTATATATGAGGGTCCTTTGTCTTTTATGTGATCTGAACCCACATATTACTCTGTAGAAATTCAGGGGGGTCTGCTCTTCCACATTTTCTTTTTCTCGTATGCTCATAAAACCATTTTCGGCCATTTTTGGCCTAGTTGGTATGGGGCTTGCTTGGGATGAGCTGTAATCTCGGACATCTTGGGTTCGATTCCTCCTGGTGTTGCTGCCTTGGCTTTACTAATAATTGTGGTTTGCGGGTGATTGCAGTTATCTAGGTTTTACCATGATTCCATGAACAGTCAACGGAGTGGGATCGGGGGTTCCAGGTCATCAAAGGAAAAAAAAAAACCTATTTTCAAATTGTCTTAGCCTAATCACACCATGGTTTCCCTGGTTGTTAAGTTTATCTACCTTATTTTTTTATTTTGACAGGAAAATGTTTTTTTTACATTTGTCCTAGAATGGCGATGTCATAAATATGGGTCAGTGTTGAAGTACTCCATTATGTTATTAGAGCCTTGGTGGCTTTATATTGCTCCTGCCTATGGGAGTATTTGGCGTCCAAACTTCATATTTTCTTAAGGTGTGGGATTCCTTTCTTATGTAGCTTTTGTCAAGCACTTGAGTCTTAGATCTCTCTCTTTCTCTCTCTCTCTCTCTCTCACACACACACACACACACACACACACACACACACACACATATTATGTGTGTGTGTGTGTGTGTGTGTGTGTTGTCTTTTTAATATAAAATTTTATTTTTAATCTATTTTGTGAGGGTGCAACACTAGATTATGCTTTATGCGATTGTTATAGTGGGCTAAGGTTAGTGATTTTAGGTTTGAAGGGTGGTAAAGGGTATTAGGCTTTATAGATGAATTAGGGTCAGAGTAGATCAAGTTTTAAAGGTCGTAAGTAGTTGGAATTTCAGAAAGTAGTTTGGTGGAATTTTTGGACAACAACGATTTAGGGTTTAGGATGTTAAGGTAAAGGCTTCTGGCATAATAATAGGGTTAGGGTTATGGGAGTGGGGTTTCAGGTTGAGAAAATAATGAAAATAGTGGGTGGTTCTGGATTAATCAGAAAACAAAGGACGTTGAGAATTATAGAAAGGAGAAGAAGTAGAAGTAGAAGAGAGAATCTAGGCAAGCATGTCTTCAAAAACACTCACTATTCCATTGATCAAGGTATAATTTCATTTTGGTACCCTTATTTATTATAGATGCTAGAAGACTTGCTAGGCAAGTAAAAACCACCTAAAAATAAGACCAACAAAGTATAAAAACCTATTAGGAGTCAAATTTTGCTAAAAATATAAAGTTTCTAAACTCTTAATGGGTTGATTGACAACTTGAGAAAATACTCGTAATTTGACTCACGTTAGAAATATAAACTTTTAGAAAGCCCAACCTACAATAGAACCTGTATAGAATAGAAAGTTTGTAGAATTATTGAATTATCCCTAACTATGACTATAGCATACTAAGAAACTAATGACTCAAACAATTACTGTGGACATTTTCCTTTGGACCAAAAAGGCTTCTTCATTGTCATGGAGCCCATGACCTTAGGCTTAGGCTTCCAACAAGTGTAGCTCTTCTCTAACAAACGAAGAGCTACTCCATCAACAACTCTCTCTTAGCAAAATGAAAAAAAAGTTCGTTGGAATTTCTTTGAATTGTGAAATTGAAGTATGTGAATTGGAAGGACAACTAAAAAGATAGTTTTTTCATTTTTCTGTTTGCATTTCTATGTATTTCTATAATTACTACAGAAAAGAGTTTTGTTTAGGTTTGCGTCTAATTTTGCCTTCATATTGCTGCTTGCTTCACAATTGTGGATATGATTTCTGAAGCTTCTGATCTCATCGGTTCTGGTGTTTCACTACAGTTTGGGAAGAAGAGTCACCCAGAATGTGCTCGGTTCTCACCAGATGGACAGTTTCTTGTTTCTTGCTCTGTTGATGGATTTATTGAGGTATATTTTTTAAAAATTATTTTATATGTAGCAAAGAATTTGTGGATGACACTCAAATGATTGCTGACTTTTAAAGAATACCAGGTTTGGGACCACATAAGTGGGAAACTCAAGAAGGATCTTCAGTACCAGGCTGATGTGAGTATTTTTCCCTTCACAAGATTACTATATCATGGTGTATGTGTCTGGTTACTTATCATGATTGGAGTTTACCATTCTAGAAAACATTTACAGAGTGCTTGTTTATTTATTTAATTTTTTGAGAACTTATCTCATGTTTAAAGGAAACAATGCTTGATCTCTTTCGTAATTATGGCATTATTTTTTCTTTTTGCTAAGTTTCCAACCTAAAAGTCTAAGCTATTAGGTGGAGGGCCCAAACAGGTATATTAAGTCATATCAACTTTTTATATTTAAACGATGTGGGATGTGGGACTTCCCAACACTCCTCCTCACGTGCAGGCTTAACAAGATAACAATGGGCCTTTCACGTGGACACAACAATGGGCCTGTCATGTGGACAACAACAACGGGCTCATGACGAAATAAACCCAATAACAACAACAACAATAACGGGCTCACAAATGAAACAGCCCAAGAACAATATGCTCTGATACTATGTTGAGTTTCTAACCTAAAAGCCTAAGCTATTAGGTGGAGGCCCAAACAAGTATATTAAGCCATATCAACTTTTTATATTTAAACGATGTGGGATGTGGGACTTCCCAAGTCCCAACACTTTTGTTACATTGTTGCAATTGGTTGCTTTTGTAAGTTTGTATCATTTTGAAAAACTTATTTATGTAATTTTTTTTTCTACTTTTTGTTTGACATTAATGTAGAAAGAAATTTTCATTATTGTGAACTTGTTAAACAAGGCATCTTCCGTAATATTTTGGTTTATTGGAAGAGATACTCGTTTTGTCGGATAAGCCCTTTTGCTCATTTCTCTTTGCTTCAATAAAATTCACATTCGAATGGAAAAAGACATGACTGTTGTTGATACCAGTGTTGTTAAAGATAAGCACCTTGTGACTAGAAAATTTTATGAACTGGCCTAATGGAGGAGATGGGTGAGAGGGAAAAATAAATAAAAAATGCTTATTTTTTTTCTGTCATAATTATGGTGTTATTTTTTCTCTGTTGTAAATTATTGTGAACTTGTTAAACAATGCTTGTTGTGGTGGTATCTCTCCCTCTCTTGTAAGGGGCATAATATTAAATATTGAAAATATCACTGATATATTGGCGTATCGACTATTGAGGGGGTCCGATAGGATATCTTACGGCCATATTGTTTTGTACATTTATCATCTGAGAAATATCAATATATTGATAATATTGATAATATCAATTTTGTCAGAGATATATCTGAGTCTCAGTGGGTTTTTACAATGATATGTCAATATATTGTAGATTTATTGCTGTCGGTAAGTCACTCATTTGTTTTCTTTGAGTCTTTTTTTTAAAGCCGGCTTTAATGCCACCTAAAACTTCACACGTGGACAGTTTTCTGTCAGTTTTTTAAAGCCAACCTTTTCAAAGGCATGTGGGCAGCGTTTTTTAAGAATGCAGCAGGCTGCAGCTTGCAGACTCACCCTTGTTTCTACAACTTCACGTGAGAGGTAGGACTATAGAGTCTTGCTATACCCTATTCCCTATATGGCTATGCCTATATATTGTACTAACATCCATTAGTCATTAGTCATCTTGTCATTACAATTTGTGATGCATGTTTGCAGCAAGCTGCAGCTTCACTTTATACCAGTCTCTCTCTCTCTCTTTTTTATTATTTGTATTATTTTATTATTTTATTTTAAATTACACACATATAATGATATGATATAAATATATAGATATATTATACAACTTACATAGCTTTCGACCTTCTTTATGTACAACTCCCAGAGGACTCAGTCATATTAACTTTAAAGTTCAAAGGTTTCAGCTTTCCTTACATACTCATATGGGTGTAAAGTTCATACTTCAGAGCTTCATTCTCTTGGCACTTAGTCAGTAGCAGTGGCCAACAACGGGCGAAGCCTTTGTCCTTCACACAATCTCACACAATATTTGTGTTTTAAATTTTTAATTTTATGTGACATTTAAATTTTGGATTTGTAGTATTCTTTATTTTCTTGGTGCGATGCATTTTTTGTGACATAGACAACACATACTTGTCTTATACACATTTAGTTTGCAATATTTTGATTCTAAATTGTTTATTGGAGTCTAATTCAACGCTTTTCAAAGTTTTAACGAAAATTTCCATGTTTAACCTAATAATATCCATCATATCTTTGAATCAATATTGTTATTTTCGATTGATCTCATATGTCCATTCATATATCCATGTTTTTGGACTCTCAATATATCCATCAATATCGATATTAAGTCCTTGGTAAGGGGGAGGTTAGTGTTTAGAAGTTGATCCCCCTCCCACATGAATGAGAGTTATGTTATTGAAGTTAGGATAATAAACATGATTATAACAAGTTAACAACATTTAGATTTAAACTGTTTAACTTAAACCTTAACATTTAACAATGGTCAATTGTTCCTACTTCATAAATGGACATAAGATAAATAATAAATTTTTTCTTGTTGCCTATCAAATTGGTTTTTTTTTTTTTTTTTTTGTTTGTGTGTGTGTGTGTTTTGTGGGGGGGGGGGGGGGGGGGGGGTAGAGTGTTAGAGAATGGGACGTTGTGACAAAGTGAAACCATAATGAGTGGATCTGAACAAAATTTTGTGTTGGTTTTAGTCATTAGTGATTTAGGACATGCTATATTGAAATTCTTTCTAATTAGACTAGGATTTGATACCACTTTTTTTTTCCTTATTATTATGATCATTGTCATCTCTATATAAACTTTCTTGCGGGTTAAGTGATTTAACTTTATCTGTGAGGTACCTATAAAAGACATGTAAGTTGTAGGGTTCTGCAACCATTAATGTGGCTATCAATGCAAGAACTCCAAACCTCTACAACAGGTCTTCAGGGTTTGGAAAGGGTTTACAAAAATGATAGGAAAACGGCAGCTCTAAGCTTTGAGACATTACTCAGCTCATTATCCTTGAAAATTAGTCGTACTGCCACATCCTTACTGTCATTTTCCTTCAGTTGCCTTGCTTTCCCTTCCATCTGGTACCCTCTTGCCATATCCATCACTTGAACAATACAATTCATAGGCTCAAGAACATACCCATCAACGCTTACTTTCCCAACTATTATGCCTTATGTGTGGGAGCTCAAGTTAGTGAATAAAAAGAGGCATAATAGTGGTTCATATGCCTTATCCATCCTTTAGTTGTTGGTGTCTTGGTGCTGTAAAGCTGTTCATGAACTGCTCAAGGCTCGAGATTGTTTATTTTGAGGCATGTTGAGCTTGAGCCACAATCACCACCTCAATGGTAAAATGAGTCGAGCTCAAGCAATATGATATTTAGGTGAGCTTGTTCAACATGATTACTTATGTGTAAATGCCTTTTTATTTTAAGTACTTCTATGGAATTACAACTTTATATTTTAAATTTAGAGATCCTTTAAATATAACAAAAAAATTTGCAAGGCCATTTGCCACAGAAATGATCAATTACCCTACACCACACACACACACACACACACACACACACGCACATATATATAAATATATAGGGGAGGGTTCTGTTGACACCTGGTGTAAGATTTTTTACTCTTACACCCCTTAATATCTTTTTGTAGGAATAGTATTTCACTAATCCAACTGTTGGATTAGATACTCTACTCTTGAATGTTATACGTGCCCGAGGACTTTAATATCGATATCGATGGATTTATCGAGGGTCCAAAAATACGGATATATCGGATATATCGTTGGATATGTCGACAATATCGATATCGTTTTAAAGATATGGTGGATATTATGAGTTAAACACAGATATTTTCATTGAAACTCTGGGAAACAATGATTTAGACTCTAATACACAATTTAGGATCAAAAGATTACAATTTAAATATGTATAATACAAGTATGTGTTGTGTACGGTATAAAAAGTGTAATGCGGTGAGAAAATAAATAATAGGAATTTATGAAAATTCAACAAAATTCAACAGAATTTAAAAGTTACATAACATTAAAATACATATCATTTAAACATAATAAATTAATAATGTCATAACTCATATATTTAAACAAAATCAACCTAGTGGCCACCAGCTAGTATCCCATAAATATCATATGTTGTACATTAAAAAAAAAAATGTGATACACTAATATTAGACCAAGGGCTATTAGCTTGAAATTTTATTGTGAAATATGCAAAATACTAAACATGTTTAAAAAAAATATATAACTAAAAATAAATAAATATAAAAAATGAGTAGGGCTTTTTTGAAAAGGTTTTTAAGTTCAAGGTAAGAATTTAAAGTTAAAAAGAATTATAGGGTTGCTTTTGTAAAAAAGTGTAAAAAGTGAGTCTTTATCCATAAAAGGCTTTTCTTTTTTCATTGTTTTGCTTTAAGGATAATATTTGCCTGCTTTTAGAAGAAAGAACAGAGGTATGAACAAAAGAACTGGAAGCTTTTCACGGAGGCTCCACAGTGGTGATAATGGCTAGGACGGCAACAGCCAAAGCGACAGCCGACAATAGCAACTACCAGGTACGCGCAAGCACTTCTTCTTTTGCCGCTGCCGCTGCCGCTGCTTCTTCTTCTTCTTCTTCTCCTTCTTCTTCTTTCTTCTTCTTCTTCTTCTTCTTCTTCTTCATAACCAAGGACGACATGGAACTAGGCAACCATTTTTTTTTTCCTTCATGAAATTTTCTAGCAAAAGTTTGAAATTTGAACTGATTGGACGAAATATTGTCGGAATTGTCCGGAAACAATGCTAAAAAATGGAGATTTAAGCCAAAAACAGCAAAGAAAAATTCCCTCTGTGCAACGATATACACCAAAGGGTCGATATTGACGATATATCGACATCGTCGATATATCTCACGATAAGCAATGTAATTCTGGCGATATTTAAAGTTGTTGAGATATTGACGATATATCGCGATATATCGTCGATATCTCTCGATATTTTGTTTTTTTTGCATATCTTTCAATTTTGCATGAGAATATCGTACCGTTACCCTCTGATACAATGATATATCGCAATATATCGTCGATATATCGCGATTTTTAAGTCCCTGTACGTGCCAAATTTAAAGTCAATCGGATACATGGTTCAAAGTCTTGGTCTCGGTCCTCGTCTCGTTTCGGTCTCGTTCATCTCGGTCTCACCCAACCCGTCGCGTCTCGGGCGAGATGCAACTTCATGCATGAAAAAATGTTTGAAAAAATTCAAAAAAATCATTGAAAATTTGTAAAAAAATATGATGATTACATTGGAGCCATCAAATAAGCAAAATAATGAATTCAAGGCACATAATATGGTCAAAAACATAAAAATAGGTGCTAACGCGCTAATATATCATGAAAGAACACTATTTTTATGTTTTGGATATCTAATATAATCTCAAAAAACATAAATAAATATCATATATCAACAAAAAATAATTTTGCAAATTATTTATGCATATTTATAAGTTCATGATGATTAAAAAAACGTTCAATAATTTTCTAATTTAAAAAATCAGTATTTTTGAAATTAAAATAAAAATTTATTATATATAAAATCACAAAATAATATATATTTATAAGTTCATGATTATTTGTTTTTTTTTTGGTTTTTTTGTTTTTTTGTAAAAAGTGTAGGGCCATGAACATATAAGTTGTTAATTGCAGTCTAAAAAAACAAAGAAAGAAAAAGCAAAAAAAAAAAAAAAAAAAAAAAAAAAAAAAATCAACATAACTACCCTTCTTTAAAAAAAGAAAAAGGAAACAAAATTAAAATAAAAAACAAATAGGGGGAATCTTAGATTGGTCAGGCTATGTATAATAATTACAATTGAGTGTCCTTTTCTATTGACATTATAATAAACGACTACTAACTTAACTAACAAGACTACTAACTGTAATTATTTCCCACAGCCCCACTAATCTAAAATTTTCCCCAAAAAATAAAACCCCCTTGGGTCATTAGTTCTCGAATAGTCGAGAGAGAGGCCGAGAGATTGTCGAGAGAGAGGGCAGAGAGATCGTCGGAGCTTGTCGTCGGTTGTCGGAGGCCACCTACCACCAGATCTGGCGAGATCTGCTGGCTTGAGACGTCGCAACGCCAACTTGAGATTTGCCGTCGGCCACTGGAGACAACGCGTTACGAGAACAGAAGTGTAAAGCCTAGATCTAGATTCGAACCACCCAAACCTCTTCGTCTGACCATCAATGAGAGAGAATGGAAGCTTGAGCTGCTATCGACTGTCGAGGTAGGTCATATAGTCTTCTTTGCCTAGCTTTCTTGTACAGGTTCGAATGATTTCTTGTTTGAATGCAACCGATTCATCGATTTCTCGTTGATCTCGTCACGTATTGTTTGAGATCACGGTAATCTCGTCCGGGAGGGGTACTTCCCCCGATATATTTGTATCGGTGGGAGTTCTTGGATCGTTCTGCTGTGAGAGAGACAGGTTTGTCTTGGCGAGATCTTGTTCGAGACAAACGAGACTTCGAACCCGATCGGATATCGGGAAGCATTTGAAACTCATATTTTTGTTATAAATAAAAGTATAATTTGAGGCACTTTATGGATGACATGGCTCCTAATCTCCGATTGAATTGAAATTCGACATGCACAACAAAAATGAGTAGAGTATCTAATCCAACGGTTGGATTGGTGAAATACTATTCCTACAAAAAGATATATATATATATCTATATATATCTTTATATATATATTATTTTATATATGTGTTTGTAAGGGAAGTACGAATAACTTCTCACTATTTGTATTATGTTTCCTGCTTTGGTACAAACATCTTTTTTTCTTTTCTTTTTTTGGGTAAGTATAGACATCTTTTTTCATGTCATCTTACGTCAAATCACACGTAGTGTAGCGTATCCACCAATCACATACACACCAATTTTGACTGCATTGTTTTATGAACCTACTGGGTTTTTGAGTGTGTTTAATTCGAAGTTCCCCCCTCCCCACAAATCACATATAGGCATTTTCTTGTCTAGCCAAACTACTTAGCCCTTGCCTTTTCAATTCTTATATCTTTTGTTGTTTTTAGCATAAGTTATTCTATCTGTCCCTTTTACTGTATTGTCAAGTTATATCTTTTTTTCCTAGGTATCATTGGAGTCATGTCCAACCTAGTGAGGCCTGATTGCCTAAGGATCACCTTAATTCCTTGATGACACTAGCCTAAGGTTGCTCACGTGATTCACCTAGACAGGACCTAGGAACTTGGTCCATCACTTGGATTTTTGTAGGCATTTTGATACACGTGATTATTACTTTATTATTTTTTTTCACATTGTGGATAACATGACAGCATTAAGTACAATGTGCTGGTGGAATACTGAGAGTGACTGTTATATGGTTCCTATAACATTGTGGTTGAAAAGTTGATCACATGATTATTTCTTCATTTCACATTGTATATAACATGAAAGCATTAAGTAAAATGTGCTGGTGGAATACTGAGAGCGACTGCTATATGGTTCCTATAACGTTTTTTTTTTCTTTTTTGGGATAATGGGGGAATAATCCCACAGCAAGGCCCTTTGGACCCCCACCCATGGAACCTAAACCCTCGGGGAGACTAGCACAGTATAACATTGTGGTTGAAAAGTTGATCTTTTGATAATATATGGCATGACTTTGTGATCGTTTGGTGTGGAGGTGCCTTAATAACACAATTATTTTTGAAAAATAAAAATTGATGCTGGCATTTTCTGGTATCCATCATGTTGACTACAGCTTGTCGCACATTCTGATTTTAGATCTGATTCCAGTAGCACATAAACTTTTCAAGATCAAATTATTTACATGGCCGATTATTTTTCGTCCCATTGGTTTTTGTTTGTTTGTTGTTTGGTCCTGTTATGGTTGCTTCTTAGTGTAAAAGTTTATAATTCATTTCTTTGAAGCATAGGCCTCTGTTTTTTGAATACCTTCTTGTGCATATACCAATTTGCTATGAACTTTTGCAGGAAACTTTTATGATGCACGATGAGGCTGCCCTTTGCGTTGATTTTAGTAGAGATTCTGAGATGCTTGCAGCTGGGTCACAAGATGGAAAGATCAAAGTGAGTTGAAATTGTGTATCCTTGGTTTTAGGGTGAATTTTTTACTCCTTTAAAATTTTCCATCTGTCCTTGTTATGTAGAGAAGATTTGGAGTCATGGTATTAATCGCAGTAATGTTTTAAGAGGTACATGCTAGTGGTTGGCATTAGGATCACCCCACAAAAGCCCTGACAAAAGAAGTTGATAAACAAGTATACCTCCCTGTACAAGTACCTAAGAAGAGGACTAATATGAACGGCCCAAAACCCAAAAAGTAAACTTCCTTGCGCATCTCCAAGCCCCAAACCAAACCTTCAAACTTAAGGAGGATAAAAATGACCTCCTAAACGCCTTCACTCTTTCTGAAGAGAAAATCATGGCCCAACTTTTAGGAATTGAAAAAAGATTTGTCTATTGAAGCCCAAAGAGAAGCAAACAGAAAAATTCTGTCCCACAACCATTCCCTCTCTTCAACTCTATCATTGAAGATCCTTGCATTCCTTGCCAAGTAGATTATCCGCTAGACTGCCATCAAAATACAACTCCACAGGAATTTAGCCTTCTTCGTCCTGACCCTACGAAAACCCTCCTTGAAAATCCTCCTCCAACATACTTGAAACATGCATTGGACTGACCCAACTCATGCCGGCCTTGTAAAAAGGACGATTCCACACCCCACTCATAGTGCAAGATGAGGTGGGCCATAAATTCTCCATTCTTCTCACAAAGAACACACTAGTGGGAGGGACGGACAAGCATTTAGTCTTTTCTTCTGCACGATATCTATAGTATTCGTTCTTTGAACAGCATCTGACCATGCCAAAACCTTGAACTTAGGAGGCACTTTCACGTTCCAAATCAACCTTGCAGGGAGGAAAGAAGGGATAGAAGAATCCTCAATAAAGGCATAAAAAAGGATTTACAAGAGAACATCAAATAAGACTGATAAGTCCAAAACCTTCTATCAGCGGTAGAATGAGAAATAAAACACCCTCGTTAATCAACAAAAGCGAGGCTAACTCCTTATTCCTCAGACTCCCTAACATTAAGATTTCTAGAAAAATTGAAGTTCCAATTTTACGAATTGGAATCTAAAGAAACAAAATCAGCAATAGAGGCATCTTTGGACCAATTAGTACAATACAAACTAGGAAACAACTTGAAAAAATAATGGTGGCGCAACCAAACATCCTCCAAAATCAAACAGGCGCCCCATCACAAACAATGAGTTTAACGTGATTCAAGAGACGTGGAAGCCCTTGAGAGATAAATTTTCATGGACAACAATAACCATCCCTCACCGCGATAGGAGAATCCCACCCATTATCTTAAATGCCATATTTGCTTTTGATCATTGAATTCCATAAAGAACTTTTGTTCAATGGAGAATCTCCACAACCACTTGTAATAGTCATGTTCCTAGGGGACCACATCACCGACACTACCTCCTTTATGCTTAGGACAAGAAAGCTACTTCCAGTTGACTCAATGATCTTTCTTCCCCTCATTATCACCTTCCCACAAAAAGTCTCTTTGCATTCTCTCAATTCTATTAGCCACTTTCTTTGGTATCTTAAACAGGGAAATATAGTGCATAAGGATACTAGTGAGAACTGAATTCACTAGCGTGAGCCTACCACTACTAGAGATATATGCCTTCTTCCACCCATTTAATCCTTTGCTCACTTTCTCAACCATGCAGTCCCAAAAACTACTTGACATTGGGTTGCCACTAATCATCATCGCAAGATACTTAATGGGCCACTCGCTAATAGAGCAACATAACTGAAGTTACCATTCTCTAGATTTTTGCCTAGCTCCACCTTAATCCTTCCTGTGGGCTATGGGCTATGGGCTATGGGCTATGGGCTATGGGCCTATGGGTTTCTTAGCCATATTGACAAACAGATCTGAAATCAATTCAAAAAACCTCATTTAAATAACTAGGTTCAAGTCTTCAAAAAATTCTTCTCATTTCTACTTATCAAATTTGGAGAAGAAAATAGTATTACTCGCAAACTGAAGGTGAGAAACTCCATCGCTACTCACCTCAAAATCACTAATGACCTTCACTTCCTTTGCTTTGGAAACCATCCTACTCAACACATAAACAACTAAGGTAAATGAGATGGGAGAAAGTAGATCCCCTTGTCAAACGCCTTTAGTGGCCTTGAATTGCCCTCTAGGCTTGCTGTTCACAATCACAACAAAATCTGTAGGGCTAAGATACCCTCTCACCCATATCCTCCATTTCATACCAAAACCTTTACTCTTTAAGACATAATCAAGGAAATTCCAATCCACATGATTATATGCCATCTCAAAATCCAATTTAAAAATGAAATCTTTCTTCTTTTGCTTCTTGTTATCCTTCACAACCTTATCAGCCAACCGCAACTAAAATTTTCATCCCTTTGAAAAAAGCGCCTTGCATGGCATAAAGAGGTTTATTGAGCACGTCCCTCAATTTTTTGGACAAAACCTTGGCCATGATCTTATAGAGGTTAGCTACGAGACTAATCGGTCCAAAGTCTTTAATGGCCATATATCTTTCTTCCCTGGGGATCAAGCAAATAAACGAGGCATTGGTACAACTTTTAATCACCCCACTCACAAAGAACTTATCAAAGACTTTGACTGAATCCTTCTTTAAGACCTCCCAACAATCTTGAAAAACCGTCATTGTTAAATCATTACGGCAGAGATGTATCCCTAGTCATCTTAAAGACCTTTTCTCTAATCTCTTCCAGAAAAAAAAGGTCTCTTTAACAAAGGCGCTCTATCCTCCATAATTGGATTCCAATCAAGATCCTCTATCCTAGGTCTATCCTTGACACAAGACGAAGAAAGCTGAGCAAAAAATTCAACCAACTTGTGGCTGATAGCCTCAAGGTCCTCAATCACCTACCTCGAAGCTACTTCAATTCTTTTAATCAGATTCTTCTTTTTCTTCTTTTTAGAAACTCTATGCAACAATCTAGTGGTATTGTCCAATTTCTTAATCCACTTCACTTTAACCTTTTGTCTCCAAATCATTCCTCCTTTAATTCCACCTCTTCAAATTGATTCTTAAGATCACTTCTCTCCTTCCTAAGAGCCTCATTCAGTTATTGACCTGCTCTTCCCGATCAAGGGAACAAATGCTCACTCGTTATGCACCTCCCAAACAATCTTAACCAAAAATCTATCTGTATAATTTAATTTATACTTTTGAAACATCACAATATGTGGGGTCATTTTCAAAAGCACTTTTCTAATGATCTATTCCTTTGAGATCCTAATCCTGTGACAGTTCCAACCAATAATCTTCATTACACACCTTCTAACCCTCTTCCTACCTTCCTAGACCTAGCCGAGTCATAATTGGCCTCTAAATGTAAATTCTTATTCTTGCTCCTATAGGAGCCTTACCACCCACTTCTTTGCCCCTTTTCCTCTCCTGACAGCCTTGGTACCCCTAAGCCCACCTCTCTTATTAATAGACTTTGATCTCCTCATCGAATACCCTACCTTTCTTAACAGTCCTTTGAGCTTAATCCAGGCTTTTTCAGACAGCTGGGAATTCCTTTGTGTCACCATCCCCAACTCCCAACTCATTACTACGTACCTGCCTTTTTCGCTTCCTTTGAAGGATAGAATCATCCTGGATAGGCATCTCTAACTCCACACTCTCTCATGGTTAATAGAATTATAACAAACTCCCATTTTATGAGTTCTAGACTTCTAGTATGGCATTCTGCAACCTGATAAGTCTTTCCAGAATTCAAAATAATAGGGACATTCTCTTTAAGAAAATGAATTGCAGAATTACCATTTGAAGGAAAAGAATCTTTTAAGAAAATTCTAAAATTCCTAGAGTTTGCTAACTCCAAGCTCAACATTTGTTGAGAAAGGATATTGGGTTTAGAAGTAATTTATATATTACTATTATTATTGTAGTTCTCAATATTTTTCCATTTTCAGTTTCTTTAATTCATTATAAATGCATTGTTTCCATTCACTTATTAGGAAGACCGTCCTGTCAATTTTCCTGAAGCAAATAGTTTACGTAATGTGTCTTGTGAGTTCATGTTACTCTTGCATCTTATGTTGGTTCAATATTGGAAGTTTTAAGAAATTTTATTTAACTTTGTATTAATTTTCTAGGTTTGGCGTATTAGGACAGGTCAATGCTTGCGCCGTCTGGAACGTGCACATTCTCAGGGTGTCACAAGTCTTGTCTTCTCTCGAGATGGAAGTCAGCTTCTAAGTACATCCTTTGATGGCACAGCAAGGTTTGATTGAATGCACGGGCATTTTGTTTTGCATGGTTTTTCATTAGATGACACATCAGTAGTGGCATGCCAACTATTGTCTCTAACATGACAATATTTATTACTATGACAGTGGGACCCCATATATTCATATTCCAAAAACCTCAAACTTACTAAGTTTTTATGAAAGAACCAATTTGGTTTTGTCATAATTGTTACTTTTAGACTTTTAGTAATATTCTCTAATAAATGATAAGATATGCTTTTACTTTGAGGGCCTACCATATTCTACTATTTACTCCGTCTGTTTCACATTGACTATCATGTTTGAAAGAATCCCTCTTAAATGCTTTCATACCCACATTTATATGTTGACATTCCAGTTTTGCCCTCAAGTGTAGTAAAAATTAATTGTGTTTATTTTGTCCATATCATGTAATTAATACCATTGATATGGGTATTTTGGGAAATTGATTATAATGAAGTCATTGACTTTTTGACTAGGACAATAATTTTGAAACGGCCTGAAATGGAAAGGAAGACAATCAATATGAAACAGAGGGAGTATTATTTTTTTTAATAATGGAGAAAACCTTTGGGCAAACCTTGGGCCCATATAAGAACCCCACAACCCATATGAGCCAGGTCAGTCCAAGGCCCATGAGAACCATCAAACCTTGTGTGGGTGGTCCACTGCCCCAGGGGTTTAGCAAGAGTCAAGTTCAGGATCTCCACTAGCATATTCTACTTATATAATATGCTTTAGGTTTTTATATGTTGGTTGATTTACTGATATTGTTCCCACTAATTTATCACATAATGTTTAGCTGTTCCTGATTTTCAACAGTTTGCTGAGCAATGTTAATGTTATAGTTCACATATGAGGATAGCATGCTTTCTTTGTTGCTAGAACTTAATATAACTATGCAGTTTTTTTTTTTTTTTTGTTGGAACTAAAGAATCCATGGCCTGAAGTCTGGGAAGTTGTTGAAGGAATTTCGTGGCCATACATCTTATGTAAATGATGCGATCTTTACTAGTGATGGAAGTCGTGTTATTACTGCCTCCAGTGATTGCACAGTCAAGGTATGTCCCCTTGGTGATCGATCGTGACTATTGGACCCTAGGTCTTTTGTCCTCCTGTGTTTATAATAGGTTATGTGATGCCTGTTGTAGGTCTGGGATGTGAAGACTACGGACTGTTTACAGACATTTAAGCCACCACCTCCTTTAAGGGTATTTCTTTTAAATAAAGTTCATCTACTCATGGGTCAGAGAAATATATTTATTATGGTCTGGTCTGCGTTTATATTTTTATTGAATATTTTTTCATAGCTAATTGCTACTTTTTCCTTTTTGAACTGTTAGGGAGGTGATGCATCTGTGAATTCTGTGCATCTTTTTCCAAAAAATACAGATCACATTATTGTTTGTAACAAGACATCATCAATATACCTCATGACACTTCAAGGACAGGTACTCGCTCTTATTCTTTACACAAAGATCGCTGATACATCCATTGTTTTCATTCAGCGGTTTTATCCTCTGGCTGATACGGCATGCACTATACTTCTTTGAGTTCACAGCAAATGGGGCTCAGCTTTTCTATTTATTACTAATTTTCGATTACCACACGAGCTGGTAAACTAAGTGGGTGGAAGGAACTGACAACTTTGGCATTTTCCTTGGACAAATTTGGAAAAAATAACATGCTGTTAATAATCAATTTTCAATATTTTTTAATACTAGAAAATGTGTCAACTGTAAAATGGTTTATCACCTGAAGAACGTGGACCAATGTAGTAAGGCCCGAGAATGATTCTTGGTTTTTCTTTATAAGAGCATGGTTTTAAAAACAAGGTACAGGTGCTGTAATTGTAACGGTAAATGTGTGAATTGGAACTTCCTCATCTACTTGCCTAGAAGAATGGGCCTCAGAGGAAAATATCTTTGATGGATTTCTTGGTGCACTGCAACTCCATATTTCTTGGTTTTAATTAATGAACCCCCTATGGCTTCTTCCAAAGTTCTGGATGTCTTTAAAAGGGTGATCCTTACTCCCCCCCTTCTTTTTATCCTTGTCATGGATGCCTTGAGCAAGCTTATTAACAATGCCATTATAGAAAATATGTGTGAGTTTTGTGACAAATGGTAGAGGGATTGAGGAAGGAATGGTTTCCCACTTGCTTTTCACAAATGACACCCTTATCTTTTGTGGAGCTCGAGAGGATCAACCAAGCCGTCTTCGTGTGGACCCTCTATGCTTTGAAGCAGTTTTGGATTTGAAAGTCAATCTTGGAAAAAGCGAGTTGACTCTGATGAGAAGGGTTGATGATATTGATAACCTTGCTACTAATCTTAGTTGTAAGGTTGCTAGTTTAACGGTTACCTACATTGGGCTTTCATTAGGCTCTCATTTTAAAGATGAAAAGATGTGGTATGTATTGATCGATAAGGTAGAAAGAAGACTTAGTGGGTTGGAAAAAAGGTTTCCTTTCAAAAGGAGGTAAGTTGACTTTAATTAAAAGCACCCTTTCTAGTATCCCCACATGCTACATGTTTGTCTTCAAGATTCCTATATTGGTGGTTTCTAAGATTGAGAAGCTTTGATGAGACTTTCTTTGGAATGGTATAGGAGGCGAAATTAAATATCATCTTGTAAATTGGTCGATGATGTGCTTACCAAAGGAGGGTGGCTTGGGTATTAGGTCTTTTGAGAATATTAACAAGGCTCTTCTTGGAAAATGGATTTAGAGATTTGGAATGGGTGAGCAAGGCCTTTGGAGAGACGTGATAGTTTGGAAATATGGGTTTACTAATGAAGGGTGGTGTCCTAGAGAGGTTAGGGGGCCCATGGCTTCAGGCCTTTGGAAAGCTAACATGCAAGGCTTTAATGATTTTGTTAAGGAGATAGGCTTCAAAGTTGGCGCAAAGGGGAGAGTTAGATTTTGGAAATATGGTTGGTGTGATGCTAATCCTCTTATGATTGATTTGTCTCACTTGTTTGATATTGCTGTGGATAAGTACGCTTTGGTTAAGGATTACTTTGTTGGGAATAATGGCCTCACTCATTGGAATGTCACTTTCGTTAGGTTTTTTAATGATTGGGAATTGGAGATGGTGATGAACTTCTTTCAAAGGCTATACAATGGCAAGATTTCACTTCAAGGGAATGATTCTTTTTTCTTTTTTTTTTTTTTTTTTTTTTTTGATCAACAACCAAACAAATTATATAAAGGGAAGATTGGCGATTAGTCCATAATTAGGTAAAATATTAACAATTAGACAAGCAAAAGTTTTTCTAATTCAATTAGTCAATGGGGTGAAACTTATTTAGCAATTAGTCACATTTGTTTTTTAATAAAAAATCCTTGGTTTACCCTTATTGTTATGAAGGGCAGTCACTTTTTTGTCATTAAGGGCACCCTATGTATCTAACTTGGTTTTTTAGTGTTCCAATTTTTGAAAAGCTTATAGCTTGCATTATACACATCCGTTTTAAAAAAAATTATATTCTTGGAACTTACTCATTGACATCTTCTAAACAGAATCTATATTGTTTAGGTAATTATTAAAAAAATTAAAATTGTAAAATTTTACTGTCTAGCTCGGTCCAATATAATATTTCGTAAAACTATAAAATTTACTTAGTAGAAGTGTAAAATTTTGCATATATTTGATCATAACTCTAAACAATTGTTCATATGAAGCACAAACAATTGTTCTAGATTATTTGTTTTGCTTGTTTTATGCTTCCAATGTGATTACCCTATTTTTTTGGATTTTTCTATGATTTTTTCAGATTTTTTTTAGCCTTTTTTCATACGTAATGTTGTGTCTCACCTGAGACGTGACGAGATAGCCGCAACCGTGATGATCGTGGCCGTTACGTGATGGCATCCGAGATCGTGACTTTGAACCATGCTCTTCCTGGCCAAAGTGGCCTCAAGCTCTTTTATTTTATTTTATTTATTTTTTTCTCACCCTCTTCTCTTTGTTTCCTTCCCTTCCTGAAATGGCCTGAAGTTCCCCACTTATTTTTATTCTCTTCCCCCCTTCTTTTCCTTTTCTTCCCTATTTCTTCCCTTTATCTCTTTCCTCTTTCTCTACCCATCCTATATACGTCCCCCCTGATTCTCTCTCTGTTTTTATTGAACCTTCTCCCTTTCTCTATTTCACTCTCTTTCTACTTCTTTCTATTTCACCTTCTCTCTCTATCTTTTTCTCTCCGTTTCTCTCTACCCTTCTCTAGTTGGTTTTTGTCTAACTCTCTTCTTTTTCCTTCACTTCCTCTCTTCCCTTTTCTTCCCTTCTCTCTTTCTCTCTCTCTACCCAACCCCCCCCCCCCTTCTCTTTTTCTACTTTTTTTTTTTTTTGGTTGTTTTCTCCTTCCACACCTTTTCTTTGTGAACATCTTCCTTTATATATATTTATATATGAAAAAAAATGTGGAAGGTTGAGCATCGGGTTGGTGAAGAGGGATGCGGAAGAGATAAGGGTGAGGTAATTTGGTCAGCAATGAGCCAAATGGACTAAATGAGTTAAAAGAAAGGCACTTGACTAATTGCTAAATAAGTCTTATTTTCTTGACTATTGGCCAAATCTCCCTCATATAAATAAGCAAAAGAAAGTGCAAATAAAGAAGGACAAGGTGTACTCACCAAAACAAGAGAGACACAACTCAAGACAAAACTACACTTTACAAACTGACAACCAAGGGAATGATTCCTTGGTGTGGCGTAGGGACTTTAAAGGGTTCTTGTTGATGAAATCTTTTTACAAAGCCTTGACTTATTCGCTTGTACTATTTCTTCTGGCTAAGATCATTTGGGTAACCTCGGTTCCTTCCAAAATTGCTTTCTTTGCTTGGTTAGTGGCTATAGATAAGTGCTTGATTATAGATCACCTAATTAGAAGAAGGTGGGAAATGGCTATTAGGTGCATTATGTGTAAGGAAGCAACAAAAATGGTGGACCATCTTTTTATTTTATTGCCTCGTGGCATGGAGCCTTTGGATGATCTCTTTTAACCTTTTTGGGATTCACTGGGTCTTGCACTCTTGTCTTCACTATACATGATCTACTTTTGGGTTGGTCTAGCAAAGCGGTGCACAAAGGTGCTAAGATCTTGTGGGATATGGTACCTCGCACAGCTTTTTGGTGTTTTTGGAAAGAAAGGAATTTGAGAAATTTTGAGGAGGCTGAAGCTTCAATTATAGACCTTAATTCTTGTTTTTTAAGGAGTCTTTTTTGGTGGTTTTGTAGTCATTCTAATGAGCACAACCTCTCTTTTGTCCACTTAATAGACTCCCTTTAGACTTAGTTAGGGGCTCTTTTGGCTAGTGATTGTATATTTCTTATGTACTTGGCTTTTTTGCTTGTTAATACAAGTATTTACTTCAACCAAAAAAACCAGAAAAAAAAAAAAAATGTTAAAACATTAAATTGGATGTGCACCAGTAATATAATGCTAACTGTAAATTATAGATGTTAGGCTGTTGCCCTTCTTTGTCTTCCTTTATCCATTATGGTAAGTTGGTAATGGTGTTGGAATTTTAATATTTTTCAAGGGGCAGAATAATGATGGGACAAGGGTTCTTCCATCTGAAGGGTAATGAAATTACCGCATGGTTTGGAACCCACCCTATTACCATCTTTAAATTTAATTTTATGAGGTTTGTGAAATTTTTCTCAAGTATGTAAGCATCTAGTTTGGAATCGTATTTTACTATTGGGCATCAAATTCAAATTATTGCTTCAAGTTGTTCATATTACTTTGTAGTGATTTTACATTTCATATTGAATTTCTCGTAGTGTTTACTTTGTTTGTATGTTGTATTGAAGCAACATTTTTATCTCATTTTTTCCTTTCGGAGCCTGTTGGGAGGGGATCACAATTATGATGGGATTTTCAATGATTATGGTCCAGGTTGTGAAGAGTTTCTCATCTGGTAAAAGAGAAGGGGGTGATTTCGTTGCTGCCTGTCTATCACCAAAAGGGGAATGGGTTTACTGTGTTGGTGAGGACAGGTATGGGTTTGGTGAACTGCTGCACTTTTCAATATTACATATGGATTGTTGTCTTGCTTTTGATCAGTTTTCCTTAAGTAAATCTGGGGCCGGATCCAGGTGGGGGCATAGGACCCCACTCCTTTATTTTATTTTTATTTTTATTTTTTTTACACATACACTAAAATCTGTAAAAGTCTTAATTTTTATCGATGAATATTTAAGTTTTTGAAAGTTACTATTAGTTCAAATGGTCATATTGATTTGTTGATGTTATTTTTAATTAGAATATAAAAACTTTGTAAAATGTTGTAATCAACTAACTTATTGTATTTAATTTAATTTAATTTAAGCTTAAGAGTGGTTCTTGAGACTTACATCTCAAGAAGTGGAAGATCTTGGGTTCAACTTTTCACTTCCTCTTGAGGCTAGCCATCAACTAGTTTTACATTAAGCGTTAATTGATATGGAGTGGGTGGTGGCCTCATCTGTGTTTTAGGGGATTAGTCAAACCAAGGGTTTGGAGACCCTTGCTATCCTATATATATATATATATATATATATATATATAGTATATAGATATATAATTTATCCAATTAAGATAAAATCGTACCAACCAACTAAAAGGGGCCCCCATTAAATTGTATTCTTGGCTCTGACATTGAGTAAATCACTATTGTTATAATTAAATAACTAATAGCAAAGGTTTTAGTCATCTCATATTGCTATGCATGTTATATTTATATCATCTATTTGTCCAACTGTTTTTGGGTGATAGTTTTGAATGGATTTTAGTTTGGGATATGTAATGTGTTGGAAAATGTTATATCCCACATCAGTTAATTATAAAATTTGATATGACTTCACACACTTGTTTAGGCCTCAACCTAATAGCTTAGACTTTTAGGTTGGAAACTTAACATGGTATAAAAGCACATCGTTCTCGGGCCTATTTTGTTTGTGAGCCCCTCTTTATTGTTCACTTGACAAACTTATTCCTATCTTGTTAGGCTTGCACGTGAGGGGTAGTGTTGGAAAATACCACATCCCACCTCGGTTAATTATAAAATTTGATATGACTTCATATACCTATTGGGGCCCTCCACCTAATAGTGTAGGCTTTTAGATTGAAAACTTAACATAATGTAATTGAATTGTTTTCTCAAGTTTCAAATATTGTTAAATAGTGGGTGTTAGATTCTTAGTAAATCTTATACTTTGAATATGATTTTTTGTGATGTAACCAAAAATAAAATAAAATAAAATAAGGTTCACTATGTTCTAACTGGAACCAATGATAGTTGTATAAGTCTCACTACTTGAAAACCCGAATCATGACTTAAGTAGATTAGAATCATTTTGTTTGATAAGACAAATCACTTAGGTGTTTATGCTGTTGTAGAAAACCTACAATTTTAGGAAAATTTTCAATTTGACCCATCCATATTAAACAGGCCATGTTTTTTTATTCATTAAACAAAAAAAAAAAAAAAAAAAAAAAAATTAACAGGCCATGTTTATAGCCTGTAACCTGTCAGCATATTATTTTGAATTAAATAAAATTCATTAATCCACTATGGTATTATAACACACTCCATATTTCCGCAAGGTCCACAGCAGAGCAATATAAAAGATTACATCCTGTATCCATAGTTAAGTACAATCTGGTTTAAAACAATTTAACGATAACAAAGCACAATGACAGTTGTTCCAAGACTGTTGTCACCCATAAATATTATCCATCCAAATCTAAATCTGATCATTGTAACCATAAACATTATCCATCCAAATCTAAATATGGCAACACATGCACATCACAATAAGTCAGTAAGTAAAGTCTGTCATGCTGAGGCATTTTATTCCTTGTTTAAATCTGCAAATATAGCTTGTGAGCCGATGCTTTATAGGATACAATTTTCATAAAAATAAGCGTTCAAAATATTAAGACATATATAATTATAAATTGGAATAGAGGTACACACGTTTGTAATTAAACCATTATTTAGTAGCTTAAGAGAATCGTTTAGACCATTACTGTTATAAATTTCAGTTTATCTTCTTGTTCCACCGACATTATGAATGCCATAGATTACACGTGGGGCGGACTTTATCCTCAACTATCAAACCTCCCCACAGAGGGCCCCTTATGCAGAATACGGGACAATCACTCGGAAAATAGTGGTATCACCAAGAACGTCACAGGACCAAGGAGGGGGTGTCTCCAAGAACATCCACACTCCAAGACCCTCCATTATCAACGTTAGGAATTTCAAATCCCTCATTTATAATTCATATATTAGTATTAGCCTCAATAATTTAATTCATCCATTTTCTCAAATCCAATATTTATTGCCCACTGTAACTCAAAGTTTTCCCCAAGAAAATAAAAATTTATCCTACCATTAAAGTTTTCTAACATTTATTTAAATTCATGAAAAATGTAAAATTTTACACCATGTATAAATGATAATAATTTAGCACAAATACACTACTGTTAAGTTTCCAACTTAGAAGCCTAAGCTATTAGGTGGGGGCCCAAACAAGTATATCAAGTCATATCAATTTTTTATATTTAAACGATGTGGGATGTGGGACTTCCCAACACTCCCCCTCACGTGCAGGCTTAACAAGACAACAACGGGCTCACAAACGAAATAGGCCCAACAACAACAACAATAACAATAACGGGCTCATTAATGAAACGGCATGCTCTGATACCATGTTAAGTTTCCACTCTAAAAGCCTAAGCTATTAGGTGGAGGGCCCAAACAGGTATATCAAGTCATATCAATTTTTTATATTTAAACAATGTGGAGTGTGGGACTTCCCAACAATTACCATCCAACATTAGTAATATTACCATTAGTAATCTTTCATAAATTCATAATATCTAGCTATAAATTCCTTAAATTGAAATAATTATCTAAAATTCATAAAAATCAAGATCTCAACCAACAAGTCAATTATCATTTAAAAAAAAAACCTTTACATGTGTGAGAAGAATTAACATTTTATTGCAAAATATAACAATCCATTTCAATAACCCATGGAAGCCCATAAACCCCTGCATGGACCTTTGAAATATTGACTAAACAAGTTTTAAAACTCAACAATCTCGACATGCATGCAAGGAAGTATATTCATTTCAACATATCAATGGTTTACTAAAATGAAAATTTCACCTATCTTGTTGTTTGAGGACGATGATGATGGAAAGGGTGATGAATTGTCAAGAAAATGTAACCTTTTATGATAAAATTCTAATCTCTCTCTCTCTAAGGTCGCAAAAAGCAGAAATGGAATAATATCTTTAGCAGAAATGTGTATTCATAGGCAGGGGACACAAACGGATATAAAGAAAATATATTTTTTTTATTTCAATAAAAATAAAAATGACACATCGAAGCTTTATGGATCGGACCTTGGAAAAAGAAAATTAACATTTCTAGTATAGTCCCAATCGATCGAACAGTCCCGATCGATCGAAGGGGCAGCCTGATTGATTCAATCGATCAGCACCTTGCTAGAAATGATAGTTTTTCACTAAAATGCAAAACATGTACCCGAATGACCCCAAACCACATGGGCCTACTCCAAAACATTGAAACATCTTTTTTACATGTAAGTACAAGATTAAACCATAAATAAACAGAGATTAAATTTTATTCTAATCTAAATTTAAGGTTCAAGTCCTCACAATCCTCCCTCACTAAAAAGAATTCATCATCGAAGTAATGTCTTCATGAATTTGTATGTTTCGCCAATTTATATGATGAGAAGGATCGGTGATGTATTTCTTTGACATTGGAACATGAAATATGTCATGAATGAACGCGAATTAAGACAGAAGCACAACTTGATAAGAAACATCATCTTTAGGAGCAACTATATGGAAAGGTCTGATCTAGCGTGGAGCTAATTTCCCTTTCTTCCCAAAATGAAATATTCTTTTGCGAGGTGTAACCTTCAGCAACACAAAGTCTCCAACCTAATGTTCTATAGTTCTACATCATTGATTTGAATTACTTTTCTATGGATTTTGCACAATACGAAGGTGTTCTTGAATAAGTTGCGCTATGCCTTTGTATCCCTAACTAGGTTTACTCTAAGGAGATAGTTTTACCAACTTTAACCAAATAAGCCATAGATTTACAAGGTTGCCCAAACAATGCCTCAAACAGTGCCATTTCAACGCAAAATTGATCTTTATTATTGTAATAAATTTAACTCCACTAGTGCAAGGTGTTCACTCCAGTTGGCTTGAAAATTTAAAACTCAAACATGAATGGAAATAACCTTTTTATTTTTCATTTTACAAATTCATACAGCAATACCCAATCGATCGGAGGCCCTTGCCTGATCAATCGGACCCTTGTAGAAGCAAAATAGCATTTTTATAGCAGTCTTGATAGAGTGAAAGAGGAGTTCAATTGATTGGCACCCAAATGATCCCAAACCACTTGGAACCACTCCAAAAACATCCACACACACACACACACACACACACACACACACATATATATAGATAGATAGATAGATAGATAGATAGATATAGGGACAGGATTAGGGGACTATTGGCCTAAAAATCAACCTTAGAGGGGGTGAATTGGGTTGATGCAAAATAAATGGAACTTTTAAAACTTTTTGAAGTACAATAAACATAAACATTGATGAAAATAACACAATTAAAGGAAACAAATAAATAAGAGAGAGTTAGAGAAATCAAACATAAGATATAACAAGTTTCGGCTCTTTCGCCTATGTCCTCGCCTCAAGAATTCTGCTTAAGAATTCCAAGACCACTAACCAATCTACTTCAGGGTGTAGATTGAACCTTTACACAATCTCCTTCTAGGTGAAGTTTGAACCCAATCTACTTACGGGTGTAGATCAAACCTTTACATAATCTCCTTCTAGATGAGGATCAAACTCAATCTAGTTACAGGTGTAGATCAAATCTTTACAACAAGCACGCTCAACAAGGGTTATGCCCAAACCTCAATCTCTCTCAAAGATAGATGTAAATGAAGTACAACAATAAATCTTTCTTGATAGGTTGAATAAAGAATTCAACTCAATCTAATATGATTATATGAACAATAAAAGCTCAAGGATATGGATCTAGGGCTTAATAATGGATAGGAAGAGTTTAATATTTTTCCCTTAGTTAATCCATACTCCCCAACTTGTTTGAGACACCATTTATATAGGTTAGAATGATTTATGACCATTGGGAAGGAGCCCATTTAAAAATATAGCCATTAGATCACTTTTTTGGGGTTTTCAAAACTAGCCATTAGAGCTTTGCCTGCAAGGTTTAGTTGACTATACCTTTAGTGTATTCGACTAAACTTTCCAATAGCACAAAAAGTTTAATCTTAGAAAATGGTTTAGTTGACTATATCTCCTTGTAGTCAATTAAATTGGGCATGTTAGCTAGTTTAGCTTATTCTCATGAAATATGATCATTTAAGTCCTTGGTTATCAACTTAGGCTACTTATATGTGATAAAACATTTTGTTCAAGGGTCCTGAGGTCCTTCTAGATCATAGTCTATAGATCTTATAGTCATTCGGCTTTCACTATTAAACCATTTACATAAAATCCTAACTCTCACCCAAATACCCAAGTTTTCAATAACTTCAAGTCTTCTTTTATTGGGGTTCTTGAGAGTTTGAATCTTCTCTTCTTTAAGGCTCTATACTTCTCTTGATCTTTCTTTTAATGAAGCCTTTTGATCACCCTTTAATCTCTTGCTTTCTTCTTGTAATTGCACATTTGAGCATAGAAAATCATAATTTATGATGATCAACGTAAATGATTAACATTAGTCCATAATCATTAATGCTTTGTTATCATCAAAATCATAATATATTCATGCAATGAAACCTTAAGGCTAGCACATAAAACATTACACAAGTTTTGACACAAAACTTGAGCCCTTGGATTTGGAGAGATCTAAGGGTGGAGACTAGTGCTGATGTGGCTGTAATCTAAGTGATAGATCATCTATGTTGCTGATGTGGCAAAATTATTTTGAAAAATAAAAGGTGAACAAAATCAGAAATAAAGATTCTCTTATCTCAATCTGTCCTCCTCTTTTTTCTCTACAAAAAGACAAACCCTAACTTGGGTTCACTAGAGAACGAATGGTAGCAGTTGGACAATGGCAGTGGTTGGGCCTCAATGACGCAACAATTACGACGATGGCATGAGGATCTACACTCTCTCATTGCTTTCCTTTCACCAAACCCTAACTTTGGGTTCAAATATATCCAAGAGGCGTGACGATGGCAAAGGCCTCGTGATGATGGACAGTGGCAGCGGTAGAATGATTGTAGGATAGGCGGGACTAAAAGGCAGGTAGGAAAGGAGTTGGATTAGAGCATCCACATGGGAAAAGCTCCTGCTCTGCTCCAAATATAGCCTTCTTTTACCATAGCGAAAATGAAGGTCAAAGGTTTTCCAACGACAATTGAAGAAATATTGTGCAAGATTTTGTTGCTATCTTCCATTTTTTTTAAATTCCAATTCCAATTTGTAGAGCAAGAATTATGTTGCTTTGTGGTAGAGAGACCTAAGAATTGAGAGGGAGAAGGATCGGGCTTTTGGAAACAAATTTTGGGATTTTGTGTTTTTTCCTTTTCTAATTGTGCCACATTAGTGTCAAATCATCTCACTTAAGTGACGGCCATGTTAGCTCTAATCTACGCTATTGGATCTCTCTAAATCCAAGGGCTCAAGTTTTGTGTCAATTTGTGTCCTTTAATCCTATCCCATATGTATATATATATATATATATAGGATAATGATTAGGTAAGCACATGCTGATATAACTTATATCAACATGTGCTAACGGTAACATAACTGTATCTATATATATATATATATATATATATATATATAAGTAACATCCGAACATCTTTTTTATGTAAATATAAGATTAAAATATATCATAACACTAATTAAATCCCAAGTCCTCACAAGAAGCCCTTGCTATCAATATAGTACAAAGAGCAAAGGCTTAACAATACATATGGAAGTAAAGAATACAATTCTAGGAGTCTTATCTCTCTAGTGGTGGATAATGGGAATTCGGTTCGCTTTTGGGAAGATGTTGTGGAGGGGGATGTTTCTTTCTCTGTTCACTTTCCTCGCTCATATAACCTATCTTTGGCTCATGATGCTCCTGTTTCCCTCTTTGTTTCTTCCCATGCTTATCCTCATACTAGGGATTTCAATTTTTTACGGAATCTTAATGATAGGGAATGTGATGAATTATCTTCATTTCTTTCTATTCTTGAGGGGATGTTTTTAAGAAGTGATGTCTCTAATAAAAGAAGATGGATTGTGGATCCTTCTAAAGCCTTTTCTTGTAAGTCCTTTTTTGATATTCTGGTTGATTTTCCTCACATTCTGGTTTTTCTTCCCTCTTTGATGATTTGGAAAGCTAGCGTGCCTTTAAAAGTGCAAGTGTTTGCATGGTTTGTTGCTCATAAGAAAATTAATACCATTGATTTATTTCAAAGGGGGAGACCCTCTTCTTGTTTCTCTCCTCAATGGTGTATCATATGTAAGAGGGACAAAGACAATGTGGATTGTCTCTTTCTTCATTGCCCAGTAGTTAAGGGTTTTTGGCATCGATTCTTTGAAAAGGCTGAAATCTGGTGGGTATCTCTGGGTCTTGCATTAGCATGTTTGAGATAAATTATGGTGATCTTGGGAAGACTAAGAGAGCTATAACACTTTGGAGGTGTGCTATTATGGCAATATTTTGGGTTATTTGGGTGGAGAGAAATTCTAGGTGTTTGAGGATAAAGCGGTGTTGGAAGACTACGAGAGCTATTTCCTCTTGTTGATGATCCAAAAAAAAAAAAAAAACAATCCTATGGAATTTATTTTACTGAAATAGGATTTTGATTTGATTGTGTGAAGAACTGAGTTCTTTTGTTATTTATTTATTTATTTTTAAATTCTGTGTTTTCATAGTTATTACTATCGATTATGTGGACTCTGAGAAGTTGATCCTATGTTGTTCCCTACCCATTTTTAAATATTAATTGATAAAATTGTGGCAAAATAGTTACGTAAGATTATTCACAGAAAATGTGAGAAAAAGTTCACCGAACGTATAAAATGTGACAAAAGTAATCTATTGGTTTCTTACAATGTGATATAAAGCCTTTGTACTTAAATTGTACTTCATACTTTGTTTAATGGGTAGCATACTGCCTTTCTTTGTAGTTTCCTTGCCTTTAGAGGATGAACCTCAGTAGGAAACACTTGTATTTATTGACATGATTTGTTGCTGAATTAAAAGAGTCTCCTGGAATGCCCTTTTTTTAGTTAATGTGGCACTCGAATTCCAGTGAGCATCCAGCTACAGAGAGAGTTTGAAGATGTAAAGTCTCAGGATGAAGAATGCCAAGTTACATACCCCCCCCCCCCCCTCCTCTTTTTCCAAAAACAGAGGGAAATGGCAAGGTCACATTGTGAAAAATTATCAACCAATCTTTTCCACCAGGCAATAGTAAATCTGTAACCCTATTACATCACAGTGCTAGTCACTATGGGAGATTGGGTTAAGCTTCCGTTACATGACTTGGGTACATATGTGCTGAAATATGTCTAGGTATCTGGTTCATCTAAATTGGATGGACATGGGGACACATTAAATTGTTAGATTCTTCTTCTGAAGGTGAAATAAGGTGTTCAAGTGACATAACGGGCCTGTTTTTTATCGTTTTCAAATTTTGTTTTTCCTTACCGAAGGTGGAAAAGTAAAAATGACCAATAAAATTCTTTGAAAAGTGTTTTCCAAAAATTTATAAAAGGCCATTTTTTATTACTTCAAAATTTCCTTTCTGCATTTACAATTTTAAATCATGGTTAAAATAACAGAAAATGGCACCTCTTTTTTTTTTGGGTGATTTTTTTTTTATGAAAAGGTAAGAATATATTAGCAAAAGAAGGGTAAGTACAAGTATACCAAAAGTATACCACCAAAATCAAAACTATAGGTGCAAGGACTCTATGAAGTTTTGAAAAGTCGCTCTATCTTCTAAAAATTCTAAGCGACTCCAGCAAAAAAGAAGACCTATACAAAATGTCCTTAACTGATCTAAGTTAGATTCAGAGCTGTCAAAAGTTCTTTTGTTTCTTTCCTTCCAAATTGTCCAAAAAACAGCATGGGGAATCATTTTCCAAACCAGCAGTGTGCTCTTGTTTCTACTTCTGCACTTCCAAGAGGCCAACAACTCTTGGACGCAAGCTGGCATTACCCATTGGATCCCAAGTAGGCCAAAGCAATGTGCACAAAGTTCTGCTGCTACCACACAGTGGAGACGCAAGTGATTTACTATCTCCAACCCTGCTTTGCACATCACACATCTATTTGGGAGGGAGAAACCCTTCAGTTGGGAGCACATCAAGGGTGAGACATTTGCCCCATGTAGCCACCCAACTAAAAAAGGAAACTTTGGAGGGGACCAGATGCAGCCAAAGTTGGGCTGCTGGGAAAGTGGTGGTCATTGGAACACTCAATGCTCTATAAAGGGATTTAACTGAGAACTTCCCATTAGAATTCTGGCTCCAAATAATACAATCCTCCACTTCCCTGTCAAGCTTAACCGAATATAAATGTGCAAAGAATCTCTCCACCCCCTCCACCTCCCAATCTTGCAAGTGTCTAATAAAAGTCACATTCCATGTAGGAGTCTCGCCAACCCATTCCACAAAATCTGCTACCCAGCCATCTCGACGTGCTACAATGTTGTAGATATGTGGGAATTCTTCAATAAGTGCTCTCTCCCCATACCACACATTCCTCCCAAAAATTCACCCGCTCCCAATTCCCAACCTTGAATTTCACTTTTTTGGAAAAGTGAATCAATTCTCCCAAAATAGATTTCCATACTCCTACCCCATGAGGCCTCAAAGAGCGTTTGGACCACTAGTCCCCTTCTTCACATCCATACTTCCAGACTACTACATCTCTCCACAAGGCCTCCCTCTCAACAGCAAATCTCCAAAGCCATTTTCCTAAAAGCACTTTGTTGACTTGTATTAGGTGCTTTAAGCCCAACCCTCCTGCCTCTCTTGGGGAGCAAATTGTATTCCAATCAACCAGATAGAGTTTTTTCTCACCCTCCAAACCTTCCCATAGAAAGTCACGTTGTAGCTTTTCCAATCTTTGGGCAACCGATGCAGGGATTCTAAAGAGAGACATAAAATATGTGGGTAAGCTTGAGAGTGTACTTCGAATGAGAGTGAGTTTACCTGGGTGATAATAAGGGTGTCCAGGGTATTGGCCACGACTAATCCCTTGGGCAAAAATTTGGACTATTTCTTGACATTTTCATTTTCTAAAATTTCTTAAAATGCATTTTCCACAATGAGAGAGCATTTTTAAACAATATACGTAGGACGTCCAATGTTTACTACATTGAAACTTAACTAAGAACGTATTATATAATCCTTGGGATTCATAGTGAACATGTTATGGCTGACTTGGATACTTTACATGTTTTAAAGTGTTCTACAACGTAGCTTGAAGATTTTATTTTATGCCTACTTGCATCAGCTGTAGTCCTTGATCTGAGGTGGTCTTTCTGAATTTTCTCGCAAATTATTCAACTGCCGGCTGCAATTGGTGGAGATGCCAATAGCACTCCTAGATTTAGAAAGTCTTAAATGCATTAATCTAGATGAAGTTGTATTCGGTTTTCACTGAAAATAGTACAATAAACTAGGCCTCTGAAAATTTGACATCGAATTTGATATTATTAGACTTGCTAATTGTCATGTTCTACATCTCTTATGCGCTGAAATTGGCTAGCAATATAGACTGCGCACCCTTTTTAGGAGAGAAAGTTTGTAAGAATGTCATATATTGAGATCCTTGTATATAACTGTTCATTTTTATTTTTTTTTAAAAGGGTGTTCTCTTTTTTCTTTGTGCATTTTGTTATTTTTCTTTTTTAAATGGAATAATTCCTTAAAGCACGATTCCATTGTTGCATGTTCTTGTCATGGTCTCCTCACGTTTAGCACAGGTCTTGATTTTATTCTTAATCTGTGAATTTTATGCAGGAATATGTACTGCTTCAGCCACCAATCCGGTAAACTGGAGCATCTAATGAAGGTAAGCTTTAAGTTAGTAGTTTGTTAATTGGTTCCATACCTGCCATAACATGAATCAGTGTTTTGTTTACATGTGTTTTTTTTTTGCTTCAATTAAATAATGTAGTGGGTTAGATTCATTTATCCAAGGTGGAATTTTAGATTCATCTGGCTATGAGAAAATAATTACAGTTAGTGCAAAATGCTACTAACTTCCTAGTAATAATGACTACTAACTTCTATATACTCCAAAAAATTCTAGGAGGTTTTTTAAAGTCGACAACACTCTCTTGACTCAATTAGAGTCGCCATAGACTCGTGGGTGCCTTACAATGCTTCCTAGACACCTATAGGAGTTCTTTACACTCTAAAATATCCTAGGAGGCTTTCTAGTGTCCACGACACTCTCTAAACTCAATGAGAATAGCTATAGACTTGTGGGTGCCTCACAGTGCTTCCTAGACACTTTTAGGAGCTCTATACACTCCAAAAATTCCTAGGAGGCTTTCTAGAGTCCAGGACGCTCTCTAAACTCAATTAAAGTCTCCATAGACTCGTGGGAGCCTCACAACGCTTCCTCGATACTCGTAGGAGCTTTATACACCAGAAAAATTCTAGGAGGCATTCTAGAGTCCACGACGCTCTCTGGATTCAATTAGAGTTGCCATAGACTCGTGAGAGCCTCCCAAATCTTCCCAGACACACTCAGGAGCACTATACACCAAAAAATCCAAAGAGGATTTCTACATTCCACGATGCTCTCTTCATTGTTTTAGAGTTGCCATAGACTCGTGGGTGTCTCAAAACGCTTCCTAGAAATCTGTAGGAGCTCTATACACTCCAAAAAATCCCAGGAGGCTTTCTAGTGTCCATGACGCTCTCTAGATTCAATTAGAGTCGCCATAAACTTGTAGGAGCCTCACAACGCTTTCTAGACACCTGTAGGAGCTCTATACACTCCGAAAAATCTTAGGAACAATGACTACTAACTATAATTATTTTCCCATAGGCTGACGAATCTAAAATTCCTTCTTTATAAAATTAATATACTTATTGTGAATTATGTCCAAAGTTTTATATCTCTGTGTATTTATATCTTTTTAAATAAATGGATGATGTCACCTTACTTGTTCCCCATCTTACCTCACATGATCATTTGGTTACTTTTAAGGCAGTTCGGGTAGAGAAATTCAAGGAAAGTGGGTCTAATATAGGAGAGTAGATAGAAATGAAGATGCTCGAAATTGATTGAAAAAGAAAGGAAAAGAAAGTATTTGTCATCATTTTTCTTTCGTTTTGCTGACAAAGGCTTAATTTGAAGTTTCATGGGTTTTATGTATATGGGGAGAGATCATTGACACATGCTGTAAGACTTTTCACTCATACACCCCCGTTGGGAGAAATTAAATTTCGCCAATCCAATCGTTGGACTATATACATGTCATGCATACCGAATTTCAAATTAATTAGATATCAGGAAGCTAAAAGACCTATAAGCTTACATTTTTTTATAAATAAAATTATAATTTGGGGCATTTTATGAATGATGAATCTCCTAATCTCCAATTAACTTGAAATTCGACATGCACGAAGAGAATATCTAATCCAACGGTTGGATTGGCTAAATATTATTCTTACAAAAAGATACTAATGGGTGTGAGGGTAAAAGTCTCGCACTAGGTGTCAATGGATACCTCCAAGGATGTGCCCCGTAAATTATTCCCCCCCCCCCCCCCCCCCCCCCTCCCCCAACCCAACAAAACAAAACAAGAAAAGAATTTTTTTTTTTTAGTCATAATTTTATTAAATCGAGCACGTGTACATGTAATAAATATTTGTAAATTTGTTCTCTTTGGTAAATAGCCTAAAGATAATGACACTACCCTAGGGGTATGTCTATTTGTATGCATATACATGTTTGCGCATGTATTCATTCGAGTGTATGGATGTTGCTTTCTATGCATGTTAATAGGTTGCAGCAGTAAAAGTTTAATTTGCATATCATTTGTATGTTTGCTTTGTTCATAAATCCTATAATTGTGCAAGCATTGTGATTTTCTTATTACTGGCAGGTGCATGAAAAGGATGTAATCGGTGTCACTCATCATCCCCACAGGAATCTTGTTGCTACATATAGTGATGACTGCACAATGAAATTGTGGAAGCCTTGAAATTTTATTTGCCTTTGTGATGTATCTATTCAATTATGACAAATTATGGCTTTCTATATTTTTCTTTATTCATGTGCAATTTTGTTGTAATACTGGCTTATGTAGATTAATAGTCGTCTTTAATTTCCCACAGAAATTGTGAGAGCTCTAGGGATGTTGGTGGGTAACTTGGAAGACTGTCTACTCGCCTGCATCTAATTAAAGAAGACGGACTATTGCTCTTAGAAATTAGATTTTGTTTGTTTCTACCTGCCTGCAATTTTTTTTTTTAAATTATAATTTTTTTTCTAAAATTAGTTGGAGCTTACCTTTCTGATATGAGAAAAAGATATTGCTTTAGTAGGATACTGCTTTTACATTTTAATGAAACTTTCTTCTTACCAGGGATGGGAAGAAAATGCTTGTCCTTCAGTTAAGAGCTTAAATCCTCTACAATTTTTATTTATTATAATTTATTTATTTTTAAATTTTTTATAGCAATAATGGCTTACTATAATAGATTTGCTTTAATTCTTGTCGGTTGTCACCAGTCACGATTCATGACAGTAATCGGCTCCACGCATGGAATTCTTGCGTGGACATTTTCTTCCTTCCTGGTCATGGAAATCTTGGTTCATTATGAGATTTTTATTGTTTTTTGTGGTGCGATTACTGCCATCTGCTTTAAGTTACTATGAAAATTTTGAGTTCTATTTCTGTTTTGGCCAAATATTTTCCAGTTGAATGTGAGGAAAATTTTGGCCCATTCTGTGTATAAATTCAGGTGATTATTTACAACTCTAGTCCCAATTGCCAAAATCTGTAAATTAGCTTTGAGCATCACGATAAGGAAAGTTGTCCCAACTCTGATTAATAAATATGACATCTAACAAGGCCAAAATTGCATGTGAGACCGCTTGAGCAATTGGGGAAAAGCTAGTTAGCTCTACACTCTATCCTACTATGATTACCATGAGTCAAAACGGTACTTTTGTGGGCCTCATCAATCTTGCTGCGATTGTCTTGAAGGAGTCTACATCACAAACCAAGAGGGGGAGAGACAGAATAGCAAAAGGGAATGCCCATGTAGAAGCAGCACAGATTTGCGTAGGATGTTCCCAAGAGGCCACCCAACCTGTATCATCAGCCCATGTGTTATCATTCTCCTGCGCCCCATCACACTTTCTTAATTTGTGGGTGCTGAGCTGCATAGGAAAATTCCCAACATGCCCATCTCGATTAACCTCTTCTTTTTGAGAAGTAAATCTATTTCGGCTGCAGATAGACCATAGCAGAGCTTTAGCGTAAAGAAATTCTGTTCAAATGACCATACCTCCATCGAATGTCAGTCTTGACTCGATCCTTCAAAAAGAAAAAGAGAGAAAAATCAAACTCTTTCAAAGCATTTTTCATGAAGTAGGAAAATTTTAATGTTGAGAATATTTCAAAGAATGTCTCTTAGAATACGGCATCTGTTGTTCCACTAGTGGTGCGAGGGGTTGCTAATACCTTCCTCTTGCTCAACCGAACCTCCTCCTTTGCCATACCTTAGCCAAAGAAGACCTGAAGGGTCATTTCATTCGTGTTAAACTTGATTGCTGACTTTGGATACTCGAAAGACATCAATCATGTCTTTAAACAAGTGATTGGTGGTGACTCCACATCTCTTCATTGTAATTGTCATCTTTTTGGAAGAAAGTTGCTTTGAATGAGGCACCCTGGTGACTTGATGACTAGAACTAATGCAATATCACTAACAGTCCTCGAATATGCCCAAAATTCAAACGGCAGATGTATAACATACATAGCGTGCTTTTCATTAGCGCAAAATTTGGGAGCTCGTCCCATCATTGTTTGCTCTCAGGGCGCACGCGCGCTCCATGCACAATGTCCCTAGACCCGGCGAGGAGAGGAGGGTATCGAAAATATGTTTGAATGCGTGCCTTTTTGCATTATGTGCTTTACATTTGTGTGTAATCTCGAGTAGCCTTGCCACCGAATGGTTACTAGCTTGGGTTCTAGCTCCATATAGTAGCTATCACGACAAATCCCAAGTGAAGGCTGTCAACTCTATCTTCCTTGCAGCAAAGGGTTCGCTGATTTAGGTATATTATATTTGATGACAGTACTGTTCGACCCACGCGAATTTCCTTGCACCACCCACACACACACACATATATATATATGTGTGGTTGTGTATATAGTCATTATAGTAGATGGGGAATCTATTTTGCACCATTTGTAAATTCATGTAGTGAAGCTTAGGACGCTGGGATCAACCTTTCAATTACACATGAGATTGACGATTGCTCTATTACGCTGCCTGTTACCTCTTTGAATGTATGTAATTGTGCTGAGCAAAAGATAACCTAGTTGCATGCCATTAGGGGTTGTTTGGCAAACCTGAAAACTTGGCCAGCTGAGAGTAAGTCTGGCCAGTTTTGATTTCACATTGTTTGGTAAATCTCTTTTTTTCGCAAATCAAGTTAACTTTGCTCTGAAAAGAAGGCATAAACACATTTTTTTTCAAATCAACTGTTACTCGGATTATTTTAAAATCAAATAACATTTATGAATTAAAACTAATCTGATCCAGTTTTTAAAATTCCCAAACAGGCTTTTAGTATGTCATTCCATCCCTGTCGTCTTGGAAGACACTGAGGAAGAATTTCTAACTAAGGGTACGCCTTGTATGACCAAACCTATTGGGTTTGGCGCAAACATGGACTTTATGTTAGTAATTTTTGGGCTCGGCTGAATCTGTTAAAACTCTCAACTAAGTTTGGTCATGCTCGATTTTCATTTTGATACAGGGAGAGAATGCTGTTACCGATGCCCTATGGCCAATCATGCTCGAGCTGAGATGGGCCTTCTTTGGTTATTGCATCTCGATCATAAGCCTGTTTACATTATTTCTTTTGAAAAAAGAATTTTTTGTTCTACTACTCTACGTAGGGTAGTTGAGGACTTTATCTTATGTTAAATTTCTTTCTTTCTTTCTTTCTTTTTTTCCAAATATCTATAGTTTTTGTTCAGAAAAAAAGGAGAGCTTGGAGTAATTTATCCAATTCAAACACAAAATTACTTTAAGTTTTTCCTTTTTGCTATAAATTAAAGCCATGTTAAGAAGGTTCTTCAATGAGAATAAGGTAGCTGGTTGGATGGAACTAAGTTAATTTGTATTAATATTTGGGTTGGGTACATGATCCATACCTATAGTCCGCCCATATCTGGGTGGTGGACCTAATGAGTATTTTTTATTGAGTGGATTTCCTATTGTATATAGAACCCTAGTCCTATTAGGTTTAGGACTTGTTGGAAACTATATAAAGTGACTTTCTATACATTTTAGGGATTGGCCTCTCTAAGCCTCCCTCTATCATACTATACAACTATTCTCTCCCCTTTTTTTCTCTCTCTCTCTCTCTCTAGTATTCTCTCCAAGACATCTATGGATTTCGAAGCATGCAACAAAAGGAGGATTTTAGTGACGATCCCTATGACTTATACAACGATGTACGTGAGAGCGTATATGAAGACTTGGTTCATGTTTACGGCATTCGGATGGCTTATGGTAACTCCGTAAGCTTGTAACAGTAAGCAACGATCCTTCTTAATTAGGGTCTCTTCTACAAAAAGTAACTCTTAGATCCGCAATTTATTTGTTATATGCAACTGTTATAGTGTGTTTACAATTTGCATCCCCATCTCCAACTCCTTGAAAGTAAAAAAATGCAAAAAAGAGAAAAACTCGCCTAAAATTATGATTGAAAACATCCTTGATCGCTTTAGAAGAAAGGAATATGAAAACTCAACGGTAGAATCTCCAAGTCAGAGGTCAACCTAAAATTAATGCTGGTAACTACCTCAACTGTCCTACAGCTAGCTGCAAGCATTCCATATTTATTTTTATGAGTTGAAACCTGTCCACAGCACAACCCAACTTAGCCTAATATTATTCTTGGGAACAACAATTTTCATAGTGGGAAGTTGGGCATTGGGTGGATAAACCAATCAGCTTCTTTCACTCTCATTTTTCTTGTGGGAGCCAAAAAGAAACAAACCATAAAGCATTGGGAATGAACGTTTAATTAGTGCATGTCACGCGTGACTCTGCTTTAACCCCACCCATCTTTCTTCAAAACTTTGCCAGTTGACTTTCATATGCAATCCACCTTGGTTTGCGAGAATTCTGTGTCCTTGCCAGTTTAACTCTACCTTCACCAACGCGGAGGGAAACGGTGCCTCTTTCCTTTATTTCATTTTTCTTTTTTTAAAAGAAATATAAAATTAAAAGATGAGAAAATATTGATACCGATCAGAACATATTCCCCATGGTTACTGAAAATATACACTGCACTAACAAAATCCTGTGTAGCTAGCTCCGACGAGGGCAAAAAACAACCGTTGGAAAATGCCATATCGACGTCACTATACGCGCGGTTGGTGTAGCCAGCGTGGGGAAATCCTGATGAGTTAGGGTAGCTAGCCCTCATATATATATATAGTCGAAACAATTAGGATAGTTGCATGAAGGTTTACACGACTTCAGCCACCAAAACCTTACTCAAATAATCCACCAAAATCCTCCTTGTTTTGCAATAAATGAATTACAAGAAGATAACAAGCACTAGTGCAATGAAAATTAATGTTTAGTGTAAGGAAAATATTACACTTTCTCCTTTGATTTCAGCGTCTTTACCATTGGTTTTCATGACGTACTATGAATTATATTGTTTCTTTTCTATAAAACCCACAAAATAAAACAGCTTTATCATATAATGACGACGTTGTTGGAATTAAATTTTATATAAATTGTACTTGATTGATTCTGGAAAAATAATCACAAGAAATAGAAATAACACAAAATTCAATAAAATAATTTATAAACTAATAAATTCTTAATTTGTAAGATGCCAAGGCGTGGAAATTAATCCATTATCCCTATAAAAGTGATCAGATTTGCCTCACTGAATCCATGACTACTGGCGATAACCTTGCTAGATACAATGGTAGATTCGTTATGTGTGCACTCACAGTCGACAAAGCCTGAATTTGTCATGTATGCTCAAATGAATGCCTAGCCCCACTCTTTTACCAATTGATTTGGGATAAGAACAAAAATTCAATTTTAAATCATTTTCCGGAAATCCCCCACATGATACAAAAATTGATGAAAACTGAAATTTGGGCAATACGTAGTTGTATTGCAACTTAAATAGTTCTTAGTTGTAGGTTAATCAAATGGGTATTGAAGAACTAGTAAGATTAGCATAAGTTATGTATCTTCGTAAGAAGATGACCAGTTTCAAGTTATTTGTGTAAAGACACTGAAGTAAACCTATGGGTACTTGCATGTTGGAAAATACATACATTGAACATGACCTAGCAATAATGAGCATGCTATATGAAGTTTTACTGTCTGTCCAATAGCAACTCATACTTATAATGATGTCAATGTGATATTTAAACCATGTTAAGTTGGAGGTTTTGATCAAAATATAAGTAGACATTAAGGTGGGGATAAAGGTTGACTTTGTGTGAGTCAAGGCATCAGGTTTTGGTGGCTAGGGAGATTATAAATTGTCTTGGTGGCTGGGAAGCTAATCAACTTGGTTTCTTTTTATCATGGCAGCTTGGGTGTTATTTTATTAGTCTTTTTGTATGCTTTTATTTTATTTTACGCACATTAGGTGCTTGGTGTTGGGTTTTGCAGTCGTGTTCTTAATGGCCAGTTGTGTTTTAGCTTGTGCTAGTCTTAGTGTGGGTGTCTGGAGTTTAATTTCTATATGTGGGTGTGCTGGATAGGAATGGTCGGGGCGGATTTACAGTAAACCATTTCCGACCCAGACTTTATTGCGCCATCCCTGGACCCTCCCCAAACCCAAACGGGGCATGCATATGATCAGCCGTCCCTGACCCTATTGGTAGTTTAGAATAGCCGGCCACGCCCCTCCTCCCCTGCTATCTTCAATTTTTTATTTTTTATTTTTATTTTTGCCTCTGCAACCACACCATTCAAACAATTATCTCTATTATTTCTATTAGAAAGTAATTATACCAAGGTTTGGGATGGGTGGAGGTGGTTCTATTTGATATAGAAGATGCTATTTCAGAGAATTATAGCGAATCATTTACAGAACCCTTTACCTTTACTATTCTCTACCAATCATGTGTCACCCCTTGCCTTTACCTCCTCTCAACGATCTTACATGCATTATCACTAGTTCCACTAGTCCTCCAAATTGAAATCGCCAGTTTCAGTGTTTCACATTTCCCAATTTCTCTTTACATTGTTTGATGCTTACTGGAAAAACAAACAAACACACAAATAAAAAAAAAAAAAAGCCTTTCAAAGAAGAAAGCAAAAGGGGTGTGGCTGATGCCTGATGTCATGAAAGGTCAGAGAGATCTGAGAGACGGCGAGAGTATGTGAAAGATGTAGCAAAATAACAATTTCCCACGGCTGTGGCGACGACGGCAATTTGGCTGATGGTGTAAGAAGGGAGAAAGACTTGAGACTGAGACCGTAAGGAGGTGGAGGCAAAGTGGTTAGGGTTTGAGGTTAAAGAGATTATGCATGAGGGTTGGTTAGGTATATAAGTACTAAGGGTAAAAAGGTAAAATTACAATCGAGTAGGCCAGCTCAGGGCATGCTTAAACCATAATCGACCCAAGCCCGATTCTAACAGCTAATATTTGCCTTAAAATAATCTCTAAAACTCGGCCCTATGGGGGGTGGAAATTTGCCATCTCTAGTGCTAGATTTCCTACCCTATGGTGTTATAATATTCTATCAAATATAATAATATTTCTTTTGCCCATAAAAATATAAAAAAAACAAAAGCCAGGAAATGAAAACTTTCTTAAAACGGAAAAATGGCATTTTCCTAGGCTTAGATGATAGAGTTTGGTAGAAAAATAACATGTTACATTAAAACGATGTGTATTTTTTCCACGTCATTTCTAATAATTGACAACCAAATTTCACACTGTGCTAACAACATCAACCAAAATTACATATTACCAATGTGTTTCAAGAGTCACTAAATCAAACCTTCCTATTGCCCTTTAATTTGGTGATCCAAGCACCTTGAATATAACTTTGCCACGTGTTCTACATCAAAATTCCTCTAATTTTTAAAATCATCCAATTAACATGATATATAGATGGGGTAGTTAGTACTAGCTAGATTATAGTTTGAAAAGTAGCAGGATTTATTTAATTTAGATATAGTTAAAGAATTTTTTTGAAGTATTATTAAGATAAAGCAATGATCGACGGTCTGGATAGAGATGAAAGCTTAGAAGACACCGTATCTCTTTATCTCGTCATTTATTTACTATAGAGACTAAACCAAATCAAGCAAGTCTTAAATCTGTAGGAAAAGTAGACAAAACAACAACTATAACATTGGCCTTCCACCAAGGTAAGCCAAACGTACCCTTATGGAATATTTACATATGAGAGTTAATAGGGCCCTAATTCCGACCAATGCTTTGTTATCAATATTTACCCAAAGTTTCTCTTACATTAATATTGTTATGTGTATACACTATTCAGAAAATTTTGTGTCAAAAAATGAAGTTCCTTGCACGCATCATGGCAATACATCAATACGTAATTACTGCCATGGAGAAGACAGATGGATGCATTAATTACTTTCTACCCACCGCCTTGCCACAGCTATTAAACCTCCTCAGATAGTCACAAACTCCATCAGCTCTCTCTCTTGCTCTCTCTCTCTCTCTCCGTAGCTGGTTACAAACTCTATCAGCATTCTCCCTCTCTCTGTCTCTCATGGCTAAGTATAGTTTACCTCCATTGTGTGTATTGTTCATGTTGCTGATTACAGTTTCAGGCCAAGATGAGGATGCATCCTCACCGGTTGGAGCAAGAAGAGAGCTGGTGCCTGCCATGTTCATATTTGGTGACTCTCTCATTGACAATGGCAATAACAATAACCTTCCCTCTTTTGCCAAGGCCAACTATTACCCTTATGGAATCGATTTTGAAGGTGGCGCTACTGGTCGTTTCTCTAATGGTTACACCATGGTTGATGAAATTGGTAAAACTCTAACTCTCTCTCTCTCTCTCTCTCTCTCTCTCTCTCTCTCTCTCTCTCTCTCATCAAAGAAGGTACGTACATGGTCTGCCTCTTTGACTGGACATTCGTGATTTGGGGTTATTGTAAACTGTACATAGAACATATATATATATATATTTTTAAGCTTAAGCATTGCGTAAATGGGTTGGTGTGGAACTCTATAGTAATTAAAGAAGCTAGTGTTTGGGGATCAAGCTGGTTTTAGTGCTCTGGTTTCGTCATTCATTATTAAGTCATGTTAGAAGTAAGGTTTACGTGGGAGTTCTGTAAGATGACCTTGAAATTTAATTATATTTTCCCTGATTTCAGAAAAAAATTAGTAGCTTTTTATTTTATATAGGCTCCAGTGTTGCTATTCTTGTGGTTCCTTTTCTTAAAATATTTATTAACATTTTTCTTTTGCTAAAAGAGTATTGGTGTCGCTTAAACAACTTTTTACATTCTAAATAAGCAATAAAAACATACTCAATAGATAATATTTCCCCTTACTGGACCTTTGGCACTGTTAAGAAACAGTAAAAATGTTCTTAAAGGATAATATTTTCCACCACTGGTTTTGGTCTACTATACTACTTCTTGATTAAAGATTTCAAAAGACATTAGATCGAGTCTTTCTTTTGTTTTTTTTTCTTTTTTCTTTTTTCTTTTTCTGGGGTACAGTGGAGTTACTTTCATACTTGGAAAACCTAACCCTTCTAAGTTTTTACCATTGCCTTTCCACCTTAATTAATTAGTTTTGTTTGGTGCAGCTAGTAAAGAGGACTCGAGGATATTTTGATTTCGAATACCCTTAGTAACTGGGCTTGTGCTTCCTCGGTCATTCTACTGGTTTTTTGGCACCAATTATTGTTTTGTTTTCTAATTAATTTAAATGATATTCATACTTTCCCATGAGTTTCCCGCGCTCCCCTACTCCTTGTGGGAGTGTGGGAATCTCGTGGGGACTACGAATAACATCGCCTTGGCTTTATATTTTTATTTTAAAAAAAAAGAAAAGAAAAATTTGTTATTTTATAAATGAGATATTAATGGCAGTGGTCAGCTGGAATAGGGGTTTTATATTGTTGTGTATTCTTGGTAAATTAAAGACGAAAGTTAATAGTAATTAATGTAGTGTTTTTATGAGTACTTGATGAAACAAAAGGTACGGTGTGCTTTTTTGCTTTGACCACATGTTAATGACAAACTTTGGTGGTTTAATTGTTGGTTTATGCAGCCGAGCTTCTGGGACTTCCACTAATTCCTGCATACTCTCAAGCATCTGGAGAACAAATGCTTCATGGAATCAACTATGCCTCTGCAGCTGCCGGAATTCTCGACATCACTGGCCGAAACTTTGTAAGCTTTCATTTATTTCCTTCCACTAATTCTCTCTATGATTTTGCATCCATTTTTGTTCCATGCCAGCTGTTTTGCCATGTTTCATGTTAATCCCGCACTCGATGATTAATCTGCTTGTCTGCAAAGTCTATGCTCATCATACCGTTCACGATACTTGCTTGGACCACTGATTTTATCTGCGCCCTCACGTGATTCGCACTACAAATCTTAAGTGCAATCTTCATTTTTTTTTTGGTTTTTGTTTTTTATTTTTATTTTTTTTGGTGTCCAAATCTTAAATGCAGCTCGGGCATGCAGTACAGGCAACTTGAGAATTAATCGGAGCTATATATAATATAATAATAACACTGGCAGCCATTAAATGATGAACTCTTTTGTTTGGGGTATTCTAAAAGGGCAATGCTACAAGTAGCACACTTCAATATATATAGCTTCATATAAAGTTATAGATAACACTTATGTGGTAATTGACATTTTGTAGCAATAATTATTAGATTTGAGGATATTTTTGCCAACCAACTCTTGTCACACCAAGTGCTATAGCTATGTTGGCTCGTGTTGTAACTAAGGGTTGTCTATAGCATTTCCAATACGAAAAATAACGTTTTGATCTGCCCACATACTCCCTTATCACATACTCCCTTATCAAGATGTAACAACTTTGTATTGTAGGTGATATCTCTCATTTTTTTACCAAGTAGGGATTTGGGTATTAAAACTTGACCCTATACATATAAATAATAAAAAATAAAAAATATTTTTTATAGTAAAAAAAATGGAAAAATTACGAATTGGTCCAGAAACGGCAAATAATTATTATTTGTAATCATAGTGAGTTGTCATTCTTAGCTAAGTTACTTGTCATTAATATGAAGTTAGTAGTCATTTGTACCGATGTGTAATTATTTGCCTGTAGTTGACCAATCTGTAATTCTTCAAAAAAAATGGGGAATTATTTCTTAGAAAAAAAAATACCCATTCCTTTATTGACTGACATGGCAATTGTAACTTAATTATTAACCAAAAGATAAATTTCTTTTGCGATCAATTTGAAGAAGGAAAGTAAAGGCTGCATCAGTTGTAACTTAGTATTTGGTGGATGTAGCTAGCTCCTCACAAGAATTGTTCATAATTGAAATGACCAAAATAGCCCTGAAAACTGATGAAATGGCTAATTTTGTTTCTTCCTTTGATCAGGTGAGTCGCATACCATTTAACCAACAGATTCAGAACTTCCAAAGCACGCTTGATCAGATAACGGACAATCTTGGGGCAGATGATGTGGCACAGGCAATCGCACGGTGCATATTCTTTGTAGGGATGGGCAGCAATGACTATCTCAATAACTACCTCATGCCCAATTACCCGACCCGCAATCAGTATAATGGCCAACAATTTGCTGATCTCTTGATTCAACAGTACACCAGGCAACTCACTGTAAGATCTCCTGACTTTTATGGGGACTTGGATCCTCTATGGGTTTTTTCTTGTAGGGCTACAAGGTTTGATGATTCACAAACCAAATGATCCGATAACTATGAAAAATCCTACAAAATCTCTAACACGATTATTTCTGACATATATGATTCTGATGTAACATTTAACAGAGCCTTTACAATCTTGGGGCCCGGAAATTTGTAGTTGCGGGAATAGGACAAATGGGATGTATCCCCAGCATTTTGGCCCAAAGTCCGAATGGGGTGTGCTCATTGGAAGTGAACCGTCTGGTTCAACCTTTCAACGCCAACATGAAGACAATGATCAACAACCTCAATGCCAATCTTCCCGGTGCTAAATTCACATACGTGGACATTGCCCACATGTTCCAAGATATCATCACCAACTCTAGAACTTATGGTGCGTACGCATATATCGCTTGTTGCTTCTACTGCTACTGCCCTGTATTTATTTCTTGATCATAACTCATACTATGTTTTCTCTTTTAATTAATTAACAGGATTTAGTGTTGTGAATCGCGGGTGCTGTGGCATCGGGCGAAACAGAGGGCAGATAACGTGTCTTCCATTCCAAACACCATGCCCAAACCGAGAGCAATACGTGTTCTGGGACGCATTCCACCCGACGGAAGCTGTGAACATCATAATGGGGAGGAAGGCATTCAACGGGGATCAAAGCTTTGTCTATCCCATCAACATACAACAGCTTGCCAACCTTGATCTTGATCCCAACTAGTAGAAAACGTACTGTGTTTTTCTATGTCATATATGTTCACCTATGTGCTCCATCTTTTTTATCACTGCTAGAAGAGTAGACAATGTCGAAAATCTGAGAAAATTTGCAGCTGTATTGCTTCTATTAAATGCTACAACTTGATTTGGTTTCGTCTTTAATTAATTTACATGGAATCGAAGAACATCATATGTTATAGTCCTAGCCCAAACCTTAGGTCAGCCAAAGCTTGATTAGTTACTTCGCAGCCCACACATTTAGGGTTGAGTTGGGCAGGTAACAGGCGTATGTGCTTAGACCACTTCGAAGATAATATAGAACACCTTACATATATTACTCTGCCGCTATATCATACACAACAACAAACAGCCTGCCATTTCGCCCACACCTAAGTAAAGGGAAAAATAGAAAAATAAAAATAAAAAGAAAGGAAAAGAAAAATCTATACAAACCTCTTACCTCATTGAGTAGTGGTATCGAGGCAACCTATTATGCACCAAATTTCAAAGCATGATCACCATCCAGAAAAAGGTTAAAGTCATATCATAGTGGTCAATTTAAACATGATAGAGAGTCCCATATGGTGGAGCCTCTCACAAAACTCACAAGTCAAGCCTAGGTCCCTAATTTAAAAAACATGCATTATCATGTTTTATTCAAAATTTCATTTCATTTCACACTCCCAATTAATATGCAAAACAGTTGGTTTAATTCGAAAAGATTTGAAAACTGTGACTTATGTAGTGTTTGGTATGAGGAATAGGAGAAAGGATGAAGGTGGGAGGATGAAGGATAATTGTTGTGTTTGGTTACTTTGGTACGAGGAAAAATAGGAAATATGGAGAGGGGAGGAGGATTGTGATTCCCTCATTTTCACTTTTTTCTCATCCCCTAATTAAAGTGAGTGGAAGAGACGTGAGAGGAGGGAAAGAGGCTCCTTGAACGGGAATGACATATCTACCCTCACAATAATCATTAGATGTAGCCATCAAACTACCCTCACTATAACCATCAGATTGTTTATCAATTAATCAGTTTGTATGACAAAAGTGGCATATCTTCTTGGCTTTTGAATATCTTGTTTTGATCATATTCCTTGTTGCATTGACCTAAGGCCATATTTGTTTAGCCATAATGGAATGAAATTACATTCCAAACACTGTGTTAGGATGAGATAATTTAAATGGGAATAAAATCAAACAGCGTGTTTGGAAAACTATTTCAAATCCCTTTTCCACTACACCAAAACAGGTCTTTTACAACATTGAAAAAATGTTGTTAAAGACTTTCCACAACATTTTCATATATGTTGTGTCAGCCCCTGTTGTGGTTGATGTGGGACTTTTTACAACGTTAAACAAATGTTGTTGAAAGGAAAAACAGAATGTTGTTAATGCCATCTTACCACGTTGAATAAACGTTGTGTTAGACGTATCGACAACATTTACAGAAACGTTGTCTTAGATCGAACACATTAACAACATTTCAGAAATGTTGTCGTAAATAGTTAGTTGACACATCAACAACGTTTTCAAAATGTTGTATTCTATAAACACATTACCAACATTTCAGAAATGTTGTCGTAAATGGTTAGTTGACACACCAACAACGTTTTCAAAATGTTGTATTCTATAAACACATTAACAACATTTCAGAAATGTTGTTGATAATTAACTGACTTACATCAACAACATTTACAAAATGTTGTCTTATATAGACACATTAACAACATTTCAGAAAATGTTGTCTTAGATACACACACCAACAGCGTTTCCAAAATGTTGTCGTAGATTTTCGGTAATTTTATGACAACATTTTGTAAACGTTGTCATTTCCCTTTTTTTTTCTTTTTTTTTTTTTGGTTTGCATGTGCTTTCATTTATGGTTGTTTTTATACCTATTCCCTGTTCATATAAAATGATAACCAAACACACCATTATTAAAAGTGTAAAACCATAATTGATTTGATCCCAAATTTCAAACACCTAACAAATCAAATTCATTAAATAAAGCCTAATATTACATGCAATACATTGCAAACAAAGTATGACTTCAAAAGTTTCATTAACATCAATTGTCATTACATGTCATTAAGTGTCAATACATTGCAATATGACTTCAAAAGTTTCATTAACATCAATTGTCATTACATGTCATTAAGTGTCAATACATTGCAATATAACTTCAAAAGTGGCCAAAAAGACAAAAATAGAGAAGTTAGGAGTGCATATCCACCACAAAAAATTGGTCATCAATCATCTACTCCTGCAAAACATTGGAAACAAAGTGTGACTTCAAAAGTGAGTCAATAGTTATCATGCTAAACTAACAAAAGACTTAGAAGTATTACCTCCATTACACCAAAAAAGGCCTTTTACTAATAGAAAAGTTAGGAGCATGCATCCACCACAAAAAACTAGTAAGTCATCAATCATCTACTCCTACAAAACATTGTAAACAAAGTGTGACTTCAAAAGACAATCTCACCCACTTGCAAAAGAAATCTCTCCCTCTCTTCCCCCTATCTCTTTGTACGGATCTCTCTCACTCCATAAGATTTACCCTTTATGTAATCCCATCCTCTTTTCCAGAAATCTCTCTTTCTCTCTCTCTCTCTCTCTCTCTTTCTCTCTCTCTCTCTCTCTCTATGATACAAATCAAATCACCCAAAATCCTCTCTCTCTTTTTCACACATACCTTTTTTCTCTCTCTCTCCTCACTTTCTCTCACTTTCTCTCCAAAAAAGCCCAAACCCGGAATATCGAGATCCCAAAAAGCATGACCGACAGTTTGCAATATCGAGATCTAGGCAACAGTGCTGTTGCAGACCATTATAGACCCCAAATCGCATCGGATCCCCACAGTGCATTGGTTTTTGCGATCTGTTCTTGGGTTGAGTGAGAGCGGTTTTTCTTTAAAAACCAGAGTTTGATTATAGGTGCTTAAACACTCTTCCCCAACCATTCAACCCTCAGAGAAAACTCTCTTCCTCTAAATCCTCTCTTACGAACTCATGGCCTCTTCCTCCTCTGCCCCACAAAACCGTCCTGATTTAAACACAACACCAGCAACACAACCAGAGGTCTGGCACCCAAGGTTCCTAAATGTTCAAAACCAACCCCTTACAGTTGACGATTCTGTAATTTACAATCTTGTGAACGCAACGGCAGTAGCGGAGGGACTCATCACTCCTCGTGATGAGAGAATACTGGTTGGACGGTCCGACCTGGACGTAATAAGAGACTCCATGGCTCTCAGCGCTCAGACCACAACATTTACTGCTAACATGGCTCGGCGTTTGCACGCCAGAAATCTGCACATGCAAAGTCTAAGTGACCAGGTCACTCGTCTCCAGGGGTTGCTCGACGGAGCCTATCGAAGGATGAGGGCTTTGAGAGCAGAGAATAGAGAGTTACAAATTAAGAATGGTGGACTCCTATTCTAACAGACTCACACCAAGGGTCGAGGCACTAGAGAGGCTCACTGATCAAATCATTGATCAAGAAAGGGTTCCGGGCAGCCCACAGAGGCAACCTCCAGCTGATCCCTCCAGTTCTACCCAAGGCCCACAAAGGCAACCCCCAACTGACCCTTCTAGTTCTACCCAAAATGCTACTATTGAGTAGCTCTCACTTTTTTTGTTTTTGTTTTTTTTTTTTTTTTTGTCTCTCTCTTTTTTCTTTTTTTTTTTAATCTAATGGAAATGACACTCTCTCTTCTTTTTTTCTATTTTTTTTTTTTCAATTGGAGTACGAACAATAGAGTACAAAAGGTAAACCAAGGGCAAAGTTATATCCTCCGCCTTCAATGAGTTAACAAGCTAGAATGCCCGAGAGTAATCCGTTAACGTACTCACAAGCTTATTACAGGCTAATTAAAATATGAGATGTCCGACACTGAGAAAGAGGCGACAGTAGCTGGTCATGGATACACAGCTCAAGAATGATAAGAAATGGACTAGTTCGCTATTTACATTGTGCACTACTCTATGACCACATTTAAACGAGTATATAACCATGTATCTTTAAGCAACAATATAAAACAGTAGTATCAAATGATATATTGTAGGATTCCCTAAATTTTGAACAAGTAATAAAAATATTTGGTTATAAATCAGTGGGAAAATCCAACAATATCATTAAGGCATTTAAAATCACATTCATAAAATAACACCATATTAAATGTAAAGAAGCCACATTTCCTACCTCAATTGCGAGCAATACCAACCCAAAATCATCAAAATAATTTTTAAAACACTCTCTATAATTTCTGGGAATTTTCTGTAATTTTGGGAATTTTCTGATATTTTCTGGAATTTTTAATAAATATTAATTTGGCCAAAAAGTCAAACTACAGTCAAACTTGGTCAAAATGATCAACTAAGGGTCCCACATGGTAGGGCCCTCCAAGACGAGTCCAACGGTCAAATTCGGGGTTCATATGATTATCGTATGGCTTTTAAATGCATGAGAACACGGTAAGGTATACAGATGCACCCACACAGGATCATAGACCTATGGGGTCATCTTCAACCTCCCGCGGGTTGAATTGTGTAACCGGGTTACACCGTGTGTTCAACGGGCCAACTTCGACGATTAATATCTCCCTTGTTTCTTAACCGTTTTCAGTGATTCAAGTGTCGAATCGAAGCTCATGCGGAGTACTACGTGCGACTATAAATTGTTCATTCAGAATCCTATAAAATCATATTCGTTTTTAAGCCACAAGTTTCGGGTTTTCATGATCCAAAATTCTAAAATTTGTTAATAGAAAGACCAAAGAATATATAATAATTACTTTGAACGGAAAAGGTATACATCAAATATCTAGTGTGAGAGAAATGGGCAATTGTAAATATAATCAGAAATTTAAACAAACATAAGTAGAAAAAAATTCAATTAAACAAATTTATATATATATATATATATATATATATATATATATATATATATATATACACGTGTACTTGAAATTGAACCCTAGGTTACATACTTGTGTTTGTGCATAAACCCTAACTGCTCGATTCAAAAGAAACCCCAATTAAAAACAAAAAAAATCCAATCTGAGATTTGATGATGCTAATATACTATACAAAACCCCAACCCAAAACAAAACAAAACAAAACAAAAATAAAATAAAAAACTAAAGAACAGCCATGATCGAAGGAGAATCAAAATGAACTCACCGAAAGAGTTAAGAAACAATGGGTGTCGAAGAGCTAGAGTGAGATGCTTCAATGGTCATCAAAGAGAGAGATAGAATGAGAGGCTTCAATGGCCGTCAAAGAGAAAGAGAGTGAGAGGCTTCCAGATCAGGGAGGACAGCAAACTTAGATCGAGGAGAGGAAAGCAGAAAAACAGAGAAGGCTTTACTCTTTTTACCCTTAAAAAAATAAAAAGAATTAAAAAGAGAGAAGGGCTTTACTCTTTAGGGGCTTTCAAACACGTTGGGAGGAAAGCAGCAAAAAACGTAAGGCGGCAAGTTAAAAAAAAATCCTGCCCCTTGTCTAGAATCGACCACGTTTTATTAAACGTTGTGGAAGTACTATAAAGCAACAACATTAATAAAAACGTTGTGAAAGTACTATAAAACAACCACGTTAACAAAAACGTTGTGGAAGAGTGTATTTACAACGTTAATGGAACCAACGTTGTTAAATATCCTAGAGTAACAATTTTTAACAACATTTTTTACATAAATGTTGTTAAAGCCCCACTACAACAACATTTTATCAAAAACGTTGTTAATGATATGTTGTTAAAGCCCATTTTTCTTGTAGTGAATTCATTCCAAACTATTTCAAGTATAGAATCAGATTCCCTTCCTATCCATTCTATTCCTACTATATCTCTCTCTCTCTCTCTCTCTCTCTCTCTCTCTCTCTCTCTCTCTCTCTCTCTCTCTCGCTATATATATATATATATATATATATATATATATATTAATAAAATGCAAAGGCTACAAGCTAGCATCTAATAACTAACCAACATACCAACGAGATTGGCACCCTAAAAGTTCCACATCATGTGCTATGCATCTTAAATATTATCTATATATATATATATATATATATATATATATATAGATATAGATATATATTGCTGAATGAGTGGCCAGATTTTGTTAGGAGCTGACCAACACCATCAAGAATCATCACCAAAACCCATAGATGCACACTTATCCGCTACAGCATTTCCTTCTTGAAAGATGTGACTAATATAAAAATTCATCTGTTTTAAGTAGTGTTAACAGTTAAGCCATTTAGTTCTAATTCTCCAAGGAGGTTGAAAACATGGACTACGAAAACATTGAATGACTGATAATGAATCACATTCCAGCCACAAGTTTCTCCATCCACAAAACCAAGCCTTTTTAATCCCAGTGAGAACAACCATCAACTCTACAAAGAAAGCTGAATGAACTCCAATGCTAAAAAAACAAGCCTTTAACAAAGCCCTTAATTACAATTTCAAAATACACCCTCAGCAGCTACAAGACCTGGATTACCTTTAGCCAAGCCATCTGTATTTAATTTAAGCCAAGAAGGTGGAGGAGGATACCATTAACAAGCGAAATGGTTGGAGCCTTCCGGCGAATTCCCTCAACTCAAAGAGTGAATAATGAGCAAATCAGTGATAGCATTATTCATAGTGCCCAATTTAGCCTTACCAATAACAAAAAGTATGGCTTTAACATGAAAACAAGTACTCCTCTTAACATCATAAGTCTTACCATCAAACCTGACTTGATTTTGGTGTGCCATATAGAATCAAGCACCAGCATCACAGTTGTTATACATATATAGGTTAAACAATCAGGAACTAAAATCCCTCAATACCACATGAAATCAAAACTCTTGAAAGGATCAAATAACTAACGTACTCCACATATATAGTAACGACAAACTCACAAGTCAAGAACAAATGGCTCACATCCTCCCTATAAGAAGGCCGAAAGCACAGGCTACGACAAGAAGGCATAATAAAACCACCCTTTTGCAATTGATCATCAGTATGAACTTAATTCCGTAATAATTTCCACACCAGAAGGGATCGGAGAACCGTAGAGGAATAAAATTCTTCCAAAGATGTTTGGACCAATTAACAGAAGGATTTGAGCTTCTACAGAAGCAATAAATACCATACCCTACCATTATTATTTTGATAAATATTTATCGTATGCTCATACCATATCCAACCACTATTCTTTTGTAACCACTCTCTATTTCTCAATCCAAAGAACCTACACATTTTACATAGACTATGAAGGATTCCAATTAGACAAATCCATGGCTTGTGAAAAATCTCCTCTAGAAGAATATGATACTTGGACCTTTACTACTCTTCCTCCTAGCAAGAGGTTCATAGATTCTAAATGGGTTTATAAAACCAAACTCAAAGCTGATGGTAACATTGGCTGTTATAAAGCTCTTCTTGGTGGGAAAGGTTACACCTAACAAAAAAGGCCTTGATTTTCATGAAACCTACGCTCCCGTTGGTAAACTTGTTACTGTACACTGCCTTCTTGCCATAGGTGCTGTCCGTGGTTGGCATTTAATTACATCAACTTGATGCATATAATGCTCTGTTGCTTGGAGATTTAGATGAAGTTATTTGCATGACTATTGCTCTTGGCTTTTCATGCAAAGGGAGACTTGTATATGCAAATGGAACAAATTTTTATTTGGCCTCAAGCAGGCCTCCGGCAATTGGTTTGCCAAGTTCTCTACTACTTTTGGTTTGTCACATTTTGTCCATGAAAGATTACGAGTTACGTTGTTTAAGACAAGTTTTGTTTTGTCTAATGAGCTAGCAACACACTAACATGTTCACAAAATTAAAGCTCTTGGTCAAGACCATTTTCATTTTTTATCAAGCAAGTTGAGCATTCTTTGACATCCACGCATTAACTTGAGGGGCGAGTATTAACAGACTAAATGACTCCTCATCTTCTTTGGCTCAAGGTCACTCCTCATCTTACATTTATAGATCACTTCTTATCCTGCTAGTTTATTTGAGTTCTTCTCTATTAGTTTGTCGTAGCTCATCTTTATCTACAATCCCACTTATTATGGGATGATATTTTCTTGTATTTAAATACTCATACATCAATGGGAAAACCACTTCTCTTCCAATTGACAAAATCTGGCGCATCTTCGATCCAAGATGCTAAAACTTCTTCTGGAAAGACCCCAATAGAGGTAAAATTGGGAATCTTTTTATGGAAATGATGGTTTCATATGGTCAGCCCAGGCCAGCGATTTGGTGGTATGGGTAGACATTATCAATCCAAGTTGTGTTCAGGGGTGACTCATTTGATGATGGTTCGACCCAGTGGGATACCTCAAGTCATGGTGGTATTGTGCCTAGTGAGTCGTGTTTAGTCAAGGACACTCAACTCGGGGTGACTCATTGGGTGACGAGTCAACCCAATGGGATACCTCAGGTCATGAACAAGGCGGTACAAGGGTAAATGAATCAAATATTGCAGCTGGTTTAAAAATACTCTTATTTCATACATAGCGAGAAATGAACTTTTAATTCGATTGGTTTTATTGTTTTGGTTGGGTACACTACAAGAAAATGCACATTTTGTGATGGCCAAAAGTCATCGCAAATGATGAAAAAGCTGTCGCTATAACTAATTGCGACGACTTAAAGGTCATCACAGGGTCGTTGTAAAAAGCCTCGTCGCAAATAATAATTGCGACGACGCTATGAAGTCATCGCAAAAATTTTTTTTTAGTGATGACCAAATGTCATCACAAAATATCAAAAAGTTGTTACAAAAAACAAAGTTTGCGAAAACTAAAAGTCGTCACAAATACTGAGGAAACCGTCACTATAGCTATTTGTGACGAACCATAAAATTGTTGCAAAATGTTCTTTTAGTGAGGACAAAATGTCGTAGCAAAAAATCAAAAAATTGTCACAAAAAACAAATGTTGCGGTATCTAAATGTCGTCACAAATAATAAAGAAATCGTCACTATAACTATTTGTGATGACTATAAAAGCCGTTACAAATTATTGCAAAAGTATCCCTATAAACAACAATAGTGATGAAATGTGAAGTCATTGCAAAAGCATTTTTTAATGACGAACTAATGTCGTTACTAAAGTCCCAATTGATCGCAAAAAACACATTTTGCAATGATATAAAATCGTTACAAATGATGAGGAACCCATCACCACAAATATTCGCAACAATTCCAAAAGATGTCACAAAGTGTCTAAAAAAGTCTTGTAGCATTAAAAAATAGCGACAACACACTTTGTTGTCAAAAAAAATTTCCGTTGCACATTAATACACAATTTAGTTGGGATATTCACACATAATTCATTATGGAACCAATGACATTTGTTTACCAATGTCTATAAATTTTCATTAAATAGTAAAACTTATAGTATGTAAGAAATCCGTATCAAACATAAATATACCCCAAAGCTCTCATCATGCTATAAAACTAAGTACATAAATACTTTTAAAAAATGAAAGAATGTAGCAACATTGGTTAGACGAAATCATCTTCGAGATCTTCTTCCTCATATTCATCCTCATTGCTTCATGGAAACCTCACTTTTTGCTATAGTTATATCCTCGTTAGATCAAGCATCAACCTGTAAAATATTAGTAACTATATGAGATAAATATATAACTATTGATAACTATATAAAACAACATATATTTCACATTCAATTCATATTAAAACCTCAACATTAACATGTATAATAATTGCTATCATAAAAACACAAATATATATTGTTCAACATGAAATAGTTAAGAACACAATTCTATTTGTGTATGGGACTTGAATATGTATCTTGTAACCATTCATTCAAACACAACAATTAATCATTCATTTCTAACTTTTTCTTAAGAAAAAAAAAACGAAAACCAATTTAAAATGATGGTAAGCAAATTAAGAAAAAAGGTCCTTAAGTATAAAGGGATGATGATTGCTTCTAATTTTCTTGAAAAAAAAATGTATATATTAGAATGTGATGTACATAATTTCCCTGAACACCCCAAATGATATTTGTTGTCCGAAAAATGAAAGTATCAATATGGTACAAGAAAAATTAATAAACTTATTGTATGAGGAATTCATGAATAGAGATTCAGGTTGGTTTTTTTGGTGGAGAAATTACCCCTTCATAACGGAGGAGACTGTAACAAGCATAACCTATAAGCTATAACAACCATTCCTATATGATGCCACAAGTCAAATAAAAAAGAATGCCACTAATACCAACTATCAAATCAATTGTAAAAGGTTTCTTTTTACTCATCAAATTATGCATGTGCTTATATTTTAGTTGTACCACTACTATCTTCATGCGAGAAAATTCTTCTTTTTATTATCATTACGTTTAGATAATGCAATGGCAATCTTCAACTATGAATCATGTTGTGAACACATTCTTGTAGAAGGTAATCCCAAGGGGTATCAATAAGTATCTTAGAAAAGCTTGCTTATTATGAAAAATTTTAAAGCCACCAATGGATACTTAAATAAGACAATTATATATATATATATAGATGAACATGAAATAGTCAAATACCTAGGGTGGAGGTTGCGAATATTGTGCTGGAGCAATGCCCCCCCACAATCCATCTATTACAAGTGACAACATTTGAACCTGCACCTCTGCTTTTACTTCCTCTCGCACCTCAGCCTTTAACTCTTCCTTCTCTCTTTTGTGATCCTCAAGACACTTTTCATTACAACTTTGTCTTAATTGTGACTTACGTAAACTCGAGGGTTTATTACCCATACCATATCCTAACATTCGACCATGTTTACGGTTTCCCACCACCTGAATACAAAGTATATATATATATATATATATTGTAAACTAATCTAAAACAAAATACAACAATTTATGTCTCAGAAAAGCGTATACCTGTTGATAAGCCTGAAACTCGTCAAATGACTCTCCCTGTAAAGTAGCAACAGACCTCAATGCCTTAAAATCTTCCTTAAAAAATTGAAGTCACATAAAAATAATCAATCATTGTGAGATGACTCAACATACATATGCATGCTCATATGGTTTTTAAAATAAAAATAAAAATAAAAATAAAAATAATAACGTACGTAATTTGTTTTTGCTCCTTCACAACCCCACTCTACACCATCTTCCACACCTTTCTTCTCCAAGTGGGTTATTTTCCACATGTCTATTGAACTAAGCTCATGTTCCAAAAAAAAAAAAAATGTAACGTTATCAATTTAACATTCAAAATGACTTACTATCAGCAAGAAAAAAATAAAATAAAAAAAATCGAGAGAGATAACTTTATTAATGATATAGGACATTAACACACACCCAAAGAGCAAATCAGAACATCCCATATGTATTGAACTAATTTTATATAACCATCATTTGTAATGAACATGATACATAATTTTGCAAAAATTAAAATATAGACTATGGAGTCAATAAGCTACTTATCATGAATTGGGGAAAAAAGGCAGCTTAGCACTGAAAGAAGACAAATTTTAAGACAATAGAATTAAATTTGTCATGGAAGAGTCAAAACTATTAGTATCCAAAAGAAAATAAAAATAGTAATTTGTAGACAAAAAAAAAAGAAGAGAGGTTTGAAAAATGGCATAGTGTTTGATATATAGGCTTAATTATTGTATCATGAATTTAGGATGTTCATGATAGATTTGATTACCTCTACTCTATTTGTTAATTATGTCTCTTCCCTCTCACTAGTCAAAAGAAATTGTGCTATTGATTATCAAGCATTGCAGTTTCTAAGTGAATTATTATTATTATTATTTATTTTTTGATGGGCAAAGATAATTTTATTATTAAATAAAAATGGAAAATGAGTACACCATAGAAGACAGTACGTAGCACGATACACACAACTTAAAACATAATGAGACACCCATCATTACAAACAACACCATGTACTACAAAACCACAAACAACAGAACCCACCCAACCCATAGATATAACACCTGACCCAAATCAGTTGATGAATATTATTATTCAATATAGTGGTTGAAAATCAATTGAGGAAAAAATTCAAAGAGGGGGGAGGGGGATTTTTGTTACAATGCATTAGTTTCTATAACCTGACTTCCCTTACTAGTCAAAGACAACAGGGAGTGCTAAAGATACATGTGTTTGACATATATATATATATATAATCCTTCCTACATTCATTGTTAGACAAAAATTAAGTGTTGTTAATTCAAGTAATGACACCAATCTTGCCCCATTTTGAGAAAAGAAAAATCTTTGGTATAATTTTCTACCCCACCTGACCAACTCAATCTACTCTCTTTATGTAATAGTACCTCTTTGCTGTGTTGACCCTCCTGTAGGAGTCAACATCATAAAGTTCCCTCAAAAGGGTTTTTAAAAACTAATCTTCTATTGTATATATGATTTTGGTGGGCTGTCTCATTTTTTTGAGGCCACTCTTTGCTAGCCTGATCTTCCCCATTAAAACCGTCCACACCTCATTGACCACAACCTGGGTTGGCTAGTGGAAAACACATTGATGCATGTCCTTGTCAACTTAATTATACTATCTAATTAGAATGAAAGGCAACTCTTCCTGCACTGCCTTATAAAGTTGGAAAATGATTCAATTGAACCAAAAGTAATTTAAAAGCTAGTGAGATCATGGGTTGGGACTTGATATATATTCACAACATTAATTTAATCACGAAACTTCATTCTTACTATCCACCAAGCTTAGGTGGTACCTTGTCGAATTATATACATTGCTAGCAAAACCTTTTTGAATTTCACCAAGCTACTTAAAGCACCCAATTCAGAAATCAACTAAAGAAAATCGTTGTCTATTTCTATAAGATATAGAACTTCTATAAATTTGAATAGGAAGAAACCTATTGGAATCAATGCATTCCTGACAATAAAATTTTATGGGTTTCCATGGCTATTTTAAAATTTGGGCGTGTGTTTTGGATTATTTTATATGAAAGGTCTTGTTTTTAGGGTTTTTTCGTATCATTTTTGAGAAATTTCTCGGTAAACAAACAGGGCATTAGAGTCCCTTAATCGAATAAATGCAACAGCCACATAAGAGGAAAACTAAAAAGAGAAGAGGCAGTCACCTGAATCAAACCAAGATGCTGTCAATGCAAACTATGATTCCCCAATAGGAGTTTGATTCAAGATGCGTGGTTTGATACATGATAGAGCGACAAACAGAGAAAGAGTGAGAGATTGATAGATATAGATAAGTGAGAATGATAGAGAGAATGAGAGAAAGATTACCTGGAATCGACGAGGGAGAGATTAATTAGGAAGGAGAATGGAATAACAGGGAGAATAGAGAGGGTGAGGCTGTGTTGTTTAGCCTAAGGCATGAAGGGGATGGAGATCAGGCGGGAGGGCCAAAAACCTAATACGTTTTTTACATCCTTAGGAGGGGCTGGCCTATTCCAAAACTTTTTTGCTACATCCACACCCTATGGTTTATTTCCAAACCTCATGGATAGGTGTGGATGTAGTTAAAAGGGTGTGGAAATAAGTGTTTTTTTATTTATTATTTTTTTTAGATACATTAAATGTACATGGCACATTGTTTCAGCAAAATTGAGCGAAAATGAATCAAAATGTTGTCATTTCAAAGATTATAATAGTAGTTCATGTGGTCACTTAGCGTTATGAAAGGATGTTGTTTAAAAAAAAGTTGTATTTTTATATAATTTCACATGATTAATGTTTAATTTTGAAATAAAAAAATGTTTTCGAACCAGTTAGCATGATGAATTATATTATTAAAATTTTAAATATAGAATAATTCATAAATATTATTTTCCCATATCACCATCATTTTATTCCAAAATCTTATGTCTACACTAAAGACATTAGGTAATATAGAACCAATCCTATGAGGATGTACTAATGTAAGCAATTTTTTGAAAAGCAACTCAACCTAGCCAGTTGAACCAAGTTCGACTAGACCCAACATACTTATCGGACCAATTAGTTCAATCAACCCAAAGAATTATAAAACCAAATAACCCAATCAGATCAAGTGGTTCAACCATTGACCCACTAATCTAACCAGATCAATTGGGCAATAAAGCAATGAAAAAGTTAAATTCTAACCAATAGACAACTGCCTTTTTTGCAACTTTGTGTTTTTCATTTTAATTATTATTATTTATATTTAATGTTATATGCTAATGATGACTTATTAGTTAGTAGTTTTCAAATTAAAAAAAACATGAAATTTGAAATTTTAATAATACTTATATGCAAATTTTTTTTTTTTTTTTTCACTTTTTTTGATAGATTTTTCTATACAAAAATAATAATAAATTTGATCTTAATTATATATCTTAACCGGTTGATCCATTTGACCAAACCAGTTGAACTAATGTGGTCACTTGACCGGATCAATGTACGAACCGGTTTTTATTAGAGGTTGTACCTTTTACATTGGTTGGTTATGGGGTACATTGGGTCATTGTAAGAGTATAACCCCTAATACATGTTGCTGATCCTCATAGGACAAGATTTGTTAGGTAATGATGATTTAAACTAAATTTAATTAAGCCAACTAATAGGAGTAGCAAAAATTTGTTTCTGGCTCAACTTTGAGATGGATAATAAATCTTCGAGGCATACATTAGCTATCGAAATTGACTAAAATCGACAAAATTTCTTTAAATTATATACAATGAGATAAGTTCAAATTACATGTGGTATCAAACTTTATAGCATAGTTATTAAACCCGAATCAAACATCAACCCAGTTAAGAAGCAAAGTCATCGAATCAATGGTCGGATCGGTGTTTCAATTAAAAAATTAATAAAAATGTAAACTAACAAAAGAAGATATAAAGAGAAAGTATATATAAAAATTATTATTATTTTAAATATATATGAACCATTTATTATTTATATAATTATATGTATTATTTTAAATATATTTGGCTTTTGTATATGCGTTTTTACTTGTAATAGTATTAAATAATAAAATTAACAATTATATTAACAAACCCTATAAGTGGTCTACTGGTAGGGAGGGCTTTTAGGAACCCCACTTTCTTGGTTCAAGTCTTGCCTTCTTCAAAAAGATTCTCTATTTTTATTTTATTTTTTATCGAGTGAGGTGTGAGGGTGTTGTTGAACTAGTTTAATCGGATCAAGGCCCGATTTACTAGTCCGATACAGTTTTAATGGCTATGCTTTTTAGTCTTTCCCTCTTCAATAACCTTATGTACAAACCACATTTATTAAGTCTGTTGTTTGAATTATGTTAATTTTAGGTTAATTGGAGATTAGAAACTGCTTTTTCCATTAACTATTCCAACATATAGTTTTGTTTATAAAAAGAAATGTGAGTTTACTGATTGCTCACCAATTAACGTCTGATTCATGAGATAATTGGCAAGCATGACCTAGATTAGAACAATATCGATCTAGGGACCTCAACATAATCAATTTAATGGAAGTTGGAGGTCCATGCAGGGTAAAATGACCAATGCACTTTGCTCTAGCCAAAAGCTCTTTTAGAATTCATAATAAGATTTAAATGTCGTACTTATGCTTTGAGAACCTTGAAGACATCAATTTGGTGGAAAGTATGGGTTCAGAAGCAAAAGTACCAAGATACCCCTAGAGGATATTTTGCTTTATTTTGTAAAAACACTGAAGACCTTCTGTAACAACCAAGAAAAGTAGTCGTAAATAATTCAACCACAATTTTTGGCACAATATTTTTGTAATAGTGACGAGCAATAGAAACGACTTCAAAAAGGTTATTGCAAAATCCCCTTTTTAAGGATGGCTTTTTGAAATTGTTTTAAAAACCTAGAACGCGTTTTGTGACGACCACAAAAAGTCGTCATAAAATTTTGGGTGTCAAATTTTGGAGCCAAAATTTCCATAATGGCATTTAGTAATAGTGATGACTTCAAAAAAGTTATCGCAACATCTTTTTTTTACGACGGCTTTTTGAAGTCATCGTAAAATGTTGAACACTTTTTGCAACGACCATTAAAAGCCGTTGTAAATAATTTGGTGCCAAATTTTAGTGCCAAAATTTTCATAATGGCAATGCGTAATAGTGACGGCTTCAAAAAGGTGGTCGCAAAAACCTTCTTTTACGACGGCTTCTTTAAGTCGTCACATAAATGTCAAATATTTTGCAACGACCACTAAAAGTTGTCACAAATAATTTGGCGCTAAATTTTGGCGCCAATTTTTTTTAATGGCAACGAGTAATAGTGATGGCTTAAAAAAGGTGGTTGCAAAATCTTTCACATTTTGCGACAGTCACTAAAAGTCGTTGCAAATAATTTGGCGCCAAATTTTGGCGCTAGAATTTTCGTAATGGCGACGAGTAATAGTGACGACTTTAAAATGGTCGTCGCAAAATCCTTCTTTCACGACGACTTCGAGAAGTCATCGTAAACAAAGCATAAACCAAACGATATTGGCGACGACTTTTAGCCGCCGTTGCAAAAGTGGTCGCAAAAACCCTTTTTCGTGACGGCTTTTAGTTGTGGTCACAAAAAAGTCATCACAAAAGGTACTTTTTTTTGTAGTGGTAGTTTATCAATTTGGCTTTGTATTTATGGTTGCAACAGATTTGAATTGAGATGGGATTTGGGTTTGTAGAATGGCTTAAATATTCTTGTCTAAAATGTTTTATATATATATATATGTATATATTAGGAAGAGGATCAACAAGGACAACAAAATCTAGAGCAAAATCAGAATAGGCAAAGAAAAAATAAAGAAAAAAGATTTAGCAAGAGCAGGAGATGGAATAGTGAAACCCTAGATCTACTTCTTTTTGAAACTCTAGATCTGATGCTTCTTTTCTTCATTTTTCTTGAAGAGTTTTTTGAATCTTCCTATTTCTTGGTTAAGATTGAGGGGATGGAGACATTCACGAGGTGGAGGTGGAGGTGGCAGACTACAACGAAGGCTTGAGGATGTGCTTGTGGACAATAATGGAGGATATAGTGGGTGTATAGGATAAGCAAATAGGGTGTAGGATAAGAGGAAGGGGAAGGAGCTCTTTACATTAATTGGTTTTTTTGAAAACCATTAAGTTTTTGGAATGATACTAACCAGATTTTGGGCCCAAATTAGAACAAGTAAAAACTAGATATCTAACTTGGGAATGGCTATTGCAACCCCCCGTTCTTATAATCCCACCCCTTTCCTTTCGGCTTTTAAGATTTCATGAAAAATATAAAAGGTTTTTGCAAAAACCGATCGCTTGATCCACTAGAAAACATCATTTTGAACAACTTTGCAGAAAAAAGTTTTTCCAAAATCTATCGTTTACATAGATTTTTTGGCAAAAAATGAAATAAAGGCTACAAATGGCTAAAAATTATATTTATACAATAGATTTAGGAAAAACTTCATTTTACAAAGTTGTTCAAAATTATGTTTTCTAGTAGATATCACGGCCGGTTTTCATAAAAACCTTTTATATTTTGTATAAAACTTTAAAAACCTAAAAGATGAGGGGTAGGGTGATAACTTCATCCTCAGAAAAACTGGTTAGTGAGGTTGCTAAACAGACCCTTGGTAGGTCTTTTATTACAGGGTATAACCTATGATTGGTGTTGGAGCAAAATTCTGGCCAAGATTCACCTCTAGTACTTGGTAGGGTGCAAAATAAGAGTCCTTGCTTCTTCTTTCTTTTTCTTTTTCCCCTGGGGTGGGGGTTGGAGCTAGAAGCATGTATGATCAAAGGCATTCAATCACAATTTTTAAGTGTGATCATATATATAAGCCATACTCCGTATATATTTGCAGTAAGTGATAGTCGAATAGGCCGCAGTTTAATTGTGCAGTGACTCCTACGCTTTAAACAAATCAATCAATGTCTCATCCAGTGTGAATTTAATTTGTCTTCATTACATTGATGAAGTAGTGGAGAGTACAACATTGAAGGAATTAAACAACGATAGATTACCTACTCGTATGGCAGATTGATCGCTAATACTTGTGCTCTGACAGATGAGTATTGTAGGAAGTTACAAATCCATTAGAGCATTGCCAGCTGTTGTATATTCATTGGGTAGGCATATGATTGTGATTTGGAACTGTATGATTTCTTGGCGAGTAAGATGTTGGCAACCTCAGTGGGATGAAAAGCATCCCAAAACAAGTACTTTCTGCGGTCATCACAAGGTTCCTGAAGAGGAAGACAGGTTATCTGGCCATTGTTCCTTCCCACGCCACAACATCCCTTGTCTATCACTTCAAATCCTGTATTATATATCATCCAAATCAATTCGCAACATGAGTGAGTAATTGCATATGCACAAAAAACACCGATTGTTAAAACAGCAAGTAGGATTAGATGCGTTACATTCTAAGTGTTTCCAACTATGTATGCATCTATAGTGGGTTCTTATTGCCCATATGACATTCATAGGTGTGTGATGCATTTATAGCACTGCACACTGCATATGGGCAGCAAAGTTTGGAGGAATTTATGTACTTTATACTTGGTATTCAAAAATTTTATTTTTTCTTGCTTTTAAGAGTAAATGATAAACCTCCAAAAAAATAAAAATAAAGAAGGTGTTGATTACTTCATTCTGCAGCTAATTTTAAGTGGACAAAAAGTAAATAAATAAATAAATTTGGGCCAGGATAGCACTTACAGCGGTTATACTCCAGTCACACTATATAAAAATATGTTCTCCCAGCCATCTATTTTCTTAAATTTGGTAACACGGAAATTTTTTATTTATGGAATATGCTATTTCACCCTCATTCTTTTACTCACTCATATGTAGCAATTTCTCCTTATTTCGTGCTAGCCCCACATATTTGCTTTCACTTATATATTTTTGACACATAAGGTGGGTGGTAAACATGGGTGGTAAAACATGGGTGAAATAGCATTTTCCTTAATTTATTTCTTGTATCTTGACTTTTCGGAACCCTATCAAAATTACATACCCCAGGATTCAGCCCAAGACTCCCCTGAATATAATTTACATGCAGATAGTTTTTAATCCTAAAATATCAAAACTACTGTGCTAAAAAGCAAAAAAAATTAAGAAAGAAAAAAATTTCATGAGCGTTTTTAGGAACATATATAGGTATTTAACAATGAGTAGTGAGTGCTTTGGGAAGGTAAGAGTACCGTAAGAGGCCGCATTCAAGTATAGATCTTTGGTGCTTTGGTATGAATCCAGGAAAACAAATTTTGCTCCTGGCAACTGGCCATTATTGAAACGCCCAACCAGTTCGCGAAGCCCTGTGTTAAAAATATTAATTGCTTTATTGATATCTTCATTGCATCGGCTGCCATTACCATTATACCTAGCTAACTCATATGGTATGCACCCGATTTGGCCTACGCCTGTGACAACCACCTTACGAGCTCCCCGTTCATATATTTTCTGGACAACCAAAAACAATGACTCCAACTTAGAGTAAGAGAGAAATTAAATATTCAAATGAAAATGAAAATTTAAAAGATGACATTTGATTGTCATTTATCAATAGTGTTATTTTTTATGGCCGATTCAATAGAGTATACATTGGGTGCAAAACTGTCCATTCTGAACATGAAACAGTGTATACATTGAGTATTTTGGGCAGCTGGATGGAAGAGTTAGAAGTTACCATAAGCTGGCGGGAATAGTCCTGAAGAAGTGCAGTAGCATAAGCTTTTGGGGTGTAATCTGAACTAGTCGAATAGTAGTTGGGCATATAATAGTTGTTAAGATAATCGTTACTTCCCATTCCAGAGTAGAATATGCACTTGCTTAGATGGCTGTTGAGTGCATTGGTATCTCCTCTGAAATACCTTCTCATCTGTACCACTGTATTTGCAAAGTTGGAAACCTGTTGGTTCATTGACATGTGATCGCCCTGTAAATACACAATTAAATCATGTGACTAGAAATTAATGTCATTCCTTGTCCATTATGCATGATATAAAGCAGCTTCTTCTTCTTCTTCTTCCACCTTTTTTTTTTTTTTTTTTTTTTTTTTTTTGATGACATGGAATCCACGACCCTAACCCGTTGAGCGTTTATGGGATTGGAGTAAACCCTAGAGAGCTGCAATCACTCACAAACCACAGTTATCAGTTAAGCTAGCCTAGGCAATAGCACATGGATAAAGCTATATAATTGGTTTCTATCATATTAGGAGCTGCGTACGTATGGTGGCTAGAGCTGCAGAAGTGTCCGGTTAGGTCATAATTGGGTCAGATCGCAACTAGCGTGCACGTTGGATTACTGACAATTATGTGGACCAAATAGATAGTGGGCTGGCCATAATACATTCAAAGTTCAGGCAACTTTGGTTGTGGTAGGTTCGAACGGATTCAGGCCAAGCTTACATGGTATTAATACCTCGGGCCTGCCAACCTGATTCCGGGAAAAAATGTGGCAGGTGGATGGATCAATTCTAGTTTTGCCCAGTTTGATATGAATGGTGATTATAGCCGGCCAAATATTCGATATAGCAACAAAAATAATAATAATTGGAAGGATCATTTTGGATTTAATTAAGTAGGTTTTCTAATAGGCTTTTACCAGATTGTTGCCAGTTTCATCTCGGATACCAGCTGCTCCTGATGCGTAATTCACTCCCCTCAGTAGCGTAGGGACCCTAGTTCTCGCATAGGGTGGAGTATAATTTTGAAACCCTAGAAGTTGAGCTGCAGATATCACAAACAATAAAATGTATAGACGTTCTGCTTTCAAAAAAAAAAAAAAAGGGGAAAAAGATTCACAATTGTTCAATGCACTTCGGATAAGCTGGTTTCCTAGCTAGGTGAATGCATGCTTACTCAGTTGGCCATAACTAAGCAGCAGTCATATGAATGAACGCATTTACCTAGAGCATCAACATATGTTCGACCGTTGGTAAACCTGCCAGTGGAACCTCGTGGAAAATCGATGCCGTATGGTCTGTAGTTAGCCCTAGCAAGTGTAAGTATCCCATTGTTGTTACCACTATCCACCAATGAGTCACCAAAGATGAAGAAACAAGGCACTTGGGGTTCCTGCGGCTGTGGCCCAGCCTTAGCAGTTGACTTCAGCAAGACCAAAATAACAAACAAAACTAACTCCATGAAACTCTTCATCATTCAGTACGTAACCTTGACACTACGATCTGATTATAAACAGAAAACTTCTTCCATGGAAGCACATTTATAACCGTGTTGTGGCATGGGGTTTGTTCTGCTATTATGGGCTTCATGTGTTACTCGGCTAAATTTGGAAGGTGGGACGCTTTTAGTTGTGGGTCATGTGTTAGAAGCTGTTTTCTATTTTGAGGCCAGCGATGATGGGGGTTCGAATCTCGTGACAAAGATAAGCAATTTGACTCACGCAGTACTTCTCTTGGCAAAGTATGTACTGCCATTTCGTGTTTCCTGTTGGGTGTTTAAAACAAAATATGTACACTCTAATTCTGACGCCTGTGACGCGCAAGTAAGGAATTAGGACACTTGGATAAGTTGCTTCCTCCTGAATGTAAAGATTACCATCTTATTTCACTACATTTAGCCATGTGCTTAACATCATTTGAAAGTACTTTCACTGCTTTATTAAGAGTTTAAAATAATGCATTTTAAAAATAAGAAAAGTACTTGAAAAATGCTAAGTGCTAACCAATTGATAATATGTATAATCTACCTATTTTTGAATGGTACGGTGGGAAATGCCAGCCCGCAGAATTCTTCTAAATTTAGATGATCCAAAAAATCATTTTGCTTATTATGATTTACTCATGGGGCCAAAATTTGTGGCGGATTATGCGCACCAGTTAGGTTGTGCCATGTGTATATCATGCTTGAGCACTCAGCCTCACTTCCATTACGTTACTAAGTACTAGGGATGTACGAAAAAAGCCACCTAATCCACCAAACCAAACCAATTTGCTTCCATTCCGCACCGATCCAAGTGGTTTGAGTGATAAGGCAGGCGCAGTTTGAGTGCATTGAACAATAAAATTGGCGGTTTGGTTTGATTGGTGGGTTAAACTTTGTCAAACCGCCGATAAACCAAACCGCCCACCTTTAATAATATATATATATATATAAAATTATAAAAAGCAAATATTTCTAATTTCATAATAATGTATTATTTGATTAGTACTTTGATAGGATGTTAGGTTTTGGGTTTTCAACCTTTAATAACATTAACTATCATCAAATTCATCAAATATTGATCGAGTGTTTTTTCTCATAAAATCATAATTTTTATCTTTGGAATTAAAATATTATGTAAGTATGTATATATCAAGCTTCACCTTAAACACCTTAAATAAATATATTTTCTTAATTTATTAATTTATTTACAATGTACTAATTAGTTAAGATCTAATATATTAGAAATGCCCCAATTAAAATTAAAAAAGGCATGATACAACCCGCCAAACCCACCCAAACCTATTAGTGACAAACCGCCCAAAAAAAAAAACCAACCCACCGGTTTTTAAGACTTCTGGTTTAGGTGACAGATTGGAAAATTTAAAACCCACTATAAAGTGGGTTGGTTGATAATTTTTCTCTAAACTACTCCAAACCGACCCACGCACAACCTACTGAGTATATAGCAAGGCATCCAACCTTTGAGGATGGTAATCGCAGGAAGCCTTCACAGCCATGAGATATGAATATATGCAAATATCATAGTGCAACAATGTCCCTTTTGCCGTTCCTAGATGTTCTCAAGCTTACTGATATAAGGTGGTACAAAGTAGTCACAAACCACCTATGGAATGGATTAAGTTGAAATAAAGATGAAAATTCTGAAGGAAACCCTGTCCCGGCAGACATGGAGGACTTTCGGAGATGATTATGGTAGCTGGCTAAGGGGTTTCACCATCAATTAATATTGGAAGTGCTACGAGTACGGCTGCAGAGCTGTGGACCATCATTATGGGATTATATCTCGCTTGGGTAAATAATACACAAGTTGTTGATGCTCCAAGGAAAGGGGATGAAATATGGGGTGTATACTTTAACTGGTCTCTAACTTTCAATTCCTGCAGGAGCTTCTCAAAGAGTAGGGAAGAAACCCTTCGTGCAGTGACATCAGAGGCTCCCCAAAAAGTCTGGTAGCTCTTGGTCTGGAACCTATTTTCAAGTAAACACAATTCAACTCAACAAAGCCCTACGATTGGGTTTAGCACCCTTGGCCTTCAAATGCTGGTCACCAGACCCAGTCCATGAAGCAAAGCTATGAAAATTTTAGTAAAGAAAATTACTCCAAAATTGTTTTTAAGTGTGGCAAACTGGTAAAATAGTGTATACGCTGTTAAGCTTAAACTTGACAAAAACTCGTATAAACCTCATGGCTCAGCTATACGACTATCGAAACCAATCTTTAAATTCAATTTTAAGGTCAAAATAAATAACAAAAATCCCACCGTAGCTAGCTACTATCTAATGCATAGAACGAGTGTAATGATTGTCATTTGGATTCCTCTTTCCACTAAAAACTGCTAATGCTTTCCTAACAGGAGGCTTCAGAGGAGCTTTCTTGTCAGTATGGTGGTAGAAAATATGGTCAGAAGTGAAAATGTCCTCTCCCTACAAAAATGAAACATACCTCAATTTTAATGGAACACGAGATATTTGATAATTAAAAGAAAAAAAAAAGGTTAAAGAAAATACTCATGCAACATATCCACAGGTATAAAGACATGTCCACAGCTATAAAGAAAAGAGCAAACCTGTTTATTCACTTTCTTCGTCTTAGGATACAGGAACTTCTGTGGGAGTTGATCTTCACGTAAAATTGGATTCTTAGTAATTGCATCTCTTCCACCTTGGGGTAAAGGAAGTGAATACTGCAAAGAACACAGCCAAGAGTCAGCCAAACATGTCCAAATGGACAAAAAAACACTTCAGCAAATATTTTAATGAAGTGTGTCAACTGAGTTGAAGAATAACAAACACTTCAGATATACCAACACAGTTTCAACTTCCAAACACCAATAAATTCACTCCCATGGGTCTGTTTGGCTACAAGGGTATCAAAGCCACAGTGGAAAATCCTTGCAGATGAGAAGACATTCTTAGTATCTGTTTCAAATGCAGAAACAGGTACACCACACACACACACGCGCGCGCACACACAGGGAGAGAGATTGCATTTCCAGGCAGATACCTTTTAATGCTTCATAATCCACCTTTGGAGTACATTAACCTCACATCCTACTCCAAAATATGTATAAAAAAATATACATAACCTCTAGGATCTGGATTTCCAAACAAGGTGTGGAAATGAAAGCCCACCACAAAAACATGGCCACAAATCAACTGCACTTGAGTAAATAATGCATTGTCAAACCAAACAAATTGTGACAAGTAACAAGAGCAGAGCATGCATTAATTAATGATAGGAACTAGGGGTGAGCCAAATGGAGCCCCGAGAGCTAACTTGGCCCTTCTGGAATTTTTTAGTCAAATTTTACACCTAATTTCTTTGGAGAATTACAACTTTGGCCTTTCTGGAATTTTTGTTTCTTGTTTTGGCCCTTATATTATAGCTACCAACATATTTCACGAACTTCTGGAGTGTCATGAACATTCACTCTTAGCTCTCTCCCTTGCAGCTTCTCCCTTGAAGTTTGGCATCTCTGAATCAAATTCCTGGCTCCGCCACTGCTAGGAACCAGTAAGAAGGACGGGGTATGCAACAACTAAAAGATAAGATCCATCACACAAGCACAAAATATGCAACATAAAAGTTTACCTATGAACATACAAGAGTTACTTGCATGCACAACAGAACCAAGGACCAGTGGCACCATAACAATTGCTGCTAAATGCTCAGAAGAGGAAGAATGTAATATTGATATATACTTACTTTTGTGCCACGCAAGGTAGTACGTGGCCGACGGTCTGCTAGGAACAATCCCATTCTCACCAACTGTAACAGCTACCTTGCGTAAAGTGCCACCATTCCCACACTTTGGACAGAAAATCCTCCCAATTTCAGCAGTCACAGTGTAGCAGGCATGGCATTTGAGTATCCACCTGGATATAAATAATTCTCAGAATAAACACAGATGGCCATCAAACAATAGTTACACTATGTAACATTAAGAAAACTTAATAGTGTTATGTCCAATTGAAACACCAAATTTCTCAAGGATCCATATAAAACCTATGCAATGCATGTTCCATTATTCATACAAAATGCGTAATTTAGAGAAATGAAGGAAGCATCTCCATATCTATACCACTTATAAAAGTCTTACTCAAAAAAAACTTTTGATTCACTAAAATAACCTTAATAAAAGACCTAATGGCAATACTACCCTTTATTAAACTTTATCCTTCACAAAATTAATAAATTCCATACAATCCTCAAAACCCTATGGCTGCCAAATCCTCAGCCATCTTCTATCTCCCTCTTTTCTCCCCAGTCCCAAGAAACCCTCCTGCTATCCAAGGGAAAGAAAAGGAAATCCTGCAACTCTCTCATTGGGTTGGTTTCATTCTCTTAGGCTATGTTTGGTTCTCGGAATCTACAAGGCAAAGAAAAGGGTAGGGAAAAAGGGGGATCAATAAAGAAGAGCAGGGGAATTTTAAAAGTTTCCTGGTGTTTGGTTGATTAAGAAAAAACTGGGAGAAAAGGTAAGTCAAAACGTCCAAATCCACCTCAAACTAGATAAGAGCAGAGATGATGGAGTCACCTCTTCGAGCCTACACTGTTGCACCAACTGCTTTACCAGGAGACAAAAGCTTCATTGCTATGGCAACGAGAAGACCCAACTTAGACCATCCACATACAGAGATTTCACATTAATTTAAACAAGTTTACTGAGTTGACACATCGGAATCTGCCTCAAACTCAACACTTTCTTGCAGGATGTGAGTCATATGACTCGGCTCTGGTAATATAAGGTGTTAGGTGATAATAATGCAAGAAAAAAGGTTACCAGATTTTACTCGAAAATCTTGTTGATCAAAATATCAGAGCAAGAGACACCTGATTATATATGCGATCTCGCCTAAGGTAGGCCAACCAAAATTCCTATGTTGCGGTCAGTAATCCAATGATCCTAAATAGTATGTCATATATAATTACATGAATATAAACATATGTATTCTTTTGAATGGTTTGTTACATAGTGATTATATATACTCTTTTTTTTTTTTTTGGTTAATAAATTAATTCATTTATTTCATTTGATGGTTTCCACCCTTTTTACTAATAATCAACACAAATCATTTAGAACACCAACTATTTGTTTAAAAGCTCCATAGAATTGTATTCCACTTACCCTGTTAAAAGCCTGTGTGAAATTTAAAGTATAGGAAATTTCCACAAAAATTATAGTGCAAATAAGTGACTGACTTCAAATTTCTTGAAATCAATACTTTCAAAAGGTTAATTTAATATTAGTATCTCTTCCTTTGCATGTATGCTTTCATTAAAATACAAAGTATTGAATTCAGAGTAGGTGATTGAAATCCTTTCCCACTTATTTATGAACAGTGCCCTAAAAAGACTTTTAAAAAGTTTAAGCAAGTTAAAATTTTGAAATGATAAGTGACTAGGAACAAAATGTTTAAAAAATATCATATCATATTTCATTACTATTGGGCTATATGCAATATTACAAACCACAAGCAGATAAAAAGAACTGCAAGGCCTTAAATGTGCGTGCCTATGATGATTTAAGTGATATAGTTACTTCTTGGTAATCAAAACACAAGCAGGTGCACAAGGATAACACCATGCTAAAGACATCTAAACATACTACTTTGATGTTCAAGACATTAGAAACCACTAAGAATTCATCACATTCCACAGAAAGCTACATCCTTAAAGAGAAAACTGGTATAAAAAAATAAAAATAGAAGGTAAAGAATCTAGGATAACGAATTAGCAATGGCCGAAACACCATCCTATCTGCATAGGTGCACACACACCTAAAAGTCAAATGGGTTCACTTATTGTACAAAACTAGAAATAGGCCAGAGCACCTTGACCTTCAGATTTAAGGCTCATACACATAACAAAAAGGAGAGAGTTAGTGTTTGTAAAGTATTATTTTGTTTCCCAATCCATGATTTCTCACAGAAAATTATACACTCCAAAGTTAAATGTGTCAAAGCAGTTGATATGGGAGGAAATATTGAATTCTCAGATTGCTTGAGTAGGATATATTCTTAGAGGTTAGTCAGTTTTTACCTTAGAAAATTATTGCTTTTTTAATTAGTTTATTTGGCTTTAGCTTTTCACTTTTAATATTGATGTTTTGGTTTAATTTTTATTGCTTAATTTGTTGATTGCATACAATTCTAATAATTTTATTCACTATTTAATAGTTTCATGCATTGTTTATAATGAAGATAATCTACTATTTGGATACTCATACATTGCTTCTGTATGTATGTATGTATGTATTACAAGCAAATTGTGCTTGCAATAAGTGGGGATGAGGGGGGAAAAAAAAAATAGGGAAGGTGTTTGGAGGGATCAGTCTCATATTTTGCTCTCCAAACAAAGTGATTTAGCAGATTGTATAAGTTTTGGTGCTGTATGTAATGCATTCGCTATCGAAATTGCATATTAGCAGACTTACTATGTTTGGTCCCAATTAATTCAATAAAGAATGATTTATTGAGCTTTTACCATGGGTATTGGCATGGGTATGTTGTAGTTTCTATGTGAATTATATGAAATATTTACATATTTACATTTAATGAAGATATAATTTGAAATGGCCCATGTGTGTTGCACATGGGCACCTACTAGTTCTTTATGAAAAGGTTGAATAAAATGCAGAAGAAAAGTCTACACCAGTCCTCACCAGTCAAATAAATGCATCAGATATATACCTGTGAAGCTGGCGGATCTGCATTCCTCCAGGTGCCAGTAGGCGTAAACCCATCTGCAGAAGAACATTTTGCATTGCAAAGTCACTGGTTACACAAGCTACACTAGATTCAAACAATGATCTTAGCATCCAGCTCTGCTCACTACTATTATCATCCATATACGATGTATTAACACTTTCACTGGTCTGGCTTAAATTCTCCAACTGACTCAAATTCTCAGCATCTATTTCAACCTCATATCCTTCAGCAGCTGTATTTGCATTATTCTCAGAGGTAGCTTCCACCACTGTGGATCCATCAAACTCCAGTCGTGAACAAAAATTGCCCAGCTCCTTCTCTTCTTGAATAGCCTTCAATGAATCTTCTTCCAGCCTCATTTGTTTTAGGATGGAGGAAAGATCTTCATCATCATTCTTCCTTTCTATGATCTCACTCTCCTTGGAAATCCCACTTACAACATGTGTTTCTTCATACCTTTCATTCAACAGCTGATCAGAGCATCTATTGTCCTGATTTATGCTACTATCCACGTTCTTCTCTACATCTTGGTGGCCTTCTTTCTCAGATGATGCCTCATACGTTTCACGTCTAGCTTTTCTTCTGAGAAATCTTCTATGGGTACTTCGACTGACAGCAGGCAGCCAATCACTAGCATTATCATCATATTGACCCATAGATGCATCAATGCCATCTGCCACCATCTTCTTTCCTTCAATTTTATCTCTTTCTTTTGAGGTAGATATCTCCGATGTTTCCCAAAACTGTGATTCACATGCTCTTGATCCTCAGCTTGAGCATCACTTCCAGTTCCCATTATACCATCTTTGGAACTAAGATGGTCATCTGTAGGAATGATGTTCAAATTTAGGTCTTTCAGTGGGAGGATTCTTGAACTAGGGTTTGAGCCATCTTCAGCTTCATCTAATGCTTCCCACTCTTCCAAATTAGGAACATTGGAGCCCCACCCGGGCAGGTCCTTCTCAGGCAGCCTCTTCACATTAACTACATGGACAGGGGGAGGGCATTCCCTGAGATGTTTTGTCCCATGGATCTGAGCCTCCAATGTATAAGTCAGAGCAATAAGTTTGAGATCCACGTCTGAAAGAGTCTGTAAGTCACCAGTTGCCCTTGCAAAGTTGACAACTGTCGAGTCACATGGTTAATACATTGATCTTCATCAAAAATAGTTAATACATTGATCAACTTCAAGCAGCTCTAAGCAGTATAGATGCAAAAAAAAATTCAGAAATCAAGGATTTTAAGTTGTTTGGGCCAAAAAATAAGTGATAAAATAAAATAAAATAAAATGGCATAATAAACATATGCAACTGCATAATAAACAGACACAACCCAGCTGCATCTGACAGTTACCAAAGTTTAATCAATGTAGCTCCATAGATTTCTTTTCTATCTCTTACACAATGTTAAATTTCTAACCTATCTTAGAAGTTAAGTGAAAATGTAGAATGGATCTATATCTAGCCTTACCAATGGCCAATATAATAACACTGTATTTCAGATCACATACAAGCTAACCAAAACATAACAACACCAAAATAAAATTTGAGTTTACTACCATAGAAAACCATAAAACGTCAACATTTCTTTAAGAAGGAAGTGAGAAAGTAATTTGTTAGCAATTCATAACTTCACAAAACCAAAATTAGGAGAGGAATAATCATGACCCCTTGTTGTAAATCCTTAGCAATATTCTCATTAAAAAAATAGCCATTCCAAGGGTTCTCATGGGCCTTGGACTTACTTGGTTTATATGAGTTGTAGGGTCTTATATGGGCATGAGGTTTGCCCGAAGGGTTTCCTTCTCATCAAAAAAAAAAAAAAAAAAAAAAAAGAAAGAAAAACAGCCATTCCAGAACCCGCCAAGACCGTGCCAATGAAATGAAAGACAGCTATAAACATCCAGTCAAATTGGCCTCACAAAAAATATACCTCCTGGTGACAGCCTCTCTTTTTTTTCCTTTTTTTTTTTTTAATTTTATTTTTTATGAAGCAAGTATTGTATTAAAGCAAAAGGGCAAAACCCGAGTACATAACTCATATACAAGTGTTAGCCAAAAGGAAACTCCTATCTATAGTTTAAGGGAATCTATAAAAGAAACAAAGAGGGTTTGTAGTCATTTCTAAATTCCCCCACAGCCACTTTGAAAGTCATTTCTAAATTACCCCACATGCAAACAAAGTGTACAATACACTGGCAGCATATCATGCCATAATATTACTTGAAATTCCTCCTCTTTTAGCTTTAAGTTTGAATCACAATTCTGCAGCTAGTCTCCCCAGGGGTTTAGGTTCCATGGGTGGGTCCAAAGGGCCGTGCTGTGGGATGATTCCACCATTATAAAAAAAAAAAAAAAAATTGAATCACAAAATTGAACATAATTTGCCACCATGAACTGTACCAGAATTGCAATCAGATAGCGCCAGCAAGTAATCTCAATAAATTTACTTCATCAAAAAAAAGTAATCTCAATAAATTTCATTTTTCCAACTAAATTCTATTTCCATCTTTACTAGGAGTACGTTTGGATGTCCCATCAAATTTGGTTCACCTCCTTGTGTTTTACAAATCATTTTACATGAAATTCCATCATCCCAAAGCGGCCATTAACACAAATTATGGTTAAAATTAAAAAAAGCCACATTTCACGAAATCGTGGGAGTAACCTCATACCAACAGTTTTAGTGATGGCTCCAATTTTCTTTAACGAAATTGAATGATCAGATTGCATTTCGCATGGCATTTTCTTTAATGCAATCGAATCAATCAATTCCATAGGACAACCAAACGTGTCATAAATATATAAATTAACTCACGTGTATATATATATATATATAGAGAGAGAGAGAGAGGGATGATGATCAGGTAAGCACATATTGATATAACTTATATAAACACCCGCATTAAAAGTTGTACATTGGGCAATCCAAGGGGTACAATCCCCATGTATGGTGCTAATATAACTTATGTCAACACATGGCTGACGTGGATAAATATATAATCAGAAAGGAAAAAAAGGCATACCCTTCCTGAGAGCTTCAGGAGAGGGCTCCATGGTGTCGACAGTGAAGGGGAGAAAGTCGAGGGTGTGGCGCGAGACGGGGTCTCGGACCTCGTCGATGACTTCGTAAACGGAGACGAACTTGTCGGCAGAGTGGGTTAACTTCTCTCCGCCTTGGATGATGGCGTTGGCGTCGACGACGGCGACTGCGATGCCTTTGGTGGATTCGCTGCTCACGAAGACCTGGTTTGTGCTGGCGGCGGGCTCTTGGCGGTGCTGTTGGGGTGGTCGGTTTCGCACTATGTTGCTCCATGGGGTTGGGGTTGGGGATGGAGAGTCGGCCATTGTAACAGAGAGAGAGAGAAAGAAAAGCAAAACCCTAGAAAGAGAAAGGCAGTGTTGTGGTGAAGTATTAGTAATAGAGCCCCTTCATACATACCAAAAATTGACGGTGAAAAATAAATCAAAGCACTCATTAACGGGAAAATGCGAACGAGAGTCGCTGAAATTTACCTTGATCTAAAAATGGGATGCCGACGGGAGAGAGTTGGCGCCGACGATGAGCACCAAGCGGCGAGTGGGCTATTGAAAGTTGAAACCCCTCGTTCACGAATCACGCTGATGAGGAAGGAGCTGGGTTATTTTGGGAATTGAAATCTCACCTTCACGCCATTAACCTTGCGATTGTGGACCACAACGACGCAACTCAAGGTCGTTTTTATGAAGTTCGTGCTGTTCGGCCGTGGGATGTATTTAAAAGCTACGTGTCACCATCCTGCCGCACACCAGCAACTTGCCGGTTTTTTTCCAAACTTGCACCAAATCCAGATCCGAAGTATTAGGATGTTGGTGTTTCGATTTGGTTTGGTTTTAGTGTAGATTTCAAACCAAATCATAATACTTCGATTTTATTCTTTTCAAACCAAAACCAAATCATACTATAGAAAAAACCAAACAAAACAAAACCAAACCAAACTAAAAAATTTCAAGTTTGGTTTGGTTCAATTTCGGTTTTAACCTATCAAGTAGCAACAAATCATCATGAATAATTATTTACCCCTAACAAAATAGAAAAAATGATAATTCAAACTCCAAATAAAAATAATTTTAATAAAAGCATTACATTAACAACTAAAAAAAGCATTAAACATTACACCAAAATAGAAGCAGAGAACGAGAAGCAGGGATTAGAGAATAAGAGATTGAGAGAAAAGTAGCAAACTTTAGTTTGACTATTAATTCAGTAGGTTTGTATTCCTACTACGATACTACCTATTTTATCCTTGTTTGAATAAGAAAATTTTAAATTAATTTTTAAATAATAATATATAATATATATATAGCTTTGATCATAAGCGAGATATCCCAGATATCCTATACGATCACAGTCATCCATGAGCGACATACATGTATAAGTGAATGCGCATGTTTCATCCATAGACAGTTGTGATCAAAGGGGATAGTCCGAGATACCTCGCACTTGAATAGCCCTCATTAAATATATATATATATATAGTATATTTTTTCAGTTATTTCTGTTTTTTGGTTTGGTTTGGTTTTTTTAAGTGAAAACCAAAACCAAACCAATTTAATTTGATTTTCTAAAATTAGAACCAAAACCAAACCTAAGGGAAGAAAAACCAAACCAAACCGACTGACCGGTTTGGTTTGGTTTGGTTCGGTTTGGTTCTCGGTTTTAACCTAAACCATGAACACCTTATGAAGTATAACTATAAAAGAATGTGAAGAAGAACGATGACATTACGAGTTATAATAAAGACAGAAGGGCTTCGTTCTAGGATGACGTTCTTCCTCTTGAAATCGTATAAGTACTCCAGTTACGAATAAAGATGCATCAGGGTGGATTTTTTTGGGGTTCATCTTGTCCCTATCAGAAAGGATTTGGGACACTATTTAATAAGTAGAAACAGAATTAGAGATTTTTTAAAAAAACTCCAATCTAATACTAGTAGACCACTAGTCTTAGATTTAATGGGTAATAATAAGTTATTAAATTGACTATTAGCACTAGAATTGTGATCCCATAAAAATAATCTAGTGCATGTAGTCCGTTAATGCGTCTTGAGGTTGAATTAACCTCTTAATGAAGTTCAAAGTGAATGTACCTAAGTGACAGGGACATAGTGGAGCTTCAACCACAAAAACATATAGCGTTGAGTGAGTATTTGGAACTTCACATAGAAACCAGATTTAGTTTTGTGTGCAGAATTATTGGTTATGCGTCGATCAAACAGTATGAGAGAAAAAGAGAAAATTTGGATCCTATTTATTTGAAGTATGTAGGTTCATGCAATCTTGTTTTTCTTTTCATTACAACACATCATTGTAGACACCCCATTTTCATCCTTAGGAGTTCATAAACTCATTTCATGAGTCTCTGAAATGTTTAGGAGTCCCTAAACTTTTAAGGACATTTTTGCCTTTTAAAGATTATGTGAATAGTTTATTATTGTATGCATCTTTTTATTTCCTTTTTGCATTTCATCATTTGAATTTAGTTTCTCATTGCATTTAGGATATATTGGTGTAATTTGGTTCAATTCCAGATAGTTTGGATGCCTAATTAGAACTTTTACGACTTGAAAGGCAATTTCGTCTTTTAACTTGTATATTTTCCAATTGACCACAAAAATTCTCCCAAATTATTCCATTGTGTTTATAGTGATAAAAAGAGTTTATTTGTAGAGTCAATTTAAGGATTAAATGGCACTGGGATCAATTTACTACACTTTTCACATTTGGTTAATTAACCCTTTTCGATTAACCGCCTTGTTAAACTCATCCACCTAACCATGGTTGGAGATTTTTGGCTCAATAATATTTTAGACTTGTTCCTTATTGAATTATGGAAATTTTAGCTTTTTAATCACTTAATTCGGAGTTAATTTGACTAAGTTATGGCCATTTTAAACAAGAGGACCTAAAATAGCTAGAAAGCTAAAGAAGAGACCAGAAGAAGGCTCTCGGGTGACCAGCTAGACCAACTGGTCCAACCGGCCCACCCAGACAGTCCAACTAGTTGGCCCAACTAGTCAATCGAGTTCCCTACTTCCAGTTCTACTATCTTGCCTTTTTTGCTTCGTTTAACTTTCCAACTCGGTTTTTCTTGCTCCAAAAGGGTTTCCATCCTTATTTTTAGGTAACTTTGAGTTACTAATTAAGGCTTAAGTGAATTAATTATAGCCTTATGTTAATTTTATGAGAAATTAATCTTAGCCATTAGATCTTATTTAGGGTTAGTTAACTGTAAATTAAGACTCTCCTTTCAATATAAAACACTTACACACCCTCTATTTTCACTAGTGAGAGAGGAAGTACGAATTTGCACACACTCATACACCTTGAGAGAGTTATTCCACCATACTTTTGAATGAGAATAAGAAAAATATCAAGCCAAAGAAGAAGAAAGCATTCAGCAAAGGTCTTCTTTATTTGTTAGTAAGTCTCTCCTTCTCTTTCTTCTTTTAGGTTTTATTCTCTGCATGTTTAGGTTTATTTCTATTATGATTATCTTGTTTATTTGATAGTGTTGAGTTTATTTGATGTATATTATATGGATAGTGTCGCGACCCCAAAAAAGGAGGAGGACAGGATGTTTTCCCTTTCCTAACGTGTTTTTGGGATGACCTTGGGGCGTCCTATTTTTCTGGTGGGTGTGTTGAGTTCATTTCAAGAGCGCCTTGACTGTCCTAGGCATGCAAGCATATCTAGAATTATCAAGGCTATGGAGTCGCCACCAATCAGGGGTTTGAGGACGTGATTGGACATCCTATGGTTGATCAGAGAGTGGGGTCATCTGAGATCCCAAAATAAGTCCATCTGAGGTCATATCATCAAATGGGTCCATTTGAGGTCCGTTTGGAAATTGATTAACTCCTAGTGGTCTGTGAGACTAAAAATTGTGGGTAAGGGGTTTGGTTACGAGTGGGGAAGGTGTGAGGCACCCCACATCGCCCGTTAGAATCCAACGGTTCTCGATCTCAACGATGTTTCTGATTAAAATCCCATTTGATATTGTTGATTTCCTATACGAATAATTTAACATGGAATATCTTTTTGAAGGATGTTGAATCTGTTGTTTGAAAAAGATATCCTTAAAGGCATCAGAGCAAAGTCTTTTTGAGAGTGTTGGTTTTGAAAGAGCATGCCTTAAGGTTGTGAATGAAAATTATTTTGAAAGGACCACAAATTCGCTTTCCTTCTCTTGGGTATCTTAGGTCAAATTGATTAACTCTAAAGCGTCCCTATCTTGCAGCGGTAAAATCAATCCTTTATGAAAGGATGGAAATGGAAATGATGTGAATTCATTTTTAAAGAATTAATATCAAGTGCGAACCTCTTTTGGGATCTAGAGAAAACTTGAGACTTTTGAAGTCGAGGGATGGATAAAGAAAAAGGATGCCTTTTAAAAGCTATTGAAATGGAGAGGGTATTCCGTTTTGAAGGGAAATGATTGCCTTTTGAAGACAGGGGTTCCTTTTGAAGGAAGAATTGTATTTGATTGAGGAAAGTACACTTTTGAAGTGTAAAGGAATTTTGGTTTGAACAAAGTGAAAGTGAAGCCTTATGAATCTTAATCTTAATTAAAAAGAAATCTTGCATAGAATGATGGTGTTTGTAAAATTGATTTGATTAAGATGATGGTTTTTAGAAAGAGGGTGCGCGCCTTTTTTTTTTTAATGAAAAGAATTTGTTCGAGTCATTTTGGAATGAACTTGTAAATTGAAAACAACACGCGTGTTAACAACTTGCTTGTTGGCAAGTGGTCCTTTATGAATCAAAAATCTTTATTTGATAAAGATGGTAATGTTGTCAAAAGTGATTTGAAGACAATGGTATTATGCAGGTATGAATTTTTTAGCAAGGATTTAAGATGTAAAGAATCACTTTCAATTTTAAAAGACTCTTTGAAAAGGTATTTGGAACTTTTGAAGCATAAAAATGATTAGGAGGAATTTAAATCCAATCATGGTGCGCACTTGGATAAATTGAATAAAAATGCGATCCATTAAATTCTTCAAGGATTGAGTTCTTACTACGTGACATAGGGACACGCAGGAGTTCCTAGGTCAGGGGTAAGATGATTCATTAGAATCTGGTGGGTCAATTGATTAAGTCCATTTGATGGCGATAAGCTATTATGCTATGGATGAGTTTTTAAGCATTTGATGCTGTAAACTTTTATCTATGGCATGATAGATTATCTCGAGGCATTAGTTGTATCTTATTCACATGGGAATAGAATTGAAATATCAACATAGCATGAAATTTCAAGATAAGCATATCGAAAATGTCAAAAGATGTATAAGCATAATCAACCTTGGCAAGGCTTGGAACTCATGAATGCAATGTTTATTGCTTTGAAAAGCATAAGTATATGTACATAAAAATGGGAAGAGTCAAGTGACCACAAAACGAAAAGTGCTCAAGTATTAGGGCAAAAGGTCGCAACGACCAGAACCCGGAGGGTAGCGAAAAGCCATAGCCTCAAAATAAAGCGGTAAATAAAGCGGTAAACAAAGTGGTAAATAATTAGAATTTTTAGGGGCAAAAGAGTCGCAACAACCACAACCCGGAGGATTCAACCTCAGTAGTAAATATTTAGAATTTTTAGAGGCAAGAGTCGCAATGACCACAACCCGGAGGATTCAACCTCGAAATAAAAGAAAAAAAGGAAACCTACTGCGCCTCATATCATGAGCGTGTAGGGGCTGTGGCTCAAGGAAACAAGAAGAGATTAGTGTAAACAATATGCATGCATGCATGAACCTAACCTTGCCAAATTTGATTTTGTTTAAACATCCCCTCAAACTTTGGACATGCTTGAATTTCTATTTCACACATCATCCATGCAAGCTCACATGCAAGGAATAAAGAAAATGAAAATGGGTGCTAGCAACCTATTGAAAAGGTTTGCAAGCATTGGGTGGTTTAGGGTTTTCCTGCCTTTAACCCACCATACAAGGGTTGATCCCTCCACGACACGTGTTAGGAGACCCAGGTACATACTCGGGCCAAAGTAGGAAAGGTGACAATCACATGTTAAAGCTGCAAGAATAACGGTAAGCTTAATAAGAAATTTTAAACTAGAAAGCTTAGCAATAAAAGGGGAAGCTCACCTAGCATAGGTGATTTCACCTTAGCTTTGACTAAGTTAGGCATGAGTGCTTGAAATCCTCCTTTAAGAAGCTCCTTTGATTATTCCAAGTGTGCTTGGAAAGTAGTGGAGTGAAATAGTGAAGGAAAGTGGGGTAACAGTGAAGTTACCAGTCAGCAGATGTGAAGTTTCCACTCAGAAGATACGAAATTGACAGTCCTTCTGTAGTAAAACTGCAGCAGAATTTGTGTCCCTTTTATGCTATCCAAATGGAACTTGGATGGTTCAAGCCTTAGCTTTTCCTTCAAGAACAGCCCCAAAATATGTGAGAAAGGGTTTTTAAGAGGATGTGTGGTAGATTTCTTTTTGTGGTGGATGGAATTGGATTGGATTTTTGGGTTGGATGGATTAGTGTTTAGGATGGTTTTCTTTTGATGGAATGATTAGTGTATGGGTTAGTGTGAGGATGAAATGAATAAAGATGGATTGGATGTGGGAAAGATGGAATGAGGCAAAGGATTAGGGGTTTTGGGAATTGGCCCTTAATACATAAAAATGGGGGCTATTTATAGGAAAATTTGGACTTTTAGGGGTAAACTGGACATTTGGAGGGGCATTTGGGTCACATGGGACGTGGGGGGCATTTAGGCATTGTTTGCTGAAGGAATTACCTCATTTGATGAGGGCAAGATGGTCCAAAAGTGTCAAAAGGGCAAACTGCCCATCCATACTGGCATGGCAGGTGTGGCCCACGTTGGCCTGGCCAGCGTGGAAAACAGTCCCATCCAGGCAGTTGGATTTCGGCTGCAGGAGGCTGTAGGGATCTGCAGAGCCGAAAGCAAGATTTTTCCACGCTAGTTTGGCCAGCGTGGGCACATTTATCCCACATTTGTGATGATTTCTCATCATCATACATGGGAACTTGTGTTTTTTGGGCAGTGTGCCCTTCTAGAAGCTGTGGGGCCGCTGTGGTGGGCCTAGGGTGGTGGTCCGCCTTACTGTGGGGCCGTAAGATCACGTGATCGCGTTCGATCGATGATTGGGTGAAATCCGACCATTGATCTTGAATGGGGATTGAAACTTTGGGTCCTTAAACTTGGTTCGGGACCAAAGAGTAGAGTGTGCACTCTCTTGGGTGGGATTAAATGGCCCGAATGCGAGCATGATGCTCGTAGGGCTCTGCAATTAGGGTTTTGTTGATCGTGAGCCGAATGAGGCCCGATCTTCGATCAAATGGTCCTATATTGATCTTGAGGGGTTGAATTGAAGATCTAGCAGTCGGTTTGACCATTGGATGTGAAATTGTGAGGAATTGAACCGCCTAAAGTTGCATCAGGGCTTCGGTTTTGGGTAATTTGGGGATCAGAGGGTTTGTGCCTTCTGATTCCCAATCAAATGGCCCTAGACCGCTCTAGGGATGTTGAATTAAAGATCCTACGGTTGAATTGGCCATTGGATCAAAAATCGTTGGAGATTGAACCACCTAGTACCGATTTAGGGGTTCGATTTGGGGGAAATTGGGGATCGGAGGGCTCGTGCCTTCTGATTCCCAATCAAATGATCCTAAACCACTCTAGGGATGTTGAATTGAAGATCCTATAGTTGAATTGGCCATCGGATCAAGGATTGTTGGAAATTGAACCGCCTAGTACCGATTTAGGGGTTCAATTTGGGGGAAATTGGGGATCGGAGGGCCCGTGCCTTCTGATTCCCAATCAAATGATCTTAGACCACTCTAGGGGTGTTGAATTGAAGATCCTATGGTTGAATTGGCCGTTGGATCAAAGATTTTTGGAGAATGAACCACCTAGTACCGATTTAAGGGTACAATTTGGGGGGAAATTGGGGATCGGAGGGCCCGTGCCTTCTGATTCCCAATCAAATGATCCTAGACTACTTTAGGGATGTTGAATTGAAGATCCTACGGTTGAATTGGCCGTCGGATCAAAGATTGTTGGAAATTGAACCACCTAGTGCCGATTTAGGGGTTCAATTTGGGGGAAATTGGGGATCGGAGGGTTCATGCCTTCGGATTCCCAATCAAATGATCCTAGACCGCTCTAGGGATGTTGAATTGAAGATCCTATGGTTGAATTGGCCGTCGGATCAAAGATTGTTAGGAATTGAACCACCTAGTGTCGATTTAGGGGTTCAATTTGGGGGAAAATGGGGATCGGAGGGCTCGTGCCTTTTGATTCCCAATCAAATGATCCTTGACCACTCTAGGGATGTTGAATTGAAGATCCTATGGTTGAATGGGCCGTCGGATCAAAGATTGTTAGGAATTGAACCACCTAGTGCCGATTTAGGGGTTCAATTTGAGGGAAATTGGGGATCGGAGGGCTCGTGCCTTCTGATTCCTAATCAAATGATCTTAGTCCGCTCTAGGGATGTTGAATTGAAGATCCTACTGTTGAATTGGCCTTCGGATCAAGGATTGTTAGGGATTGAACTACCTAGTACCGATTTAAGGGTTCAATTTGGGGGAAATTGGGGATCGGAAGGCTCGTGCCTTCTGATTCCCAATCAAATGATCTTAGACCGCTCTAGAGATGTTGAATTGAAGATATTACAGTTGAATTGGCCGTTGGATCAAAGATTGTTAGAGATTGAACCACCTAGTACCGATTTAGGGGTTCAATTTGGGGGAAATTGGGGATCGGATGGGTCGTGCCTTCTGATTCCCAATCAAATGATCCTAAACCGCTCTAGGGATGTTGAATTGAAGATCTTATGGTTGAATTGGCCGTTGGATCAAAGATTGTTGGAGATTGAACCACCTAGTGCTGAATTAGGGGTTCGGTTTAGGGTTTTCGGGTATCGTGCCCGTTCTCGGCTCTTGGGCCTCACAAATTGGAGGTCGAATTGAGGAGAGGCTTTGTCCTAGTGGGTAGGATAGGATGAATGAAATTAGGTACGGAGCATGTCCGACCTAATTGTACTGTTGATGGGTTAATCGATTTTGTTCGGAGGTGGCCGGACAAAATTTGGGTGTCCACAGATAGCATGATAGTTTGCTAAGGTTTTCCTTACTGCATGTTAAAATAGTGATTTTTTCTTTCTAGGGTATTCTACATAGCGTATTAATTAAAGCTTTAGGGCTATTTTCTTTTCATTGTTCACTTTTATGCATATTTTTAAGCCCTTTTCATGAAGAACTCACCTTGTATAGGGTATATTTTCATATGTTTATAGATGATTATTTTTTTGGAAGATAATTATCTTTTTTTAGAGGTTGAGTCTTTGTATAAGTGTCTTAGACAGTGTATTTAAATGTGCTATCATTTTTATTGCATTCTTAGGTATAGATTTGTGTAGGATACGTGGAGAAATCATTCATACGAAGTATTTTTCACGTAAAATTATTTTAGGATAATTTTTCTTAAGAAAGTTTGCCATAACACTACAACAAACTGTGTTATTCACGACGTCACATTAACGGCAAGCATAAAATGCATGCCGTTAATGTGCACATTTACGGTGGACACAAAATGAACGCCGTAAATCATGGGGAGGGAGACTATATTAACGGCATGCACATTTGGCATGCCGTTAATAATCGTTTTTACGACAGGCTTGCACACGCCATTAATATGACCCATTTTAAGGGCATGCAAAATTTATTTTTACGGCGTTTATTAAGGGCGCTCGTGATAAAAATTGACCGGGAGAATTCAACGGGCTTTTATTTCCTAATTTTACCTTTCCCGTTCCTTTTTTTTTTATATATATTTTGCTAAGTTCCTTTCCCCTTTTCATCGACTTATGGACTAGAAGGAGAAGGAGAATGAGAATGAGAAGTTAGGGCTTGGTGAGTCTCTTTCTCAGGGTGAAAAGGCTTGATCTGTGTATGCTCCTTCTCATGGTACTCTCTCTTTCTCGCTCTCTCTCTCTCTCTATCGCTGTCTCTCTTTGTCGATGTCTCTCTCTGAATGTCCAACATAGGGTTTGTGATCTTGTCTAAGCACCAAAGAGGAACTAAAACAAGGGTTTACTATATCGCCGTCGCCCAATTTCAAGACTCCAAAGCCAAAATGGTTTTCGGTGAGACCCGACAAGGTTCTTGACATTTTGGGGGCTTCTCTTGCATTGATTTTTCGTCTTGGGATAGAAGTTTTTGTTTCCAAGTATGGGTTTTCTTTGAATTTATCTTTGAATATTTTACCCTAGCTTTGTTTGGTTGCTGAATAAATGGGAAAATGAAAAAATGAAAATAAAATGTCGTGTTATTTTACCCTAGCTCTGTTTGGTTGCTCTATTTGGTCTAGTGAGGGTTTCTTTTTGTTTCATATATTTTCTCAGCAACCAAACGGGGTCTTGTTTCTGTCGGTTCTTTTATTTGAATTTTGGTAAGGGTTTAGTACTCACTCTAAATTTTTGTCGAGTAACCCGTCCTTATTAATAGGGATTATCAACACTTCTGATCCTTAATAAGAAGTTGAAGAGTTACTTTCTCTACCCTGTTGAATTGATGCTGAATGAAAATAGTTAATGGCTGTAGTTTTATAATGTATATATTTTCTTAATGACCTGTGAGGATTTGATTGCCGAAATGTAATCAACTGTGTTGAAATCGCTGAACAGGTCTCAGAAACAGCTCTCTACTGTTGCTTCATGGGAAAACAGCAAAAAAGCATCCTTAGAAGCTAAACTGAAAAAAATTGAGGTAACCAGACCCTGTTGTTTTAATTTTCACATTCATATTTCGAATCCTTACCTCATGATGCTTAAGGCCTAGGAAAAAAGCTACATTTTTGTTATATACTTATATGTATAGGGCTGATCAGGTCTAGGAAGTCTGATAGATTGCATCGTTGAGAGCTGTGCATGACATTCACGCGTGCACAGCTAGGAGTCGTGCGATAATTTCCAAGACATCCTGGACCTGATCAATTTCGTATATATTTCTTCCCAATTTATAAGTGGCATAATGGCATGAAAATTTACAATTTTTTGCACAAATATAATGATTCTGTATCGTCGTTGGTTTTGGCCACCTAATTTAGCTATTTATTTTTGGCTCAAACTATGCTGTCTTATTTTAATTATTTATTATAAATTCAGTTATAGAACTATCTATGTGTTTCCATCTAGCTATGCACCACTGATGTTATGGTAATCCAATTGGAAGAATGAGAAGTATTGGGTTTGGTGTGGTAGTGAAAAGTTGGTGTTGGGTTTTGGTATGGTATTGAAAAGTTGTTAAAGCTAGTTCTTTAATTATAGCCCAAAATTGTACCCCATCCTTAATCCAGAAAAAAGCTTAAATTTAATTTAGGCAATTTTACCAGTATTTGAGCCAATACCCAAGTATTACCTCGGTATAAGATTGTTATACTAGCCATCAGAGGAAGGGAGGGACATGCTCATTATTTCAATGAAAAAAAACGAACTGTAAAATGGAGCTTCTCACCATCCTTTTTTTTTCCCCTTCAAATCTGTTATCACCATCCTGATAACTACACATGTGGACTTGGATTTAAAGCCAAGATCACACCACAACTCATCTTTGACACAAACTGAAGGAACTTTGAATTCTGCATGCCCAAAAATACAATGAATTTTAACTCAAATAGCAACCAAACAAATATAATTTAATATCTCAAACTACCACTGGCATGACACTTGTTTAAAGCTTGGCCAATTGGCGTGTGCTGTGTAAAAAAGATAGGGAAACTGACTTTGGTCCTCTTTTAGTACAGGGGCCTTTGGTCCTCTTTTGGTTCTCTTGCACTTTGTGCTTTTTGTTATAATATTATTTACCTTATCAAAAAAAAAATGATAGAGTTCCTTTGATGATGTAACATTGAATTAAAGTTCAAAAGCTATTGTTATACCAATACATTTATTTGTTTCACATATATTTTGTGACTAATCTGCTTTTTCTTTATGTTTTCTATCCCCCCCTCTCTCTCTCTCTCTCTCTCTCTCATTGGTATGGGTCTTGATTAGTGGGTTATTTGGAAGGCATGGGAACCTGTGTTGTGATGGATTCCAAATCCCCATAATGGGATTGGAGATTGTGTAGGATGTGGATGAGGGAAGGGGATGGGGATGGGGGAAAAGGCTACTTAATTAAGATTTTTTTTTAATGTATTAAGTGGAGATCAGATGCTAAATTAAAATTTTATTGCCCAGGAGTTGTCTGATCTTACTTTATAAGAGAGGATTTAGCTTTTATTGTATTGACATTCTTCATTTGATGCTTCCATATTCACTCCACGTATGGGTATCCATTGGGGTGAACAATGCTGCTTTTATCACACCAGGCGGATGTTGGGGAGTACTTAAGGATGGAGGATGAGCTTTAAATTGGGGGATATATACAGGTTTTTGTAAGTGGGTTTTGTCTAATCTTGGTTCATATGAGCTTTGAGTTTTCGAAATGGTGTAAATTTTTCACTTAATCTTGGAACTGATTTTGATGTCTACAGCTTTGATAATGATCTTGATTCAGGTGATTTATATGGTCTTCTTGATCTTTGTTGAACTATAAATATTCCCTTTTTGTTGGTAAAATCTTTCATTATTTATACCAATATATTTTTTTGTTTATTTGATTACTTGATTGATTTAAGTTTTATGTTACTTCTGTTATTATTTGTTTCCTGGGAATTTTCTTAGTGTTGCACATTCAGATGGTCTATTTTCTTACTCTTTTTACACTCTACATCTTTAAAGCCTATGTCAAACTTGAGTTTTACTTCATGATCTCTACATTGCTCTTATAGTATTGTGGAAGAAATGGTGTAGCCATTCATTCTGCTACCTTGGATCCTTGTTTATGAGATTTTTATAGCATGTTCCATTACTTTACGAATCCATTCCATTGATGTATTGAATATAAGACATCTGCAGGTTACTTGTGCAGCAGAGCTTGTTGTATTGTTTGTGGAGACACTTGTTAAAGGGAAGGTTCCTTATAATGATGAAACTCTTGGTTAGTTCTTCTCTTGTGATGTTATTTTTTATGTGCTTTAAATCTCACAATCTCTCTTTCTCTCTCTCTCTCTCTCTCTCTCTCTATATATATATATATATATATAATATGGCTCTTTCTATAATTCTAAAAAAGTTGATTGTTGAACAACCTTTGCATATGTTTAGGATCTGAATGCAGTTCCAACCATATAGGTCATTAGATTCCGAAGCAAAACCTTAACATGCGCCAATAGAAGGATCACGATGCTCTATGTGATCATTACATTCGCTAGATCCATTGTACCAAAACCCAGATTGATTTGATGATTTTTGTCATTTAATTATTATTAAACTCTATCAAATTCTCTGGACAGTAGTGCAAAAATTTTAGAATGTATTGAGAAAAGACTGTCCAAGCTGGAACTGATACTAAAAAATTGAGCTAGTTTTTAGTACACATGCTATATTAAATGGGACCCATGAAACGGTGGATCCCAGTTAATCTTCCTCATCTTGACATGGCATGAGAAATGAAATGACCTTACTATTTGAACTGAGTGCAAGTCATGTCCTTTGTTTAAATGCTACTTTTCAGTTTTCATCTATCTATGACCCATGAAGCTAAAATTTCAATTATGTGTTGAGGATTGTTATATACCCTAATAACTTGCATCCATGCCATGGGGAAATGGAGTGGAGAGTGCAACCTCATATTAATATGGCAAACATGATACCTTTAATGGCAAACATGATACCTTTATAGCCTGATATCCTGCATTCATACTTAAAATGAATGGCTGAAACATTAAAGGTCTTTAATGCTTCCATATTCTTGACAGATAGTAACAAGCTGATTAAAAAAGGGAGTCCTTTAGTACAATTAGTTTAACTAATATTTTACACCCGCCCCTTTTCTCATTTGGCAATTTGATTCTAGTGATTTGGTTGCTTCTTTACTATAGACTTGCTTAATTTCTAACTATACCTTTATATTTTGCAGGTTGATCATTAGTGACAATTGTTTTGGGTGCCCTCTTTGAAAGTTTTGTTTCTATTTCATCATGGTGAACTGGTGATCATCGAGTTATTAATGCTTAGTTTGGTGGCTATGTCTGCAAAGCTGGTGTTTTGTTATTTTACTAGCTAGTACTATTAGTATGGCATGGATGCAATGGTATTATGTAAATAGGTTGTATTTTGAAAAATACAATTACCAAGTACGTGATGGAAGACTGATCGAAGTTCTATTTTTGTGGACTTGATCACGTATTGTATGTTTCCCCTTTTTTTGAACAATTTCTCATTTCAAGTGGGAAGCAAAGGATAGTTATGACTTTATATGTTGGATTCCATGAGCTTGAGTTTTGCTACAGTTGCCTATTTTAACATTACAGGTTTTGCATTTTTTGTTGTATTTTATGCTTTGGTGTCATCAAAGACTACTTATTAGGAAATAATAATAGATTTAGTGGTGTGCACAGGTTGCCATAACAAGTGAATTACGGCATGCAATAAATGTCACCAATATATCACTAGTACCTATTTCAGGGCATGTCATATCATTTACGGCGTTTATTGCCAAGCCGTAACTAATATATTGACGGCGTACATGTAAATGTCGTATTTGAATTATTTATGGCGTACATGTAAATGCCGTATTTTATTTATTTACGACATGCACATGAACGCCGTAAATGATATAATCACGGCTTTCAGATGCACGCCGTAAATAATTATTAATGGCATGCAACGAACGCCGTAAATAACTCAATTACGGCGTTTACCGCACGCCGTGTATAACACCAAACCTTTCACGGCGTCGCCCTAGACGGCGTTTGCTCGCATGCAGTAAAAGGTCTTTTATGGCGTTTTTTGCACGCCGTGGATGACCTATTTTGTTGTAGTGTAAGAAGGCTTTTTTTCACATTTTTACATAAAATCTTTATCTTTTGGATTATAATTGATTTTCTCTTTATGTTTTCATCATAATAACTCATCTTTTGCATAATTTTGATATTTTCATACATGATGGGTATAGACACCCCATTTTCACCCCCCATAAGTTCATAATAGTATTTGGTTAGGTTTAGAAGCATTTAAAAGTCTCTAAGTCTTTAAGGACACTTTAGCCCTTTTAAGCTTATGAGAATGGTTCATCATTGCATGCATGTTTTTGTTTCATTGTTAAGTCCCATCACTTGCATTTAGTTTCTAGGATCATCTATGATATATGTGTCAAATTTGGTTCAATTCCAGATAGGTTTGGATACTTAATTAGAACTTTTTGCGACTTGAAGGGCAATTTCATCTTTTACTTCGTATATTTTCCAATTGACTCTGAAACTTGTTCCAGATTATTCCATTGGTCTTAAAATAATGAAATGAGCCTAATTAAAGTGCCAATTTAATTTTTGAATAGGTTTTGGATTGATTCACCATATTATCCTATGGCTAATTGACCCTTTTTCGGTTAACTGTCTTATGAAAACCCAGCCACTTTACAGTGATTAGGGATTTTTGGTCCAAGAATATTCTAGACATATTTTACATTGAATCCTTGAAATTTTGGCTTTTGAATCACTCAAATCGGAGTTAATTTGAAGAATATATGTCCATTTGAATTTAGGAGTCCAAAATAAGCTAGAAATCCTCAAAAACATGGAAACCTGAGTTTACTCTCAGGTGATCAGTTGGCCCAACTGGTCACCCGAGCACTCCTTTTTTGTTTGTCCTATTTTGTAGTTTTGATAGTTTTGGACTCTTTTACTAAGAATTTCTTTTTTCCAAAAGTGTTTTAAACCTATTGAGAAGTGATTTTGAGTTATCCAACATCTAGGGGATTTAATAATAGCTATAGATTAGTTTTATGGTGAATTAATCTCAACCATTGATTTATATGGCTGGTTGGCTATAAATAAAGGATCATTCATTAACATAAGGGACTTTTGACACATCATACTCATAAGAGAAATAGAGAGAATGAATTTGCGCACACACACCCATATCACTTGGCGAGAGAGCATTCTACTGCAATTTTAAAAAGAAACTAGAAAGCAATCAAATCCAAAGAAAAGGAAGAACACATCGAAGACCTTTGCTTTGTTGTAAGTCCTCTATATCCTTATTCTCTTTTTTCTATAGTTCCTTATTCTTCTATTCTATTCTCTGCATAGTTATGGCTTAGTATTGAATTAAGAATCATATATGCTTTATATTTTAGAGTATATATGATTCATATGATGTGAAAAGCATGCCAGTAGAGTAGGATTGTGAATTGTTTGCTAGTAGGATAGTTTTCTCTCTCTAGAATGGGGGTATGTTTACCAGAAAATTAGTTGGTGTGTTTAGGCCGTTTTCTCTTCATGGTTCAATTATATGCATAATTTTAAACATCTTTTGTATAGGACACTTGCTGTGTAAGCTTTATTTTCATAGGTGTATAGATGATTATTCTTTTAGAGGATAATGATCGTCTTTAAAGGGTGAGGTTGTGCATAGGTACTTTCTGGAATGTGTTTAAGTGCGCCATGAGTTTCTTTACATTCTTAGGTATATATTTTATGTAGAATATGTGAAGAAATCAGTCATGTGGAGTGATTTTTAGGTGAAATTATCTCCAAATAGTTTTTCTTAAGAAAGCTTGCCATAAGGATGATTATTTCACATGCTTACATAAAATACTTATCTAATGCATCATGTTAGATTTTCTTTTCATGTTTTGGACTGTTATATGATATTTTCATCATGATAATTCATACTTGGCATGTTTTTGATAGTTTTATGCATGTTAAGGTGTTTAGGGCATATAGGAGCATATTAGGGTTTTCTTTTTCTTTTGATTTTTGTTCTTTGCATGAGTATTAGGTTATTATATGCATGTTTAGTATTCTGTCCAGATGTGATTTGGGTCTTCTAATGATTATTTGGATATGATATTGGATAGTTTGAGCATGATAATTGCCCTATAGCATATATGGGGTGATTAGTTGGTGATTTCCCAATGTTTTAGGATTGTTTGGCACATGGTAAGTTGGTTCATGGTGAGTTCTATTATGAATTGTTCTCTTCTCCCCCCTTTGGGTTATTCTTTTTGCTTTGAACTGTGATTCTTAAGTTTCAACTTTTATAAAACTTCTTATTAAATAAGAGTTCTATCTCTTTTTAAACTCCTTTTTTGGAAGTTATTCTTTCTTAAAACTCTTCTCTTTCTTAAAAGGGAAACTTAGGGCTTATAGTTTATTATAAAGGGAGTAACCCCTTCTCAATCGGATAACGTAGACTTTGATCCTTACATCTTTGCATATGAGGTACGTAGGCGCTCATTTGATGTTCAAGTCCACTTTAGGATACAAAGTATCCTAAGTTTTCTTTTCTTTTCAATTTGTTTCTTCTTTATCTCTCTCTCTACTGCTTTCCATATCTCTCCTTATTTGTTCATGGATGTTTATAATGCTTTGTGGATGTTTATGATGCTTTATGGATGAATATGGATGGTTTATAGATGATTCTTTACATATGCATGGTGACTAATTAGGAAGTGATTGAAATAGCCTATATAAATTCAGAGACCCATTTTGGGGCGATGTGAGTGCCTATAGGATGTTTCCTAGAACCTTCCCACATCGTAACTTAATCTTTGAATCCTCTCTTGTTTTGTTAAGACTTGCTTTTCCTTGATTGGAGTCATATGTTTAGTTTTCAAAGGTTTCCTTTAAAAACTATCTTTATGGTTTTCCTCTCTTCCCTAAAAAATGAAGTGGCGACTCCTTGTTTGATATGTTTTTGTGAACCTTAAAAAAAATAGATTTTTATTTATTTAAATCTTTACATGTTTCTTTTTTAGAGAAGGGTTCCGATTAAAACCTGTGGTTCACAATGGGTAGTATATCTCATATATGAGCGTATTAGGGTTTCATTTTCCTTTTGATTTTTGATTTTTGCATGATTATTAGGATGTTTTAGGATTGTTTAGTATTCTATCCAGATTTGATTTAAATATTCTGTGATGATTTGAGCATGATTATGGTTAATTTGAGCATAATAATTGTCCTATAGCATACATAGAGTGATTATTTGGTATTTTCTCAACGTTTAATTTGAGATAATTTGCATATGGTAAGTTTAATTATGGTAAGTTTTGTTATTGGTTATTCCCTTCTCTTTCTTGGGTTATTTCCTTTTGCAATGAATTATGGTAACTCTTAAGTTTCCTTTTTTCATAAATTTTCTATTTTCTCAAAAATTCATTTTTTTTTATAAAATTCCCTATTTTCTCTCATTCTTTTTTTGGAAACTTCTTATTTTTGGAAATTTTCCTTTTAAATAAATGGAAACTTTAGAATTACGATAGTTCTTTGTGAAGAAAATAACCCTTTCTCATTCGAACTATGTGGCCTTTGATCCTTGCTTATTTCTTTGGAAGGTACAGAGGCCACTACAAGAAAAAATGAGTATTAACGGCATCACATTAACGGCATACATTTATGGCACATCGTTAATGTGAGTATTTACAACATGCCAAAAATAATTGCTGTGAATACATGAGATAGTGACTATATTAACGGCATACAAAATTCGCACGCCATTAATACTCTCTTTAGCGGCATCTTTTTGCACGCCATTAATATGGCCTATTCTTACGGCACACACAAACTCATTTTTACGGCATTTCATTAAACGCACGCATGATAAAAATAGCCAGGAAATTATAGTAGGTGTTATGAATATTAAAGATTGAGTGGACGATTGAGTGGATGTCCACACCTCCTCCACTTTGTGATAATAGGAACACCACTTCATAAGTGGGTTAGGTAATCCCATCATGTGGACCTAATTCAAACAAAGATAAAAGGGGAAGGGGCGAAAAAAGAGTGATATATATTTTTGGAGAGAATGAAGAAATATGTATTTAGAGAGAAAGAAGAGAAAGAAGATGAATGAGAAATTTTATTCTCCTCATAACTTGTTCTAAATTCTTGGTTTTACAACACGTTATCAGCACGAATTGCTCAAGGAATTTGGGAGCAATATCATACTACCACCATCTTCTTTCTTAACCAATTTGGTTGTGGTAAGTTGGTAAGTTGGTACGTTCTAAACCAATTTGATTGTGGTAAATTGGTATGCTCTTAACCAATTTGGTTGTGGATTGGTTTTTACTCTAAATTATATACTTGAATGGATGAATCCATCTTCTCTTCCTGAAGCAAGAGAAGATTTAAAAATAAAACTTGAAGTTTTATAAATAAATAAAAGGAGTGATGATTCATTTTCTCTTCTTGAAGTAAGAGAAAGATTTGAAAACTTGAAGTTTTCTATATGAAAAGTTATTATTTACATGTTATCTTCATGAAGGAAGAAACAAATTTCAATCTCCAAAATTTTCTATAAGAAAAGTTGTTGTTCATATATTCTCTTCCTGAAGTAAGAGAAAATTTAAAATAAAACCTGAAGTTTTATAATTAAAAAGGAAAAAGGGTAACAATTCATCTTCTCTTCCTGAAGTAAGAGAAAGATCTGAAAACCAGAAGTTTTCTATAAAAAAAAAAAAAGTTATTATTCATCTGTTCTCTTCCTGAAGCAAGAGACAAATTTCAAAACCTGAAGTTTTAGAAATAATGAATAAAGTCTCAATTTAATTGAATAAAGTGATGGTCAATGATGACCAAATTAAATTGAGTAATATATTTCTCTATTCTGTGTTATGCAACTTCTTTAGATGCTTGTAAAATTTTGGTGAAAATTCGTGGGTGCACCTTAACTTTTGCTTTAGTTAGCATAGAAGAACACACAAAAATCTGCTCTTGTTTTACTACGAATTGACTGTCAACGTCACCTCTGTTGTCAGTCAACTTCTCTCAGATTTACTGGTAACTTCACTGTGTCAGCTTAAAGTATGTCATTTTATGATAAAAACCACCAGAAGTGGAATAATGGAATACCAAACCACCAGAAGTGGATTAATGAAATACTAAACCACTAGAAGTGGAGCAATAAAATATCAAACCACCAGAAGTGGAATGAATATATTTGGTGTGGAAAAATAAAATACCAAACCACTAGAAGTGGATTAATGAAATACCAAACCACTAGAAGTGGAATACTAAACCACTAGAAGTGGAGTAATAAAATACCAAACCACTAGAAGTGGATTAATGAAATACTAAACCACTAGAAGTGGAGCAATGAAATATCAAACCACCAGAAGTGGAATGAATATATTTGGTGTGGAAAAATAAAATACCAAACCACTAGAAGTGGATTAATGAAATACCAAACCACTAGAAGTGGAGCAATAAAATATCAAACCACCAGAAGTGGAATGAATATATTTGGTGTGGAAAAATAAAATACCAAACCACTAGAAGTGGAATGACACTGAAGAAATAAGCATCGGTTTATAGAATAAACCTACGAGATAAGTGTTTTAAGTAAATACATGGTTGAGGTTTTGTGTGTTATACTGTGTTGACAACACAAACCCATTTTACCATTTAATTCATAACTTTAGTTCTAGTTATGATTTTGAGATGAAACGAATTGGATTTTGTCACTGACTTGTTGGGCTAACATCCTACCAATTTTCGTGTCATTGGGTGACCATTTGATATTTTTTGCGTAATTATTTCGTGGTACACCTGAATCAGGGATTTCTGCTAGACAGCACTAACTCAATATTGAAAAATATTTTTGAATGGGTTTTGCTAGGTATTTCTCTACCAAATTTTGAGGTTACAAAGTACATTTGATATACTTTTAAGTGATATAAACCCCAAAGCCCATTTCTTTTTGGATTGAAAATATAAAAATTCATTTATACGCATCACAAATTGTTTTCACTAAAATTTCAGATTTGGTCATTGTACTTGGAGTAGATTACAAATTTTTTGCTACTTATTAGTAGCATTTTGAGAACTAGAGAGACCAACTGGAGATTGTCTCTACAGCCCATTAAGAATCCTAGCCCCATTTTGGCATGCGTTAGGTTAATTAAAGGCACTCCCAATAGTGCCAATTGCCTAAGCAAATCTTGAAGAATTGATGAAAGACTATCTATTAATTCTATTCTGCCATTGGAGAAGTACTAGTGCTTTGGGTAAGTTACTCTAACCGTGGTAAAGATACCTTGGCATATGTATCAATATGGAATTATTTTCTCTATCATATTAAAAAAAAAAAATGGTCATAAAGCTTTATAAAACAAGTAAATTGGTTTTACTTACTACGTGATAACAATCAATTTTGATTTATGAGTTTGAAATTATTTGTTGGCCAATTTTTTGATTATTATCAAAACCATTTCATCATTAAATTTGATGACCATTGAAATTAAATATTTGTGACCATAATTCTTTTGATATTTGATTCTTTTGAAAATGATCGATTTATTGCAAAATCTTATATAGATAAATATTTTCAAGATACCAAAATGTGACAATACACTGAACAGAGTGGCAAGATTGTGAAAATATTTTAATATTTCTTGCCTTGTAAGTACTATTGTAGGTGTACTAATTACTTCACGTCTATATCTAGTGAATATATGTTCCCCTATATACTCACCTGAAAACAAGCATAATTTATAAACTAGTATACGGGAAATCAAATATGAATTGCAATATGATATTGCAGATCTAATTTCAAGATGATTGTTAAAAATATATGTCTGGAAGACAGTGCTATAACTCACACAATCATTAAATTTCCAATATTTATCATTATTCAAAACTATTGTCAAAACCATATGAGGTTCATCTAACCTAATTGAAGGTTCCAGAAGAGCAAATATAATATTGCCAAAAAGAACAAAAATTTATGTTGACAATTCTTTATATTCTACCAGAAGTAGAAGAAATTTATTGAGTTTTTAAAATTTACATCGTAAATAGTTATCATATTGAAACCATTAACAATGGAAATGAGGAATATCTTTATATTACCTCTATAATTTTGGGGTAGAAGCTCATATTAAATATTTTCTCTTCTATACGATTATAAGCACAATTGAAACACATGTGGTAGCGCATCAGAAGTGCTCTAACATAAAGATCTTTATACTTTAACATAATCACAATGATGGTAAGGGATGGTAATCACAGTATGGTAAGAATTCACACACCCAAACTCACAAAGTGATGTTTTTACAGTAAGATTTGCAGATTGTCATTTTGATGAAACACAGTTCCCGTCGTTAGGAGGAGGAAATCCACTGATAGAAGAACGACGTGAACTTTCTTGGAATGTACCATCTTTGTCCCATCTTGATCCACGTACTGCTCAATGTGAAACTGAAGTACAGAAGATCACTCATCTTCAGAAGATTGCTAATCAAATGCCTGATGCATTTACAGACGCAGCAAAAATAACTAAGTCTTATATACCGGCTGCAAACACACCAGCAAAGATCAATGTACCAATTGGTAAGTCTACTATTATTGCAGCAAATTAATTATCTACTACATGCCTGAAGCGTGGTAGACCCTTGGGTTCAAAAGATTTAGTTCCCCGGAAGAGGAAAATAAAAGGGCAACAAAAAAATAGAAAATAGTACTCCGAAAGAGGCTATTGAATAAGAAATAAATATTCTCACAATGTCTGATTTAATAACTCCTGAAGAGGAAAATGTCCCTGGAGAGACAGAAAACAATAAAGAGGCATATGTACATGGAAATGAAGAAATTTCCATAAACTATACATGTACAAAAGAATTGTGGGATCGCTCAGAAGTGGTTATTAATGAATCATCTATTGGTACACCAGCAAAGATCAATGTACCAATTAGTAAGTCTACTATTATTGTAGCAAATGAATCATCTACTACACGCCTGAAGCGTGGTAGACCCTTGGGATCAAAAGATTTAGTTCTCCGGAAGAGGAAAATAAAAGGGCAACAAAATATAGAAAATAGTACTCCGAAAGAGGCTATTGAACAAGAAATAAATATTCCCACAAATTCTGATTTAATAACTCCTGAAGAGGAAAATGTCCCTGAAGAGACAGAAAACAATAAAGAGGCATATGTACATGGAAATGAAGAAATTTCCATAAACTATACATGTACAAAAGAATTGTGGGATCGCTCAGAAGTGGTTATTAATTATGTATTTTCTTTCGCAGTAGCTACTGAAATTTCGAAAGATGATGATGATCTCGAACCACGCACTGTAGACGAATGTCACAGTAGACCTGATTGGTTAAAGTGGAAATAAACAATCCAAGCAGAATTGGATTCGCTAGAAAAACGTAAAGTATTTGGACCTGTAGTCCTAACACCCAATGATGTGAAACCCGTGGGTTACAAATGGGTGTTTGTAAGAAAGCGTAATGATAAAAATGAGATCGTCAGATATAAAGCTCATTTAGTAGCACAAGGTTTCCTGCAGAGACCTGGGATTGATTATGAAGAAACATATTCACCTGTAATGGATGCCATTACATTTCGATATTTAATTAGTCTGTCAGTCTCAGAAGGACTTGACATGCGTCTTATGGACGTAGTTACTGCATATTTATATGGAAAGTTTGATGCAGATATATATATGAAGATCCCTGAAGGATTCAAATTGCCTGAAGCAAATACATCACAAACACGAAATATGTACTCAATTAAACTGAGACGATCCTTGTATGGATTAAAACAATCTGGAAGAATGTGGTATAATCGTCTCAGTGAGTACTTAGTTAAAGAAGGATATATTAATAATCTTATTTGCCCTTGTGTATTTATAAAGAAATCAGAATCTAGATTCGCCATCATTGCAGTCTATGTTGATGATATAAATTTAATTGGGACTCCTGAAGAGCTCATGAAAGCTGCTGAATATTTGAAAAAAGAATTTGAGATGAAAGATTTAGGGAGAACAAAATATTGTCTTGGCCTGCAGATCGAGCATAAATCAAATGGAATTCTTATCCATCAATCAGCTTATACCGAAAAGGTATTGAAACGTTTTAATATGGATAAAACGCATCCACTAAGTTCTCCCATGGTGGTTCGATCTCTTGATATTAAGAAAGATCCATTTCACCCCAAAGAAGATAATGAAATGCTACTTGGTCTTGAAGTACCATATCTTAGTGCAATAGGTACTTTGTTATATTTAGCACAATGCACTAGGCCTGATATAGCATTTTCAGTCAACTTATTAGCAAGATTCAGTTCTGCTCCAACTCGACGACACTGGAATGGTATTAAACATATTTTACGCTACCTTCGTGAAACTACAGATATGGGTTTGTTTTACTCAAAGGAATTAGCCCATGGTCCTTGTTTAGAAGGATATGCAGATTCTGGATACCTTTCTGATCCTCACAAAGCTCGCTCACAAACAGGGTATGTATTTACATGTGGCAATACAGCGATCTCTTGGCGATCTACAAAGCAGACTTTAATTGCTACATCTTCTAATCACTCTGAGATACTTGCACTCCATGAAGCAAGTCGTGAATGTGTATGGTTAAGATCTGTAGTCCATCACATTCGAGACACATGTGGGTTACCTTTGATTAAAGGCATGCCAACAACAATTTATGAAGATAATGCTGCATGTATTGCACAAATTCAAGGAGGGTACATCAAAGGTGATAGAACCAAACACATTTCACCAAAGTTCTTCTACACTCATGAACTCCAACAGAGGCATGAAATTGATATGAAGCAAATACGTTCCACTGATAATCTTGCGGATTTATTCACCAAGGCCTTACCATCGTCAACATTCAAGAAATTGGTATATGGCATTGGAATGCGTCGGGTTTGCGATAAGTTAAGTTGATACTTATCTTCTTATCAGGGGGAGTATTCATTTTTGGACATATGCACGCTATACTCTTTTTCCTTCGCCTAGGTTTTGTCCCATTGGGTTTTCCTGGCAAGGTTTTAATGAGGCAGTTTCTTTAGTGCGTCCAACACCACTCTAAGATTTACAAAAATGTTGTATTCTTTTTCCTTCACTAGTTTTTTCCCACTGGGTTTTTCTAGTAAGGTTTTAACGAGGCACATTATCTTAGTGTGGTGGACATCCAAGGGGGAGTGTTATGAATATTAAAGATTGAGTGGACAATTGAGTGGATGTCCACACCTCCTCCACTTTGTGATAATGGGAACACCATTTCATAAGTGGGTTAGGTAATCCCATCATGTGGACCTAATTCAAACAAAGATAAAAGGGGAAGGGGAGAAAGAAGAGTGATGTATATTTTTGGAGAGAATGAAGAAATATGTATTTAGAGAGAAAGAAGAGAAAGAAGATGAATGAGAAATTTTATTCTCCTTATAACTTGTTCTAAATTCTTGGTTTTACAACAGTAGGATATTTTTTTTCCACATTTTCCCCATTTTCGTTTCCTGATTGTACTTTCCCCTTCTCATTTTTCATCTCTGACTTTATCATCACCATAGAAAGAACTAGGGCTCTTTCTCAAGCTGAAGATTCAGGGGTATTCAGGGCGATTTGGTGTGCAATGTGCCATCTCACCTTGCTCGCTTCGCTTTCTGTTCAAGAATCGGTAGCGTAAGTCTCTAGGTTTCTCGGGAGTTTTTAGCTTTCACTACATTTGGAGGGAGTTCTCTGGGTTTCTCAGGAGTTCTTAGCTTTCACTGCGTTTGAAGGGAGTTCTCCAAGTTTCTAGTTACTCTCTCTCTCAATCGTAGACTACTTTCATAACATAGTACGTCTAGAGTAGTTGGTCACACCTGGTTCCTTCTCAAGTTGGGGTTCTTTGTGTGCTCATTTGCCTCCTCGATCCTTGTCTCTTTCTCAGATTTGCGTGTAGATCTCTCACCCATTCTACAATCGTTCATCGTGCGTTAATGTTAGAGAATCAGGAACTCAGCATGCACCTAGGGCTTTAATGAGAAATTAGGGCTCTCGTTTATGTTTTGGGGAACTAACTTCTTAGGTTTCTTTCTCTTAAACCTAATGTTTTGGTGTCATGAATAGCTTGTTAATGTCAAATTTGAAGCTTATAATTGTTTTATCATTGTGATTTTTGTTTTCTTTCTTTTTGTTATTTACGATTTGTGAAATTTCTGCACTTGGTTTATAGATTTCCATAGGATTTGTTCTGCAATTTGTGAAATTTGCTTTGTTTTTTGTGAGATTTGTTGTACTTGTGTCTGTGTGTGTTTTTTTTTCTTCGTCTGGTTTGTGTTTTGTGACATTTATGTGGTCGTAAGAGCACTCAACATTATTCTGGCTTATTTTGTATAGGAAAACATGTGGATTTTCTCTTTTTCCCAGTCTTTCTTGGCAGCTAAACAGTGGGTGGTAAAAATCTTTACCCCAGAGATTTTCTGTTAGAAATTGTCTTGGTTTGTATCCTCGTTTTCCAGTTTTACACCTGTTGGGCCTGTTCAAGATCTTCTGGAAAGGACTTTGTCATGAAAAAGGTTAAATTTTTATTTGATACCCTGCATTTTACAACCTTACACTAAACCCTGCTTGGCCGCTTCACCTTTTTGTTTAAGCTATTATTGTAAGGGTATTTGCTTCTGGGTCTATTAGTGATTTTGTTAAGAAAATTTCTAGTTAGAAAAATCTCATACTTGAAGCCAATTTCTACACACTGTGTCGCAGTTTTCATCACTATTCACTTGAAATTTCCTAGTTGTTCCTTCTCATTTCCAATTCTAGTGTAACAATTACTGAATTGTGCTTGATTATGTTCAAAACCCACTTCTAAGTATAATGGAACTTCAGTTTATGACATGAAACGGTTTTTGACTCTTGTTCTTGGAACTTATTAGAAACTGTGTTCAAATTTCAGGATATACTAGTAGTAAAATCAACCGAGGCTAAGCAACTAGATGATGGGGACGAGTCGAAAAAGGCAGAAACACTATTGAGACGAACGATAACCCGAAAATACCTTCCATCGATGAGGAAACTGTGATGATAAAAACTTCCAAGACTAGAAAAGAGCAAAATGATAAATTAAACTCACAAGAGAAACCCCTAAAGAAGCCAGACAAAATACTTTCCTGCCTGCACTATTATTATTGAAATTCTCAGATTTCTTTTTGAGTCAGTTCTTAAACTTTCAATTCTCAGCTCTGTTATTATTGAAATTCTTAGTTATGGTCTTTTTGCAGATTTAATGGGTGTTCATACCCTTTAAGTGATTGAGGATACACCTTTTCCACCATCGCCGTCCTCCGTCATCAACAGGTAACACTCGTCTCTCTCTCTCTCTCTATCTTGGGCTTGTATGCTTGGATGATAGAAACCCTTTTTTTTTTGGTATGTTTAGTATTTTCTTTTCCCACATATCTAAAATCTAGGGCTTGGGGGTGGTAATATGATGTAAGATGAATTATGGGGTTTGAAATAATAGGGTTTTATCAATTATCTTACTAGACAGTGGGTAATCCCCTCTCCCTTGCATTGTTCTCCACTGTCTGGATAATGTTATTTGAATTTGGTGTATTTTTCTACTTGTTCGGATACATTTTGATATGTATTAAAGGAAAATGGAAACGGTCCAGAATTTGAACAATTCTCCCCCATTCGATTTTCCTTGATGTATTAGGTTTCCTTCTCATGTTTATTCAGATAATTTTTCGAAATGTATTAAAGTATTATCTTACAATTTTGGATGATGTGTACTAAACAATGGGTAATCCCCTCTCTCCTGCATTGTTCTCGTTCTCCACTGTTTGGGTAATATTATCTTAATCTGTTGTTTTTTTTTTCCTACTTGTTTGGATACATTGTGATGTGTATTAAGATAGGAAAATGGAAAAGGTCTAGTATTTGAACAACTCTCCCCTATTCGATTTTCCCCCATGTATAAGTGTTCCTTCTCATTTTTATTCAGATAATTTTTCAAAATATATTAAGGTGTTATCTTACAATTTCGGATAATGTGTGCCAGAGAGTGGATAATCCCCCCTCCCCCTATATTGTTCTCCACTGTCTGGTGAGAATATATATGAATATAATCAGGTCATCAATATTTGTTTTGAAGAAAAATAACTGTAGGTAGTTTTCGGTACGGTTTCTATAAAATTGGGGAGAAAAGATATACAAATGGCTTTTGCTTGTTAATCTTAGCCTTGGCATTGCTTTAGCTTCACTTTTGATGGGACTTTGGACAGCTACCAGGCACATAATAATTAAACAAATTGATCTTTTTTTTCATTTTTTTTCTTTTGGGGGGTGGGGACATAACAAAGAAAGTTGTACATGAAAGATTAACAAGCAGAGACAAGACACAACACTAATCCCATCTTTCCCTCTAAAGCAAAGCTTCCTATTTTACTGAGACATTAATTAGATATTATTATATATATTTAGCAAATAAAAGCTAGTGACCTATATTTGTTCATGGAAAATAATGTCAAAGGGGGAGGGTTGGATTTATTTTATTTTATTTTATTACTTAGCTAGGACCATGAAAAATAAATGCAACAAAAATCAAATGGTCTATGTGTTGGGAATCTAACTAGAGAGGAAAAACTACAAAGGCGGAATTAAAATTTTTACTATGATTCCCAAAACCATGAATCTTAATTATGCTTAATACAAAACATAAACCCTAACCAGAAGAGGGTAGAATTATTTACAATTTGATATGGTCTTCTCCTTTATGCTCCAAGCTTTTTCTTCTCTTTTTTGCTCCAAGCTTTGTCTCCGGACAGCGGTGAATGAGCAGCCCAAGTGTGCTGCCTCCAACGGTATCCACACCTAGCTAGAGGTTGTTGTCCTTTCTTTCTTCTTCCTTATGGTTACTAGAGGTGGAGAAGAGGAAGAGAGAGAGAGGGAGAGCTGTAATTTTTCCAGCCAGCCCTTGGGAGAATGAATTGTCCTCATGTGATCCCCACATAATGGGCATTATATAGCCCATTAATGGGGCCGGCCATAGGGGGATTCCTAACCCTAGTGGAATTTGTGTAATTACTCTTAATTACACAATTAGCCCACTAGTTTGCATCAAATACAAATTAGCCCCTTAAAGAACTTTTCTTTAATCACTTATATCCTTTCTCTCATAGACAATCAAGCTCTCTTAGCATGATCCGTGTGTGACCCATTGGGTTCACATCATCAAGTAGTAGGAATAGCACATGTTGTGCACAATGGAACACTTTCCATTAAAGGGTCTAATTGAAACTCCTTTCAATTCCCTAATTGATTATAACTCATTTATATTAATTAGGGCTTCTACTAACCATGAGTAACACCTAGCATATGGCTCATGGTGTGGTCCTTAATGAGGTGAATAGTCATTTACAAAGAACCCTTCTGTTATAGTTTATAGGTTACAATTCCATCCTTCCATCAACTCAATGTCTCCAATTGAACTAATAGGACATGGAATTCTGTCAAGTCCCTAGTTCAATTACTTTATACTCATTCATTAATATCAACTCAATGATGAACTTATGGAAACTCCTTTCCATATTCATTTTACCATGGGCCCATGGGTTTAATGAGTTATATTCAATGAATGCTATATGAGACATTCACTCCCTTTTTCCTGAAAGTGATGGATTCCTTGTTGATCACTCACATGCCTTCACACACATAGCAGTAGGGCCAATGAACACCCTTACAGACCCATGAATAGGATCTGTACTTAGTGTTATCAAACTTCTAAAGCTACATGCATAAGACAACCATGGTGTCTCAGGTCTAAGGATTACTTGTACCACTATAACAATGAGAAACTGATTGACAGGCAGGTTAAAACTCCATTCAGTTTATCTCATATCTTTGGTCATATTCAGTGTACCTATTCTTATAATAGGCACCCACTTGTTGGTTGTAGTGTCTCCACACAAATAGCTTGAGACTAGCTATCCTCCTATAGAGTCAACCTAACAAATGCTAGTCCTATGGTTCATTACTGTCCATCATAGTGAACCTTCAACTAGGAATGATTTAGGAGTTTAGTACAGAGATATATTTAGAGTCTCAAAATTACAACCCTTTGTAATTTCATATTCTCAACTCTAACTCCATGGACATATTATGTAAATATAAATGATGCATATAAACATAATAGAATAAGCCCTTTTATTAAATCAATAATAAATGTGACATATATAAATGAAATCAATTGATTGTTCCTAATCCCTAAACAATCATCTCTATGATTGGCTCTAGGGCATAATCCTAACAATCTCCCACTTGCACTATAGCCAATCCACCATGTATCTCATACCCATATCCTGTCGGTGGTGATCCAACACACTTGGGTTATAGCCTTAGTGAAGGGGTATTCTTTATTCTCTGTTGTATTAAACTTCTATATGTATATGTCATCTCTTCCAATGATCTCTCTAATCACTTGGAATCGCCGCTTAAAGTTTGGACTTTTGATGAGACCGTGGATCCTTGTCTTGAGCACTAGCCTTATTGTTGTCACAAAAACAATAGTAAAGGCTTCTCAATGTTAGGAACCACTTCTAGTTCTGCAATGAACTTACTCATCCAAACATGCAGCAATGTGCTCAAATTTACAGCTCCACCATTAAAGGTGAGAACATACCTCGATGTTGATCTCCTATCATCATCGTCAGATTAAAATCTGTATTCGTTCTACCAACCATTTCAAGTTTCTTTCTCCATAGGCAAGGCATAGGTCCTTTAGTTCTTCTCAAGAACTTAAGGATAGCCTTGACTGCTTCCCAGTGTTCCTTATCTGAGTCTACCCGATATCTGCTCGTAACATTTACAGCAAAACTGATATCTGGTAATGTACACAGTAGGGCATGTGCTTTTAGACAACTTGATTTCATGTCTGACAGGAATTAGACTTCTCTTGAAATCATGCATTTTGAACCCATTCAAAATCTTGTCTACGTACATCGATTGGGAGAGACTTAGCATCCTTTAAGATCTATCTCTATAGACTTCTATTCCCAGAATATAGGATGCTTCTTCCAAATCTTTTATGGAGAAACTTTGTGAAAAACCAATTTTTCACTTTTGACAACGTTTCTACATTATTCCCTAATAAGTAGAACATCATTCACTTATAGGACCATAAATGTGATCGCACTCCCACTAACCCTTTGTACAATCATGGTACAATGATGGGTTCTGTCTCAACAGGGACAGAGGTTGCATCAATGTTGGTTTGTGTCTTATTAGACAATTCTTTGAGTTCTATTTTCCTGTTGTAATCTCCTTCTTGAATAAACTCTTTTTCAAGAAAGATTGCAAACTTATAAACAAAACACTTTTTGTTCATCAGCATAATAGATATGATATCCTAAACTTTCTTTAGGGTAATCCACAAACCTACATTGAAGTTATCTTGATTTCCAATTTGGTTGCATTATACGTCTCTACATATGTAGTGCAACCCCATACCTTATCATGCTTAAGGTTTGGTGCTTCCCTTTTCATATCTCATATGGGTCTTAAGGGGCAGCCTTGGTTTGAACGCTGTTTCACAGGTATGTGGCAATTTCTAGGGCATATCCTAACAAGGATAATATTAGGTTGTTGTAACTTATTATGGATCGGACCATATCCAATAAGGTCCTCTTCCTCTTTTCTGACACACCATTAAGTTATGGTGTTCCAAGAGGTGTCCATTGTGATTGAATGCCCGTTTGAACAAGTTGATCTGAAAATTGACCGGTTAAATATTTGCCTCCTTGATCCAATCAAAGAGCTTTAATACTTTTACCGATTTGTTTCTCTACTTCATATCTGAATTCTTTGAACCTTTCAAATATTTCAGATTTGTACTTCATTAAGTATACACACCCAAACCTAGAATGAATCATTGGTAAAGGTTGTAAAGTAAGAGAAACTTCTACATACATCATTATGTATATCTTGTTCTCTTAGGTTTATTAGCATTCAATTTAGAACTAACATGCTCCATTGCAATTCATATTTGCAATAAAGTTTAGAAAATAAAGGCCATCCACATAAACTCCAGAAGTAATGAACTCTTCATTTAATAGAAAGCATTTATTAAATCAAACTAAAACCTCGTTTAGATAAAACTGAAATAAAATTAATGTTTCTAATAACTTTTGGAACATAAAGATAGCTAACTATTATTTCTAAACTATTCCATTAGGTAGAGTCAAGCAACAAGCCCCACAGCTAATGCAGCAATGTTTGTTCCATTCCCCACTTGTAGGGTTGATCCGCCTTTACTTTGCCTTCTGCTTCCCACTAGATTCTGCATGGAATTCAAAATTCACATCAGAATTAAATACCCAAGTGGAAGCAAAACTAACATTTAGTTTAGAGCATGATCCATACCTTCCAAAGGTTGGTTCTTTAGAGTATCTAGATACTTTCGGCAGTTACGTTTCCAGTGCCCATCCTTGCTGCAGTGGAAACAGGTTCCTTTGGCTTTGTTGTTACCTTTCTTCTTCCTCTGGGTACTCTTACCCTTGCCTATACCCTTGCCCTTGGGCTTGAGCTTAGATTTGGAAGTAGCAGCTTCATTAAATTCAAGCAAGAATTCTTTCCCATACAACTCTTGTATGTTGATTAAAATCTCGTAAGCACTTCCCATGGACTCGTGTTGCTTCTTAAGCTCGAGACTCATAAATACCATCATATAGCACCTTGCCATGAGATCGTCGTCCATGCGCTTCTGGTAAGCATCTTTCTCTTGCTAAGTTGTAGCCTCAGCAGGAGCAATGGGAAGTGGATTATGAAGTGTATAGGTAAGATTCTTGGAATCCAAAACAATTTTTAGATTCCTAAGCCAATCAAGACAATTTGGTCCAGTCAAACGGTTGGTGTCCAATATTTTGGATAATGGGTTGAGGTGAACCATTTCTATGAACTACATATTAAAATAGAGAATTAGATTTCATTTTTAATCCATAATGATCGGGTCTTTAATCATATGGTACCTCCCACTATTTTATCAAATTCCATACACCCTCTAATGGAATTCGGGAATCTTATTCCTAATGGGGATTGGGGTCCCACTGTGACCTAGAAGCCTCACATTATAGTTTCTTGACTTCTAACCCACAATAAGAAGACAACTCCTTGTCTATTGCTTCATAAGCAAGTTCCAATCATTTTGCCTCCAGGGTACATACTCCTTACATTATAGTTTCTTGGAATACTTCCCTAGTTAAGTTAAACCCATCATTCACACAGGTATGTTTCACCAAATATATACCTTACATTATAGTTTCTTGGTATATACCCGTTTAGGCACCCCATGATATCTATATATGTGATAGTTTCAAGTATTGTCTTTAATATGAGTAGCTCCTACATGTCTGCAGCCAGGTACCCACATTAAGGGACGTTAGATGATCCTATAATGATGGAAGGCAATGAAGAATCCATTCCCTAATGTATTCTCCATTTCCAACTTAATATTAAAAAAGAGGGGTTTTAAGGGTCTCATCAAATTAACTAATCTAGCATACATCTCATGCATTTAAATAAATATATATATAACAACATTATATATAATCCAATTATCGATATTAGTCCCAATAAGGTGACATATAACGATCTTTGGATTTGGAGCTATCTCTATTAATCTCATTAAAAGCTCCCACTATGATGATTATGGACTTTAAGAAGATTCAATCCAAGCCAATGAATTGAATCTAAGGTCTAAGGTGGGCGTAGGTGATCATAAAACATTCATTCGAAACATATCATGTACTCTTGAAAATCTTCTCCAAGCTTTCAAGTCCTTCAATCTCCTCAATTAGCTTCATGGTCTCCACCATAGGCTTATTGGGCTCCACCATGCTCCTTTATGTCCACCATGCTCCTTAGTGCACTCTCGATTACATAACATTTACATAATTTAAAGAAAGGGATACATAAGGGGAATGTGGGGTACATAAGAGAATGATAGAGAGAGAGAGAGAAGAAGGTGGCATGCAAGCCCCAAATAAATAATACATCACCAAAAATTGACAACTCTTGAAAAATTATACAACCCATTCATAAGACGGCCAATCACAATTGGTTTAAGGGGTATAGTCCATAATCATCATCCATCCATAACCATACAATCATATTGCATAATAAAGGAAATAACTGTAAGCAATAAACATATGGGCATTCATGGTAACTCTATTGATTGGTTTTCATTAATCTCATTAATGTGTCCTAATCTTATTAGGAGATGCATAAGTTCTTGAATTAATTAAGTCTTAACATTTAAGACATTTAATTTCAATTAATCAAATCAATTGAAACATATAAAGTCCCCTAATAAAACTCTAATATCAAATATTAGGATCTTTTTAATTAAACAAAAACAATTTTATTTAATTAAAATTTCCAAATTTTTATTTAATCCTAAATTGTGTTTTAAACCATTTAAAACAATATAAAATTAATCACCATTAATTAAATAATCAATTTCGGAATTAAATGAAATCATTTTATTAATTAATTAGTGCATTAGGGTTTCCTAAAACCCTAAACCCTAAATGCATTAACTCTAAACCCTAAGTGTAACCCTAATGCATTAAATGCCTTATGATTGGTCAATTAATGACCAATCATTTAAACCCTAGGTTTATACGGTATTAATGATTAGGATTAGGGTTTAATTAATGCCACCTAGGATATTAATTGCTCCTAATTAATATGCACTAATTAGGGTTTCTAAAACCCTAAACCTTAAACCTATTAAATGCTAATGATTAATTACTAAACCATTAATGATCATGATTGGTCATTAATGACCAATCATTTAACCCTAGGTTAGACACATTAATTACTAGGTTTAGTTATTAATTAATGCATTAATAGAATTAGGGTTTAATTAATATGAATTAGGGTTTCCTAAACCCTAAACCCTAGACATCATAAATGCAATTAATTATACCCTAATGATTAATAACCACGATTGGTCAATTAATGACCAATCATTAAACACTTTAATTATGGCAATTAATAGCTCAATTAGGGTTTTAATTAATGCCATTAATAGATTTAGGGTTTCATCATTAAAGGGATTAGGGTTTCCTAAGAAACCCTAAGGCTGCCGCCACCTATAGTAGGCTGCCATGGCTAGGCAAGGCTGCCATGGCTTGGCCAGGCCATGGGAGGCCATGGCCAGCAAAGGGGAACTCAAGACAGGGTGTGGGCCAAGCCCATGGACACGTGTGGAGTGGCCAAGAGGGCTGTGTTCTTTAAAGAACATTAGGGTTTCCTGAACCCAGTGCTGGCACCACCATTGGAGGACCTCCAAGGTCACAAAAGTTTCTAAAACCTAATCAATTCGACTCCACCATCAAAACCAGCTTTTGTATCATGTCCCTACATGAATTACTAAGCTAATTGAAGTGGTTTGGATGATCAAATCATCCCCAATTATTCTAAACAATTCAAGAACAGTAGGTTGTCCAGAATTTGACAGCATACTATCCCTGATCACAAATTGATTTAAAACCCAGCAAGATGGTTAATTTAGGCTACCAAATTACTTTTCCTAGTATCCTACATGTCTTAGGAAACTAATAAAATTGGTTTCATGCAATTTGGAGTTCCCTAGCTCAAGATATGAACAAAACTCCATTGATGACTTTCTGCAGAAAAACAGCCTGCTGTGTTCTTCCAAGAAATCAACCTTTTTGATTCTTTATGCATCAAGACTCCTTTGATTATTAAAGAATATGATCTATACATCATATATCATCATCCTATAATGATTATTCATCAATTTTACAAAAGTTTCTGATCATAACAGTAGCAAGAACCCTAGGGTTCTAAAACCCAGATTCAAACATGGTGGTCTTCTCCTTCTTCCTTCTGTTCTAGACTCATAATCCAATTATGATGCATCCGAATGCTTGGGAACCTTTTCCTACCATGTCTAGAACATAACCCAAGTGGTGGCAACCATTGCCATGCTTTTGATCTCCATCAAAAACTCACAATTGTAGCTGTTACATCATTCCCGAGCAAAACTGTCTTCCCTGACAGCCTGTAGTAAAAAATTCATAACTTTCACTACAAAACTTGGATTGACAAACCGTTTGTTGGGTTGTAAAGCTGATTCGAAGAGCTTTCTAACCATATATGGGTCGAAAATTTTGGAGAAGAACTCTGATTTCGGCATGCAAAACAAGATGACGATTTTTCATGACTATCATAAAAACTGTTCATCATCTTCTCCAAACTCAATCCCCATTCAACTTTTGAATAACCAGCAGCCCTAAAACTATTTTAGAAGAGGAGTAGAAGGAGAATTAACCTAGGGTTCATTAACCCTAGGTTCGGCCATGAGAGGGAAACCATTCTAATGCATGAACATAAATTCCAGATTTATTAACTAATTAATTTACCATGAATTACAGCCCATATGTAGTTTATATTAGGCATAACCATGGCTCTGATACCACTGTTGGGAATCTAACTAGAGAGGAAAAACTACAAAGGCGGAATTAAAATTTTTTCTATGATTCCCAAAACCATGAATCTTAATTATGCTTAATACAAAACATAAACCCTAACTAGAAGAGGGTAGAATTACTTACAGTTTGATATGGTCTTCTCCTTTATGCTCCAAGCTTTTTCTTCTCCTTTTTGCTCCAAGCTTTGTCTCTAGACAGCGGTGAATGAGCAGCCCAAGTGTGCTGCCTCCAATGGTATCCACACCTAGCTAGAGGTTGTTGTCCTTTCCTTCTTCTTCCTTATGGTTGCTAGAGGTGGAGAAGAGGGAGAGAGAGAGAGGGAGAGCTGTAATTTTTCCAACCAGCCCTTGGGAGAATGAATTGTCGTCATGTGATCCGCACATAATGGGCATTATATAGCCCATTAATAGGGCCGGCCATAGGGGGATTCCTAACCCTAGTGGAATTTGTGTAATTACTCTTAATTACACAATTGGCCCACTAGTTTGCATCAAATACAAATTAGCCCCTTAAAGAACTTTTCTTTAATCACTTACACCCTTTCTCTCATAGACAATCAAGCTCTCTTAGCATGATCAGTGTGTGACCCATTGGGTTCACATCATCAAGTAGTAGGAATAGCACATGCTGTGCACAATGGAACACTTTCCATTAAAGGGTCTAATTGAAACTCCTTTCAATTCCCTAATTGATTATAAATCATTTATATCAATTAGGGCTTCTACTAACCATGAGTAACACCTAGCATATGGCTCATGGTGTGGTCCTTAATGAGGTGAATAGTCATTTACAAAGAACCCTACTGTTATAGTTTATAGGTTACAATTCCATCCTTCCATCAACTCAATGTCTCCAATTGAACTAATAGGACATGGAATTCTGTCAAGTCCCTAGTTCAATTACTTTATACTCATTCATTAATATCAACTCAATGATGAACTTATGGAAACTCCTTTCCATATTCATTCTACCATGGGCCTATGGGTTTAATGAGTTATATTCAATGAATGCTATATGAGACATTCACTCCCTTTTTCCCAAGAGTGATGGATTCCTTGTTGATCACTCACATGCCTTCACATATATAGCAGTAGGGCCAATGAACACCCTTACAGACCCATGAATAGGATCTGCACTTAGTGTTATCAAACTTCTAAAGTTACATGCATAAGACAACCATGGTGTCTCAGGTCTAAGGATTACTTGTACCACTATAACAATGAGAAACTGATTGACAGGCAGGTTAAAACTCCATTCAGTTTATCTCATATCTTTGGTCACATTCAGTGTACTTATTCTTATAATAGGCACCCACTTGTTGGTTGTAGTGTCTCCACACAAATAGCTTGAGACTAGCTATCCTCCTATAGAGTCAACCTAACAAGTGCTAGTCCTATGGTTCATTACTGTCCATCATAGTGAACCTTCAACTAGGAATGATTTAGGAGTTTAGTACAGAGATATATTTAGAGTCTCAAAATTACAACCCTTTGTAATTTCATATTCTCAACTCTAACTCCATAGACATATTATGTAAATATAAATGATGCATATAAACATAATAGAATAAGCCCTTTTATTAAATCAATAATAAATGTGACATATATAAATGAAATCAATTGATTGTTCCTAATCCCTAAACAATCATCTCTATGATTGGCTCTAGGGCATAATCCTAACACCATGCTTATGTGTCATATTGAGTAAGAGATGACCTCTCAGAACTAATGGGATCCTAACATAAGCCTCCACCAAATCATAATCCGTTAGATAAATCCCAACCAGCAAGAGCCTAGTCAATGAAAACTAATATTCCAATTTTAGCCACTAAATAAAAATTCAAGGGAACTATGAACCACAATTTTAGCAAATAATTTGGCAAACTGACCTATCATCAATCTAATAAGTTCAATATCACATAATAATTACTTGTGAGTTGTGACTTAATCCGAAATCTTTAAAACAGCTAAAACTTGATAAAGTGGAACCATTTGATTCATGAATACTCCCCCAAGTCCCCTATAAGTTAAAACTTAAAAGAATAACACTACAAGTATATATACATACATACATATACATCTATATATATATATATATATATATATATATATAACACATAATGTGGCCATTAGCCATATGAGGGGCAATATACCTCAGATGCAGATCCTATCTCTTATGGTGTCTTCAATTTGTTTGGAAGTCATTCATGGTAGGCCAAATCAACAGTATTGTGGGGTGCTTCTGTACCATGTTGTGGCATGCCTAACCCTCCTTTAATCATTTTCATGATCAAATGCTGCTTAAAGAATGAGGGTATAATGAACACTTCTCTGCATAATAAAAATTAAACTGTTGTAAATAACTTCCCAACTTTTATCTTCTATAGGATTAAACAACTTTACAAGAAGACAGCTTTTAGTAATACTTGCCAGGAAAGTTTATTTATAAATCAAGTGTGTCTATATAGATCAAAAGGAAAAACAAAAATATACAAAAGGTGATAGTGGACATTTTAAAGCAAATAAGGTGTTATCTTACAATTTTAAAGCAAATAAGGTGTTGTCTTACAATTTTCAAAATATATTAAGGTGTTATCTTAAAATTTTGTGAGGACTCTAGCTTAGGTTTTGTTTTCCCTTTTCCAAAGAGATCTTTGCTTTTTGAGGGTTGTTTTAGAAGTTATTATTACTTAATGGGAAAATCTATATATTACACAATCAAGAAATTAGGAGATCAATTTCTAGCATGTTTGGAATCAACATTCTGTTTTGTTACTGGGGAATGTATCTTGGCTATCATTCTTGTTTTGTTATCATGTCTTTGTCATGCAAATGTATTTTAATCCAAAAAATCTAACATCTCAATAAGTGTAGGTACTTATTGGTGCTAGCAATCAGGCGAATCCCGATGGATAAAGAATGGATTAAATTTCCAAGGTCCTCTTTTTTTTTTCTTTTTTCTTTTAATGCGCTTCATAAATAGTAGTTCAGATATTACATGCTTACACAATTGACATAATGAATTTGGGAGTTATAATTTGTAGAAATTCAGAGGAGTACAAAGATGGAGCAAGGAAATTTGCCAAAATGGCTCATGATAGGGCAGGGAGCCCAGAGAAGATCATATGTCCTTGTTTAGTTTGTCGAAACTTACGTCACCAACATTATAAGATAGTGCATGAGCACTTAGTAACAAAAGGAATGGATCCTACATACACTACTTAGGTCTTTCATGGGGAATCTCCTAGTGTGTTTTGAGATTAGGTACAACCAAAGGCGCTTTAGATTGGATTAGAGATTTGTATTTAAAATAGTTAAATTTATAATATGCACAATGCTTGACTTCTACACTTGGTGCATATAAAGTTTACATAAACTAGAGGATATTTTGCTTTTAGGTTAAGGTCATCGCTCAATTGTGGGTTTTCTATGATTTTTACATAAAGGAGAATAGTTGCTTTACCTAAAGGTTAGATCACTGTCATCAATGATAGTCATGGTTTATAGCTATCATCTTCTATCACACAATTATTTATGAATTAAAAAAATAAATAAATATGCAAAAAAATTTCAAATGAGGGAGATACATTAATAATTGGAGTCACTATAGTAGGACCACTGCACTATGATTGATGTGTATCACACACATGCCGTGTTTAATTGCCTCATTGATTAGCATTCCTCTTGCAAACTGTTATTATGGATTTGGGAATGGCCTATGGCAAAAAAAAAAAAAAAAAAAAAACCTTGTTTCTTAGGAATATGGTGAGTAGGGATTAATTACTTTTTGGATTAAATTCTAATGAAAATCTTATAATGTATTAACTTCCCCTCTAATCCTCTACTCCTTTAGTGAGTACTTTAGACTGACCAAATTATTGCACAGACTTCATTTTTTTTGTATATGGTACTGTTCACTCAGGATAAATTCACTTGGAAAAATTTCCAGTCAAAATGCTTCAATAAGATTCTATAGAAGAAAGTGCTTCTGTCAGAAGAACAAAGCACTTCCCTACCTTTATAATAGAGCCTCCATTAGTGGCCAAAGAATACATGTTTTAGAATACATGAGATTTAAACCTAAAGCTAACATATTTCATTGGTTTAGCCTACATTTCTTGAGATCCCATGCAAAACCAGATCTGAAGTAGAGGTAAGTATAGCTGAAGTAGAGGTTTAAAGTAGAGGTTTAAATATATATTTGGCTTCATGTTTTAGCCTGCATTTCTTGAGATTTTCCTTTTAGAATACATGTTTTATGCATTATTTTTCTTTCTTTTGTTTACAATGAGTGTTTGGGACTTCGCTTCTAACTAATCTCTTGTACACATGTAGTCTCTTTTTTTCACATGCACATTATTTGTCTTACCATCTTTTCTTGCATTGCCCTGTAGCTTCTAAAATGTGGCAGTAGTTATTCAGTCTTGCTGGGGAGTTATGGGTGGTTCCGGGTTGTGTAAGGAGCCTTTTTCCTACCAAGTTTTGGGAAGTGATGCTGTTTTGTTGCATTGCTCTGTGGAAGTGTGCTATTTTGGCAGTCTTTTGGACTGAAAGAAACAGGAGGATCTTCGATGGACTCTTAATGGGCTGAAGTGTGGGATAAAGTGCACTTCTTGGCTTCTTTTTAGGTCAATTCTTCCAAGGAATTTGTCTCCATTCCCTTTTTCTTAGTAAAAGCTTACTGGAGGGCTGTGTGCAGCTAGGTAGCTAGCTATTATAGCAGATTTTGCCTTTTTTTTTTGGCTTTTTTTGCTGTTTTTCACTGCTGCAGGAGGACTGCTAGTCCTATCTTTTCAACCTTTTTGTACTCTCACATTTGGATTATATACTATAACTCTTTGTTGCTAATCCAAAAAAAAAAAAAAAAAAGTAGTCAGAGCATCCCTTTTTGTTGTTCTTTATTATTCTTATTATTATTTGAAAAGGAAAGGAAACAGAGAACTCTTTATTATTCTTATTATTATTTGAGCTGGACTTTGCATGGCTCTTTCATCTTACATTCTATCTTTATAGGCATATGTTTAGCTATTTCTAAACTAATTGATTCAATTGTGAAAGCTACAGATGCCCATTTCAACCTTATTGGTTATGCATTTTAGGTCGTTGAAGCGTGGTGTATTGAATGCCAGCTATTTAAGAAATAAATAATAATAAAATTAACGGCGTGCAGACCATTCTGCCATAAAAAGTCAATTACGGCTTGCATAAAATGCCGTGGATAGCATTATTCACAGCATTTGATGCATGTTGTTAAATAGTATTTACGGAGTGCATAACAATGCCATACATAATCCATTGATGGCGTACCTAAAATGCCGTGAATAAGGTTATTCATGACATTCATTTGTACGTCGTTAAAAAGTATTTACGGCGTGCCCCAAAATGCCGTTAAAAGGTATTGACGGCGTGACCCAAAATGCCGTTAAAAGGTATTCATGGCGTGCCCCAAAATGCCGTTAAAAGGTATTCACGACATTCCTTTGTATGTCGTTAAAAGGTATTTACGGCGTGCCTAAAAATGCCATGAATAAGGTATTTACGGCGTGCCTAAAATGCCGTGAATAAGGTTATTTACGTTGTACTGTGGATAACTTGGACTTTCCATGGCATTGCACCTAACGTCGTATGGATGTACGCCGTGGAAAGTCATTAATGGCGTTTTTTGCATGCCGTAAATGTCTCTTTTTGTTGTAGTGGGTGTTCACTTGAACTCAAGTCCGCCCTAAGGTACTAAGTGTCCTAGGTTTCTTTCCTTTCTTATTCTTTATTCCTTCTTTACTGTTTTTCATATTTATTTCTTTATTCTTTTATGGATGTATATGGATGTATGATGATTCTTTATATGCATGGTGAATTATTCAAAAAAGTAATTGAAATAACCCATACAAATTAAGAGACATCTTTAGGGTGATGTGGGTGCCTATGGGATGTTTCCAAAACTTTCCTACATCATAACTTAGTCTTTGAATCCTCTCTCTAATTTGTTAAGACTTTTTTTTCCTAAAATTAGAGTTATTTGTTGTGTTTTCCAAGGTTTTCTCTAAAATTGTTTTTATGGTTTTCCCTATTTCTTAGTTTTTGTTAATTGTTTTGTGTGAACCTAAAAAACATATTTTTATATATTAAAACCATCTCTTTTAAAAGGGTGTTCAAAACCCGTGGTTCACAATCACATTGTATGAAATATCATATAATAGAGAATAAAGTGTCTAAAGGTCTAAGGGAGGTATCATTGGCCTTTGTGGTCTAACGGTAGTAATAGATGTGAAAAATATTGTAAAGAATTTCTATTAAATCAATTATAACACAATAATCATTAACATGAATTCAATCAATAATAATTAATAATAATAATATTATAACATAAGTTTAGAATAGTCTGTAATTTGGATCAAGGCACGCTACTCTGAATCCTAAAAAATGGCCCATGTGAAATCAAAGAGGAGTCGCCGCCTCATTTTTTTAAGGAAAAGAGGAAAACTCTAAAATGTTTTATTTTCCAAAACAAGTGACTCCATGTTTAAAAATGGAACAGCAAAGAGTCTTTTGAAAACCAAAGATTGTGAATTCGAAGGCTAAGTTATGATATGGGAAGGTTCTAGGCAAAGCCTATAGGCACCCATATTGCCCTAATCGATCTTTTGATTTAATTGGGATAAATTAAAGTTTCACACACAAAAATCAATATTTATCATCACAAGACAGCATGTATATCATTATTCTATCCATCCACATAAGCAAATAAATAATAATAATAATAAATAAATAAATAAAAAGAGGGAAAAAGGGAGAAGAAAACCTAGGATACTTAGTATCCTAGCGTGGACTTGAACATCAAAGAGTGCCTAATAAAGATTTATTGAATGTACAAGGATCAAAATCCACGTAGTTCTTTTGGAATAGGGTTTTAACCTGATAAAGAGTTATGGTAAACTCTAAGTTTCCTTCCATAAAATATAGGAAATTTCCAAAGATAAATGATTCTTAAAAAGATCTTTAGAAAATATAGTATTTCAATAAAGATAGAAACTTTTTAATAAAAGGAATCTTTTATGAAAGAAAACTCTAAAATTTCCCATATCCCTCTATTAGGAAATAACCCTAAGAAGAGAAATAATAAGGAAGATTTCTTTTTGCAATAGCAAAAAATAATCACCCCACTTTTTATGGGATAATTGCACCTGCCATACTCACAATAACTAGCCCAAAACATTCACCTCACTTTCTATGGGAATTGTACCTGCAAAACTTCACTTGTCATTTGCATGCAATAGCCAAAAAATGCCAAATAACTAACCTATTTTCAATAGGGCAATTACCATGCTCAAGAATAGACTTTTACATACTCAAAATATCACCACAATGATAATAATCAAATATGGACAGAATATATTAAGTCTTAAAATTATCCTAATGATGATGAAAAAGACAAAAATCAAAGGATAACAAAAACCCTAATATGCTTCTATATGCAAAGACCTAGTCTACGTGCATGAAAATTATGAAAAATATGCAAATAATCCTATAATAATCATGGGAGTATCAAATAATATCATCAAGCATGGAAACAAAGCAAACTAAAGTGAAAAAAAAATGACATTTTATGTAGAACATGAGAAAAAGGGCCTTTTTACAGTGAGCTTTCTTAAGTAAAATTATCCTAAGATAATTTTACCTAGAAACCTCTTCATATGAAGATTCTATCAACATATCCTATATAAAATATATACTTTAGAACATATTAGAAGTGATTGCATGCTTAAACACATTCCTAAATACCCCCATGCAAAACCCTACTCTCTAAAAAGGATAATTATCCTTAGAAAAGGATAATGTCCCCAATAGCCCTAGAAAATCATCTACATGAATGCAAACCTAACATGATTCAACTATATGTAACATACATAGAACAACTATGATGAGCAACAACTCAAAAAGCTATGCTAAACATGTAATATGAAACTTACATGAAATAAAGATAATAGAAACCCTAATCTTACAAATATGCATAATGACCCATGAACCAACCCTAAAACATGCTCAAACTATTATGAATATCATTAATATCATATGTACTAACAAACCAAAGCATTAACTCATGGCAATAATCATAGCAAAAACATGGACTAAAGCTTACATAAGAAAGAGAAACCCTAATTTCCAGTTTTTAGGGTTAGTTGCATTACCTTTTGTAGACGTCGAAGATAGCTCCTTCTCCTCCTTTACAAAGGTTAGAGAACTACTACTTGTTCTTCTCTCTCACACACAAACTCTCTTTCTTAGAAAACTCTCTTTCTCTTTAGGGTTTAGGTCTCTAGTGCATAAGTTGTCCTCTAAGGTTGAACATAGCTAGGTATTTATAGGAATCAGCTCTCATAAATCAATGGACAATATTAAAACCCTAAATAATGATCCAAAGGTCATTAGAGACTCTCTTGGGGCTCAAGGCACTCAAATATACCATAAAATAAGATGGAAAGACTTGTGGAGGCGAAAAAATACGTCAAAATAGGAAAGGGATCAAAAAACCCTAAAAATTGACAGAGTTCCTAAGTGACCACCCAAGGCTGGGTGGCTAGCCATCCAAGCTTGGGTGGTTACCCAAGGGCCTCGTCAGGTCTTGCCCTTTTTTCACTTTTTCAACTTCCAAAAATATTTCAGAGGTCAAATAAAATCCAATTTTGACGAAATGAAAGCCAAAATGACCGTGTTTTGAAAAGGAACACATTTTAAGACATTTTAGGGTAAACATCCTTAACCATAGGTGCATGGTTGTCACGACCCAAAATAATTAAGCCGTGATCAATAGTAATAAAAACAACCTTTATTTTAATAAATCATTTGATAAAATGTGGATGACACGTGACAAAATCTCAATCATTTTGAATTTTGTTTTTTTTTCTTCTTTTTTGGACATGACCCATCCGTAGATGGAACATACCATCATGAAAACCTGTTACAAAATCCATACATAAAATTTTCCTGTCATCCATTAAAGTGGTATCATCCCATGCATCGCATTCCACGAATACACAACCCTAAATAAAATAAATTACATCCTTAACAATATTACAAGTTTGTAGACCATGGGCCCCAAAATAAAACTAAATTAATATATATTCTTCCCCTAAAAATACATCAATAATTAACATAGGCAATTCCAATTAGGCATGCTTCCGCCTATGATAGTATAAACTAATCCTTTGATTATCTAAAAAACATTTAAAATAATAGGCGTGAGTTTGACAATCCAATAGATACAATTTAACATAGTAAACTAAAGCAATGATATAAATAAAACCAATTATATCATTTAAAACAAAATATACTAACCAAGTATATTATAAATCCAAAATAAGTTATAGTCCATAACTTAAAACACATAATGCATAATATCCAATGCATGTGACTCATGTATAATTTACATTAATTTCATCAATTACCGACCACTCCCGCAGGAGTCTTCGTGCGGAAACGGAGGATTTTAACTCAACCTCCAAGAGGACAATACTGGACCCTCAAAACCACACAAGGATGGAAAGTAGCCTCTTCTTCGGGAACACAAGGGCTCCTACTTGGAGCTGGAAAGTACCTAGATTCGAGAACACAGCTGTTATCCCTGCTTGGGACCGCAAGCAACCCAGGACCAAAGGAAAGGAAAACACCGCAAAGTCCCTTGACCGCAAATAGTCCAATTCCAATGACCCATTTTTATGCAATACTTTTACCTAGTATTCATTAAGTCCATTTAATGCATGATTATACCCAACATGTAATGCGATAAACCATAAAATGATTTTTAGCAAGATTATCTCCAAAATATGCTATATAACCCATAATCAAATAACCTCATAATTATACCAAAATTATGATAAATAATATAAATTCCCATTATGATTATAGCCTTAAAATCATAATTGAAAACATCAATTAAATATGGAAATTAACCATAAAATCCATACATCTATATTCCATAGAATGTATAAAATAAACCAAGCTCATTAATAAACATAATTTCCAATTTATGTTATCAAATACCTAAAGTTCCATTTCAAGATTTATTCCATAAATCATTTATATATATATATTCTACGCCTAAGAATACCAAATACTATGATAATATATACAATATTATCATGTTAATAGTTTAAACCTATGTAAATTGCACATACCTCCATGAAATGTGTAGAAAAATGCAATCTTGATGTTGTAGGTGAGTAAATTCATGCCTAGAGTGCATATGTAAGCTCTCAATCCAAGCCCTAGCTCCCACATGACTTGGTTGATGAAAAAAATGGAGATTCCAACTCCAATATGTAACCAAACCTCACAAATTACATAAACAAACACAAGATATGAGGATATGTAGACTAAAACCCAAAAGAAATGCAAACCCTAGCCTTATACATGAGAAATTACCTCTCAAATTCGAAATGGAGGTAACCCATAAGTGAATCCAAGCTAGAAACGTTGAAATCCAAGCCCCTATGCATGAAATCCAGGCAAAAGTAGAGAGAGAAACTCCCTCTCTCTCCTCCGTACACCCCAAGAGCTCTCCCAAGCTCACTCTCCCTTCTCACACTCTAAATTGCAAGAAATGAAGATTACAAGTCGGGGTTGAAGGATTTTATAACCTTAGAGGGGCACATGCATCATTTCAACAAAAACAAGCCTTCAGACCAATTCAGTTGACTAAAATGGAGATTTAATCGATTGAAATGACAATTCAGTCGATTGAATTGAGGATTCCGTTGACTGAAAACCCCAGCATTCAAACTCTTCAGCTTCTGTGTAATTCAATCGACTGAAATCACACTTCAGTTGACTCAAACAAACAGAATACACTCCACAGCCTTATTTTCATTCAAAACATTTAAGTAAATGGAAAAGGAAAGAAGAATACTTTAAGTTATTTAATGAAAATGAGCAAATAACCCCCCATTTGAATCCAAAATATCATAAAAATCAAATTCCAATTATATCAAAATCTCATTTCCAAGTTTTAGTACAAAATTCGTCTCTCGACAGATTTTTGTAAAACAAACATATGAGGAACCTGATCCAAACATGCTAATAAAATATCATAAAATCACAGAAATCTTATAATATTATAAACTTCTATTACCGCCAAAAATTATTTTTAAAAACAAAAATTTACGAAAATTCATTTTCCCCCAATACTTAGCCAAATTTCAGCAGCTTAAACCCTTAAGTTGCAAATAAGGCTAAACACACTCGAAAGATACTTGATGTACAAAAACAAGCATTAAAACACATACATCATCATCACATACTGTGAACCCTGGAAATTGGCCTAGAAGGATTGGCGGAAAAAGATTAAGGTTAGGTTTGAAAAAAGAAAGGGGAGTCGCCACCTTATTTTTTAAAGGAAACAAGGAAAACCCTAAAAAGTTTGTTTTAAGAAAACAATTTGAATGACTCCATGTTTAAAAAGGAAAGGCAAAAACAAGTCTTTTGGAAACCAAAGAAAACTAGGGATTAGGAGGCTAAGTATGACATGGGAAGGTTCTAGGCAAAGCCTATAGGCACCCATATCACCCTTTCGGTTTCTTGGTTTATTTGGGCTAAATTAAAGTCTTACCATACAAAAATCAGCAAGTATATCATCACAAGATAGCATGCAAATATCATATATCCTATCTAATCATCCATGCATAATCAAATAAGGAAAAGAAACTAAACAGAAAAAAGAAAATAAAAGATAAAAACTTAGGACACTTGGATCCTAGAACGGACTTGAGCTTCAAAATGAGCACCTACGTATCATGTAACGAAATACATAGATCAAAGTCCACATAGTTCGAATAAGAATAGGGTTAAATCCTAATATAAACCTATGGTAAAAACCCTAGGTTTCCTTGTTTGAAAGAGAATTAAATAAACTAAGTTCGAATTTCGGAAAACTTCCACAAGATGGAAACTTTAATAAAAAATCAGAATTTTATTAAAGTAGGAAACCTTTGATAATCACCATAGACTCATATTAAGAAATAACCCTAAGGGGGAGAAGAGAAAGAGTTAAGGACAGAAAAGGTGAATTAGGGCACCTTCACACCTACTTACCTTAGCACAATAACTCCAAGCATTAGCAATTTTAAGCAATAACAGCCCTATATGCCATAGGAAGATTATCACATCTGTTTGCACCCTTACACGTGCTCAAAACAAGACAAAAACAACAAAATAGCAATCTAGACAGAATAGTATTATGGCCTAAAATCATCCACTAAACATGCAAACAGCAAAAATAGCGAATAAACATAAACCCTAATGCAATCCTAGAACCATATTATGCATAAAAACCCTAAAATCAACTATATGAGTGCCAAAAATCATCATATTTATTCTATATGCAATACATATACAGCAACCATGAGAAAAACCAATAAAGAACCCTACTTTAACATGCTATATGAAACTATCCTAAAACAAGGAAAATGGAAACCCTAAACTCACAATCATACTTAAAAACACATAGAACAACCCTAAAACATACTAAACTCATGACAAACAGAACTTAAATCATGCATATTAACCAACTAAAGCTATGGCACATGATAAAAATCCTAACTTTAACATGCAATGACACTATTCTATATGAAACTCTAGTTTAAGCTTGAATAAAAGGGAGTTTTTACCTTAAGAAAGCTTCCTTGCTGCTGTAGAGACTCTCTTCTTGACCTGTGGATGACTTGAATTAACCTTCTTCAAGGTTACAGTAGGAACTCCAGCTCTCCATCAACTCTCTCTCTCTTGTATTCTCTCTTAAACACTCAGGTTTAATACATAAAGTAGCCTCTAGGTGCCTCGAATTTCCTCCAATTGCCTTCCAATTGCCTCCCAATTGCCTCCCTTATGCTGAAACATAGGGGTATTTATAGAGTTTCATTAGGATAAACCAATGGCTGGGATTAAAACCCTAATAATTAATCCAAGGGTTATTAGAAACTCCCTTGGTGCTTGAGTAACTCAAAAGTTATCAAAAATTATAAGGAAACTCGTCAAAAAGAGTCCTTATATGTCAAAATTGGAAGAAGTCCGCTTCAGTAAGAAAATAGCAAGAAAATAGGAAAGAGGGCCTCGGGTGACCCCCCAAGGTTGGGCGGTTAGCCACCTGGGCCAAGGCAGCTAGCTGCCTAGGCTTGGGTCGTCACCCGAGGCCACTTCAGCTTTTGACTTATTTTGGACTCCCTCTCCTTCTAGAAGTGTTTCATGGGTCAAATTAACTCCGATTTTGATGAAACAAAAGCCAACGACCGTGTTTCGATGAGGAATACATTTTTAAACATTTTGGGGTGAAAACCACTAACCATAGGGGCATGGTTAGGTTTGACAAAGGCGCTTAACCACTATGTTCTTCCTTTACAAAGCATAGGTATGCACATAGGATTAAACCAAATGTTTTCCAAACCAAAATTAACTTTCTAAAATACTTTTTGGGATAAAATGATAACTAATTAAAGTCAATTTGAAAAGATTTGGTAGGTAATTGTGAGTCAACTTGAGCTAACCCAAAGGAGGGTTAATTAACCAACTTGAATTACATCGAGCCATTTTAATCCTGAGCCATTGATTCATCAAATTGAACTTAGAAATACTTCATATGCATCCATATGAACTTCAATTGACAATTTAGAGATCATTTCAAGGTCAAATGAAAATTTTGTGACTTAAAAGACGATTATGCCCCTTAACTCACAAAAGCTCTTATTATCCCTCAAGATCAACTCCGAATTGAACCAAATTCATATCCATTGTCCTTATGACCCTAAAAAACTAATGCAAGTGACTAGACTCAAAAACAAAACAAAAACATGCATGAAATGATGAGCCCTAGTAAGGAGGTGCAAAAATGGGGTGTGACAGAAGCCCCTCATTGGCGAACAAGTTACATTTGTAAACCAATGATAAAGAACAACCCATTTTTGCCAAAAAGCCTAGAGAAATCACGCATTGTAACCAACAATGATAGGAGATTGAAATAGGAAAGTATACTCAAACCATGAATATACTTAAACCACTGGGGGTTGAGAATTGATAAGAGAAGCATATTCTAGCCACTATGAATGAACATACTTTTGAAATAGAAAAATATATTCAAGTCACGAATATATTTAACCAAGTGATTGAAAATGAGATCTGAGAAGTATATTCAAGGAATATACTTTTCAAATGGAGAAATATATTCAAGTAATGAATATATTTAACTAAGTAAATGACAAAGATTGAGAAGTACATTCAAGCAGTGAACATACTTTTGAAATGAAGAAATATATTCAAGCGATGAATATATTTAACCAAGAAAGTGACAGTGATTGAGAAGTATATTCAAGTGATGAACATACTTTTGAAATGGAGAAATATATTCAAGCGATGAATATATTTAACCAAGTAAGTGACAAAGATTTAGAAGTATATTCAAGGAATGAACATACTTTTGAAATGGAGAAATATATTCAAGCGATGAATATATTTAACCAAGTAAGTGACAAAGATTGAAAAGTATATTCAAGTGATGAACATACTTTTGAAATGGAGAAATATATTCAAGCGATGAATATATTTAACTAAGTAAGTGACAAAGATTGAGAAGTATATTCAAGGAATGAACATACTTTTGAAATGGAGAAATATATTAAAGTGATGAACATATTAAACTAAGTAAGTGACAATGATTGAGAAGTATATTCAAAGAATGAACATAATTTTGAAATGGAGAAATATATTCAAGCGATGAATATATTTAACCAAGTAAGTGACAAAGATTGAGAATTATATTCAAGGAATGAACATACTTTTGAAATGGAGAAATATATTCAAGTGATGAATATATTAAACCAAGTAAGTGACAATGATTGAGAAGTATATTCAAGAGATGAACATACTTTTGAAATGGAGAAATATATTTAAGCGATGAATATATTTAACCAAGTAGGATCAAGATTTGAAATGAGAATATATAGTCAACTTATTGAGATTGAATAAGCATGGTGCAAGGGGAAGTGCTTTAGCACGTTGTCACTTGAGTTGGCATGGCACAGGGGAAATATATTCAACCCTTTTGAACATAAAATCAATTCAAAGAATTGATTTCAAGATGAAATATGTTTGATTTTAAGCTCAAAAAGTGTTAAGCATCTCATTTGGAAGGAGGTTTGATCACGCGCCAAGGTGAGACAAAGCGAGAAAGCGAAGTAAAAAGAGTAGGCTAGGGTGACCACTAGACCTTAGGTGGCTAGCTGCCCAGGCCCCATGGTGGCTAACCACCCAAGGCTGGGGTGTTACCCGAGCCTTATGCTGAAAAATTCTGGGTTTTTAAATACATGGGGGTACTATTATACCCCCCATTCAACCCAACCCGAAAATTGAGAGTTTCTCTCTCTAAACCCATACCCCATTTTGCAAAATCACTCCAACACTCAAAACCATTCAAATCCACACTTCAAGATTGATTCATATACATGAAATAGCATCATTAGCACCCAATTTAACATCAAAAACAACAATTTTGTAGCACTTTGCAAATCAAAAACCCATTAAACCCATTTTTGCTCAACACAAGCTTGTTCATCCACTATGGATTCCAATGATGCTCCCAACTCAAAGTATCCATTCCTTGATGCAAAAAGTAGATACAAAGCTCCAAGATATGATGTTCCTCAAAGGAAATTGCTCCTAGAACCGAAGAACCATCTCTCCTTTATTCATTCCAAACAAGAGGTAAATTTACGCAACTTAAAAATTTTTCTTTGAAATTTTCATTTTTGTTGGTTAAAATGCATTCCCATGGACTCTCTATGATTATCCCTAGCAATGTTTGCAATGCCCATTGATTTTGGCAAGGATTGGATGTAAAGAAAATTCAATTTCAAAGCTTGGTGAATAGTGCTCACCAAGTGTTCGATAGAATGCCCACGTGATGAAAATTCATCCAATCTTTGTAAAATTGATGTGTATTGCAAGGAAAAATCATAGACATTCATTTCTAATTGATTTTAGATACAAAACCCAACATTTTCATGAACTTTGAAAAACAAAGTTTGCTATATTTTTGAAAAACCAATGTTTTCATGAACAAGGTTTGCTTATTTTTTCCTTAAAAAACCGCTTTGGAAAACAAAGTTTGCTTATTATTTCCCTTGAAAAACCAATGTTTTCATGGACTTGAAATGCATGGTTTACCAATGTTTATGAGTTTAAAAGGTAAAGCCAATGTTTTCATAAACTTATAAAGAAAAGTTTACAAGTTCATGACCTAAAAAACTTGTCTTTTGAAAAGCCAACTATCAATGTTTGCCCATAATTTTTACACTAACTAGATGAATAATTCTCTTGATTAGCCCAACTTCCAAGACCTACGCACAAGGTCTTCCATCAAAAATCTCATTGGGTGGTGGAAATGCATAGAGCACACCCAACCTATTGCACGAGAAATCATTAAAAAAGTGGGTTTTGGTTGGTTTCTTGATTCCTTGTGGAATGAACAATAGAATAGGCAAGCTCTATTCGCCTTAGCTGAGTTATGGTGGGATACCACCAATACCTTTCATTTTAGTTTTGGGGAGATGACCATGACTCCCAAAGATTTTTCTATCATAACGGGCCTAAGCATCAAAGGAAAGAGGTTAGCATATTATAGGGATGCTAACACTGATGGTGACTACCTTTTGTCCATGTTGGGGATGAATATTGAGACAAACTCACGTGGTGTTCGGCGAACATGGTTATTTGAAAACTTTGCCGGCCAAGAAGAAGGTGCAGGAGTTGTCGCTACCCCCTCCTCCTAGCGAGAAAGAGGCTCGGGGAGTCGCAACCCCGGGTGGGACGACAGTCATTGCGTGACGTCTGGAGTCCCTCTTTTTGTTTCTTTCTTTTTTTCTGCTTTATGCTTTTGAAGGACCTATTTATCTACAATTGGTGATTTGGGATTGGTATGGTCTACGCTTCCAAATTGCTTTACTTTAAAGTGAATGTCTCCCTAAAAAGAAAACGTTCACAGAAAAGCAGAACTCAGAGTTGCCATCAGTTATTGGTTTAGAGACGTATGTGAACCACGGGTTTCGATCCAGGGGGAAGGAGAACCCTTCTTTTAAAAAAGACTTGTAGAGATTTAAATTAATAAAAATCTGGTTTTTAAAAGGTCCACAAAAACAAAACAAATAAGGAGTCGCTACCTCATTTTTAGGAAAAGAGGAAAACCATAAAAACAGTTTTTAAAGAAAACCTTTGAAAACAAACCACATGACTCCGATCAAGGAAAAGCAGGTCTATCAAAACAAGAGAGGATTCGGAGACTAAGTTACAATGTGGGAAGGTTCTAGGAAACATCCTATAGGCACTCACATCGCCCCAAAATGGGTCTCTGAATTTATATGGACTATTTTAATCACTTCCTAATTAGTCACCATGCATATGTAAAGAATTATCCATAAATCATCCACATTCATCCATAGACATCCATAAAGCAAGTAAACATCCATAAAGCATGTAAACATCCATGAACAAGTATGAGAGATATGGAAAGTAAGTAAAAGATAGAGAGAATGAACAAACAAATCCATCCTATCCACTAGCAAATATGTGATGGATAAATGAGCAAGCAAACAAATCCATCCTATCCACTAATAAATATGTGATGGATAAATGTATAAGCATGGGTCCATCCTACTCCTCTAGCATATATGTGATGGACAAATGGGTAGAAAGAAAGAGAAAGAAGGAAAAAAGAAAACCTAGGATACTTAGTATCCTAGGGCGGACTTGAACATCAAATGAGCACCTACATACCTTACATACAAAGATATAAGGATCAAAGTCCACGTAGTTCGATTGAGAAGGGGTTACTCCCTTTACAATGAACTATAAACCCTAAGTTTCCATTAAAAGAAAAAAAGAGTTTTAAAAGAAGAAGGATTTCCAAAAAAGGAATCTGAGAAAAGATAGAATTCAAAAAGAGATAGAACTCTTATCCAAAAAGAAGTTTGAGAAAAGTAGAATTCTAAAAGAGATAGAACTCTAATTAAAATAGAATTTTAATGGAAGTAGAGTTCTAAAAGAGATAGAACTCTTATTCAAAAAAGATTTTAAGAAAAGTAGAATTCTAAAAGAGATAGAACTCTAGATAAAATAGAATTTTAATGAAGATAGAGTTCTAAAAGAGATAGAACTCTTATTCAAAAAGGAGTTTTAGAAAACATAGAAACTCAAGAATTATAGTCCAAAGTAAAGAAGATAACCCAAAGGAGGGAGAAGAGAACAAATCAAAACAAACTTACCATGAACCACTTACCATATGCAAATTATCTCGAAACATCGAGAAAACATCAATTAATCACCCCATGTATTCTATAGGGCAATTATTAAGCTCAAATCCACCATATTCGTGCTCAAATAATCATTAGGAGACCTAATTCAAATCTGGACAGAATACTAAACATGCATATAATGACCTAACACTCATGCAAATAACAAAAATCAAAAGAAAAACTCAAACCTATATGCTCCTATATGCTCAAATCATCTCGAAACATCGAGAAATCACCAATTAATCACCCTATGTATTCTATAAGGCAATTATTAAGCTCAAATCATTCATATTCATGCTCAAATCATCATTAGAAGACCTAAATCAAATCTGGATAGAATGCTAAATGTGCATATAATGACCTAAAAATCATGCAAATAACAAAAATCAAAAGGAAAACTCGATCAAACCTAATATGCTCCTATATGCTCTAAACACCCTAACATGCACAAAACTATCGAAAATATGCTAAATAGGCATTACCATGATGAAAATATCATATGACAATCCTAAACATGAAAATAAAATCTACCATGATGCCTTAGGTAAGTACTTTATGTAAGAATGTGAAATAACCATCCTTACGGCGAGCTTTCTTAAGTAAAACTATCCGGAGATAATTTTACGTAGAAATCACTCCGTATGAATGGTTTCTTCACATATCCTACGTAAAATATATACCTAAGAATGCAAAGAAACTCACAGCGCACTTAAACACACTCTAGAAAGCACCTATGCACAACCTCACCCTTTAAGGACGATAGTTATCCTCGAAAAGGATAATCATCCATACACCTATGAAGATGAGGCTTACACAGCAAGTGTCCTATACAAAAGATGCTTAAAATCATGCATATAATTGAACCATGAAGAGAAAACGGCCTAAACACATCAATTGATTTTTCATGCAAAATGTACCTCTATCCTTAAGAGAGAAACTATCCTAACAGCAAGCAATTCACAATCCTAATCCACTAACATGCATTCTCATCATTTTTGAATCATATACACTCTAAAATATAGAGTATATATGATTCCTAAATCAATTCTAAGCCATAATTATGCAGAGAATGGAGTAGAAGAAGAAGGAATCGTAAAAGGATGCAAAGAAGACTTACAACAAAGCAAGGGTCTTCGCTGCGTTCTTCCTTCTCTTTGGCTTGGTTCCCTTCTAGTTCTCCTTTGAAATTGCAGTAGAAAGTCTCCTCCAAGTGATATGGGTGTGTGCAAACTCGTGGTCCCTCTCTCTCTTATGAATATGAAGTGTCAAATAAGCCAAAAAGTCCCTTATGCTGATGAATGAGCCTCTATTTATAACCAACCAACCATATGAACCAATGGTTGGGATTAATTCATCATAAAATCAATTTAGGGCTGTAATTAAATCCCATGGATGTTAAACAACTCAAAACCACCTCCCAATAGGCTTAGAAGTCCTTTAGAAGGCTGAAATTCGGAGTGGTAGAGTCCCATTTCGTCAAAAACTCAAAAAGAGAAAAATCAGGACGAAGGGCTCGGGTGACCGGTTGGGTGAACCGGTTGGACCGGTTGGGTGAACTAGTCACCCGAGAGGAATCCCAAAATTTTGGAATTCCGACTCGGTTTGGACTCCTAACTTCAAACGGACTTAAATTCTTCATTTTAACTCCGATTTGAGTGATTCAAAAGCCCAAATTTCAAGGATTCAATGTAGAATAAGCCTAGAATATTCTTGAACCAAGAATCCCTGACCACGGTCGGGTGGCTGGGTTTTCATGAGGCGATTACCATGAAAAAAGGTCAATTAAGCATAGGGTAACGTGGTAAACCAATCCCAAACCTATCAATAAATTAAATTGGAACTTCAATTAGACTCATTTCATCATTCTAAGGTCAATGGAACACTCCGGAGCAAATTTGGAAGTCAATTGGAAAATATACGAAGTAAAAGACGAAATTGCCCTTCAAGTCGCAAAAGTTCTAATTAGCTATCCAAACCCATCTGGAATTGAACCAAATTTGACACACATATCTAAAATGATCCTAGAAACTAAATGCAAGTGATGGAACTCAACAAAGAGACAAAAATATGCATGCAATGATGACTTATTCTCCTACGGCTTAAAAGGGCAAAATTATCCTTTAAGGCTTAGGGACTCCTAGATGCTTCTAAACCTAACCAAATGATATCATGATCTCATGGGGGTGAAAATGGGGTGTCTACAAATGCCCCTCATTGGTGGAGTTTGCTTCGCAAGCGACACCAATGTTAGAAAAGACAGCCCATTTTCGCAAGAAAAGGGTAAGGAACCAAAGCTTGAACTTCAACAGTGACTACTGAGGATGTTTATGACTGCTATAATGTACACTTGTACAAAATAGGGGGGGTGTGTGTGTATGACTCGAAAGTCATTTAAACACACGATACTCTCATATGCCTATTCTTTCTAATAGGGACATATATGCTTCCATAATGTACGCTCATTCTTTCTAATGAGGACACGCACAAGATAGGTGGGGTTGTGTGTGACTACAAGAGTCGTTTAAACACACCATACTCTCATATGCCTATTCTTTCTAATAGGAACTCATATGCTTCCATAATGTACGCTCATTCTTTCTAATGAGGACACGCACAAGATAGGGGGCGTGTGTGACCACATGGATCATTTAAACACACTATACTCTCATATGCCTATTCTTTCTAATAGGAACTCATATGCTCCATAATGTACGCTTATTCTTTCTAATGAGGACACGCACAAGATAGGGGGCGTGTGTGACCACAAGGATCATTTAAACACACTATACTCTCATATGCCTATTCTTTCTAATAGGAACACATATGCTTCCATAATGTACGCTCATTCTTTCTAATGAGGACACGCACAAGATAGGGGGCGTGTGTGACCACAAGGATCATTTAAACACACTATACTCTCATATGCCTATTCTTTCTAATAGGAACACATATGCTTCCATAATGTACGCTCATTCTTTCTAATGAGGACACGCACAAGATAGGGGGTTTGTGTGTCCACAAGGATCATTTAAACACACTATACTCTCATATGCCTATTCTTTCTAATAGGAACTTATATGCTTCCATAATGTATGCTCATTCTTTCTAATGAGGACACGCACAAGATAGGGGGCGTGTGTGACCACAAGGATCATTTAAACACACTATACTCTCATATGCCTATTCTTTCTAATAGGAACTCATATGCTTCCATAATGTACGCTCATTCTTTCTAATGAGGACACGTACAAGATAGGGGGTGTGTGTGTGACTACAAGAGTCATTTAAACACACTATACTTTCTAAACAAAATCATGAAACTTTAATTTTAACAACTTTGTTAAAATCAAGTGAAGGCAATCCATTCATTGTGCTATAATTTCCTCAAGAAATAAATAGTAATGCAAAGCAATTCATGTATGTGACTCAAAGAGTCATTTAAACATACTATCACAAACACTTCTATCCAAGCAATGACAAGCTTTATTTTAACAATCTTTGTTAAAATTAAGCGAAGCAAATATTCCAATTGTGCTATAATTCCCTCAAGAAATTAGTAGCAATGCAAAACATCCATGTATGTGACTCAAAGAGTCATTTAAACATACTTCCAAAACCAATTCCAATCAAGCAATCATAGGCTTTATTTTAACAATCTTTGTTAAAAATTAAGCAAGGCACACACTCTAATTATGCTATAATCTCCTCAAGAAATTAATAGCAATGTCAATTCATGACAAAGAATCAAGAAATAACAATCTCATGATCCTTACAAAACATCCCAAGCCTTCAATCAACTCATCATCCAATCAACAAAGCTTCATTTTAACCCGAGGATTAAAAATAAGCAAGAACACTCAATCAATCCCAACGTGCTATAATTTCCTCAAGAAATAAATAGCATTAGCAATTCGATCACAAGAAATCAAGGAATATAAAATTCCATGGTTCCAAACAAATATCATAAGCATCATCCTTCCATCATCCAAAGATAAAGCCTTTTAACCAAGCAAATGTCAAAGTGGGCTTGCAAATATCACCATGAGTGCACTAATAATTCAACTAGTGACTAATCACTCATCATTTCATTCATTTCAAATCATTCACATCAGGTTCTAGGCTTTTCAAGAGAGATTTCATCAAAAAATCAAGCAAAAAGGGGCCCGGTTAAGCGAATTTGTGCGAAAAATGCACAAAATGCAAAACCGAATTGGGGGACCGGTTGGACCGAACAGGTTGGACCAGTTGGTGCCAACCGGTCACCCGAGAGTGCATTTTTCTGTTGCAAATTTTTGATGTGTTGGCTATAAAGCCTTGCATCTTCCCTCATTTATTCATTCTTCCTTGCTTGTTTTTGAGAACTTCTCTCTCTAGAAACCCAAAACCCAACATTCCCAACTCCAAAATGCCAAAACTTTGGCATTAGACTTGAATCATTGTGGTGATTAAACACCAACAACATCACTTTCAAGGAATCAAAACAACCTTTGATTCATCAAATCATCCTTCCCAACTTACTTTTTCAAATCAAACCCATTTTCTCAAGAACACCCAACATGAGTTCTTCATCAAATAAATACTCCGATGCCAAATATCCACATCATTTCCTCAAGAAAACATACAAAGCACCTCATTATGAAGATCAACCGGATAGCTTGCTCTTGGAACCCAACAATCATCTCTCCTACATCCATTCCATGAATAAGGTAAGATAATTCCCAACTCCTTCAAGTTCATTCTTATTCTTTCATTTCATTGTTTCTTTTCAAATATTTGCTATTCTTATGAGTGAAATGCATCGAGTTCTTGCTATTTTGATAATTTTTGGGAGTTTTCCATATACAAAGACCTCATTTTCCAACATAGGCATAACTATGCCCACCAAGTGTTTGATAAAATTCCCAAGAGAATAAAATCTTTCTTTTTGCTTTCAAATAGTCAAGATAATCAAAAGTGAACTCAAGAGCATTCTCTAGAATGCTAACCCATGAATTTTGAAGTTCTTTTCTTTACAAAAAACCTTGTAGGCATAACTATGCGCACCAAGTGTTCAATAGAATTCCCAAGAGACTAAAATCATTCTTTTTCTTTTCAAATGCTCAAAGTTCTTGAACAAACTATCAAAGATATCCTCCAAGAGGTTTACCCATGAGTTTAGAAATACTTTTCTTTACAAAAATCATGTGGGCATAACTATGCCTACCAAGTGCTTGATAAAATTCTCAAGAGAATAAAATCATTCTTTTTCTTTTCAAATACTCCAAGTTCTTAAACAAAACATCAAAGGTATTCTCTAGGAAGTTTACCCATGAGTTTAAAAACATTTTCCTTTACAAGAACCATGTGGGCATAACTATGCCTATCAAGTGCTTGATAAAATTCTCAAGAGAATAAAATCATTCTTTTTCTTTTCAAATACTCCAAGTTCTTAAACAAAACATCAAAGGTATTCTCTAGGAAGTTTACCCATGAGTTTAAAAACACTTTCCTTTACAAGAACCATGTGGGCATAACTATGCCTATCAAGTGCTTGATAAAATTCTCAAGAGAATAAAATCATTCCTTTTCTTTCAAATACCTTAGAAAACCAAAGGGAATCTCAAAGGCTTTCTCTTGGGATGCCAAACCATGAATTTTGGAGCACTTTTCCTTTATAAATACTTTGTAGTCATAACAATGCCTACCAAATAAAACCATTTTGCTTTTAAATACTTTGGAAAATCAAAGGAAAACTTAAAGCATTCCCTAGAATATCAACCTATGATTTTTGAAATACTTTTCTTTGTAAAAACTTTGTAGCCATGACAGTGCCTACTAAGTATTTGATAAAATTCTCCTCTTTCTTTCAAGTGCTTTAACCAACCCAAGGAAAACTCATGGGTACTCTCTTGAATGTTAACCTTTGATTTTTGAGATACTTTCCTTTTTGCAAAAAACTTTCTTTTCACATGTGTAAACTTTTCTAAAAAACTTGAAAAATCATGAATTTAAGTATTCTTGATTTATTCATTAAGCATAGCAAATACCCAAAATAACAATCTCCATGATTTCCTTTATTCTTTATAGCCAAACTTTGAGGACAGGATGAGGCATGCCCTTGGAGGAGTTATTGAGTAGTGGCGCAAAATGGCCACACGGCAACCTAAAGCCCAAAAGATTATAATTAATGGGGCGGGTTTTGGAGATTTCCTGAATGCTTTATGGGTGGAGCAGAGGGACAGACAAGCGCTGCTGGCCCTTACTGAGTTGTGGTGGGACACCACCAACACTTTTCACTTCAGTTTTGGGGAAATGACTCTTACCCCAACGGACTTTACTGTTATCACAGGACTTCACCTAGGTGGGCGGAGATTATCTTGCTATGAGAATGCTCACGGGGATCCCCATTATCTCTTGGAAGAACTCGGGACCATAGTACCTGTTCAAAGGGGTGGAGTGCGCCGAACTTGGCTAAAGATTCATTTTGGTGATCAAAGAGAAGAGGATGACGCAGATCCATCCTGTCTTGCTCGAGTCTTTATGCTATACATGTTGTCTAGCATATTCTTTGCTAGCTCTGGCGATGTCGCTCCTTTAAGGCATCTTGCTTGCATGGAGGATGTTTGGGGGATGGGCGATTACAACTGGGGTAACGCCGCTCTTGCTGTACTGTATAGGTCTATGAGCGACAGATCGCGTGGAGTGAGCACAAACCACTGCGGGATGTCCTTTATTGGGGAGGTAAATCAACCTACAAATTTCCTTTCTAACAATATTTGCAATGAGTATTCATAATCATTTTCTTTTGAAATTTATTTTCTCTTTGAAAACAGATTTGGTACTACGAATACTTGGGGTTTGAGCGTCCCCCCTCATTGACAATGATCCCTCATGGCCTGTGATGTCTAATTATCACATCGACAACAGGTGTGATTCAGTGGACAATAAGCACGACTATGCCCATGCTAGGGCATTCCTGGCTTGCATTATTGTGGACAAAGTAATCTCTAAAGCTTTTATCTTTTGAATTCCATCTTCTCTTTTTCTTTTTTCAATTCTTTCACTTAACACCAATCCATGAATTAGGTGGACTGGGACCTATAGGCACAGTGGAAGTATGCCCTTGAAGAGCAATGCCACAGGTGTGTAGACATGACAGAGAAGCGGATCCTCCTAGAAGGTCCTATGGGCCGCTACTGGTATCTTGGAGAGAGAGTTTGGTGCCAAGTAAAAGGTAACATCAATGCAACTGTAGTTCCCATGGCGCTACCTGAGAGCATGAGACATGCCAATTCCTTGCAGGAGCACGAATTGATCAAAGCTATACAAGGCAAGGATGCGATTGACTTCATAGTTCTAAATGGAAACTACGAAAGTTTTTGTAGGAGGTACTTGATGCCTCCTAGGGTCGTAGGAGTTCCACCCGTAGGGGTAAGTACATACTCAACCCCATACATGCTTTACAAGTGTTTCCTAGCTGATTATGTGCAACTCTCTTCAGGGACGGTGAGCTCGTGGTCACCATTCCACAGTGGGTTCAACCTCGGGTGTGTCAAGGGTGCATATAGATAGTGATGATGAGGGCATGGATAGGGACGCACTGCCCCCTTTACCACGGCCTAGGTGGTCCATTGATCTGTGCCAAGGAGGTGACATCGTGCCCATGACTATAGCACCTCCCGTGATGGACGAGGTTCCTTAGATAGATCCTAGATATTAGACTGTAAGTTTCAAGGTTGACTTGATTCTCTTAATCGCCAACTATTCATTAGACACTTCTTACCCAATTTCTCTTTACAGACACCCGCCGGGTATATACAAGAATGGATCAATCTTAATGCCAGCTTGAGGAGGGACATGATGAGGATGAGCCTAAACCTATCAAGGCAAGAGGCGTATAGAGTGGGCGAACACTCACACCCAGTAAGAATAGCTCAAATCAAAAACTTTTGAAAATCTTTGGTTTTCTCTTTTTAACAAAAAAAAAAAAAAAAAAAAAGTGGTACTCATACCATCTATTTTCTTGGAAACTTGCAGATTGATTCCTTCCCTCAGTATAACCCAGCTGCGGCTCCACCACCTCCTCCACCAATAGAAGAAGTAGGGCCAAGCAAGAGAAGGAAACCACCAAGGAAGCGTTGAAGACACTTATTTTAAGTTTAAGAAACTCAATTTAAGCATCTAGAAACTCTTAACTTGTGAAATCCTTGTATTAAGCCTATGTGGGCATTTAAGTTATCTTTTAAGTTCTTTCTTTTAAAACCAAGTTCATGCATTCCTCACCTTTGAATTATGATATCTATCTCTTGTTGGTTGAATCTCATGACTCTTGACGCAAATTTGAGTCAATTTGGGCTCAAAATGGTCAAAAATGGCCTTCCGGAGCATACGGGGATCAAAAGTGGTCAAAACAGGGAATCGGGAAAAACGGCCTCGGGTGACTGGTTGAGCCCAACCGGTTGGACCGGTTGGTGAACCGGTTGGACCGGTTGGCCTCAACCGGTCTCTCGAGCGCTTTTGCTGTTTACGCGTTTTGCGACTTTTTTGACGCTTTTTCGACTTCTAAGCCTTCTAGGACTCAAATTTGAGCCTAAAGGCCTATAAAAACACCCTCCACATGTTCATAAACCATTATTATTCATTCAACATCAATTCATGGAGACTTTTGATAGCTTTTTGACACTTTGCTTCAGCAACATGAGTAAGGAAGACAAAAGGGTTTTCAAGAGTTATGGCTTGGACGCGCTCTATTCCCTCGCCAAAGTCAAGGTAAATTGGACTATGCTCTATGCTTCTACATACTTTTGGGATCCTGAGCTTCATGTTTTCCGTTTCCATCGCAATGAAATTTGCCCCACCCATAAGGAATTTTGAGCGCTGTTCGGAATGCAACCGTCAGGGCCCTTCATCCTTCCATACCTTCAGCAAGGTTACATTTCTTCTTTTGCTTCTCTTCTGGAAATCCCTACCCACGATGCTATGGCCTTCATAAAAGATAACATGGTAGATTTGAACAAGCTAGCAACGTCTTTCCTGCCCCTTGGGAGGTCATGTGGGCTGTCTTTGTCTCGATCGCGTCAGCATGCTTTAGCTTTCTGCTTGATTGGGCGGTTTCTCATCACCAATGGTACGTTGTTTGTCCCAATTGAAATTTGTGAGCTTGTAACTCCTCTTTCCAAGTCCCGAAACATAATTCCAATGGTTCTAGCGGAAACTCTCAATGGGCTAGACAAGGTACAGGATCGGTTTGAGGCAAACTTTGAGGGCAGCCCCCTCTTTCTTCATATGTGGTTACTAGAGCGGTTAAACGTCTCATCATCTCCTCGTGTTGTAAATTATGGGCCTCAACACTTCCGTCTGTGTGTTCCTGAATTCTCGCCAGATGCTTCTCCTGACGAATGGCTTGGCATGCTATACCTTATGGCGATCTATCTGTTGGCACGTGCCTCACTGGAAGTGCGACGAAAAGGTGCTCCTACGAACTGTGGGTGTACACTTATCAAGTTGATGGGCTTGAAAGCGACTTCTTTTTACTGGCCATCTAGAATCCTTCGGCAATTTGGTGCAATTCAATCAATTCCAAACAATCAAGCAAGTACCACCCAGACAAATCCAAATCATGTTCACTCCGTTCAACCCGTTTCTCAGTCTCTGGTTAAATAGATGGAGGATAGATGGAACGGTTGGAACTCTGCTACCCTAGTTCCAAACACTAATGGACCTTATGAGTTTAGCAAGGAATACAAGAAGTGGTTATCTGAAGACATTGGTCACAAAGAAACAACAATGAGGGCTCAAGTAGCAGAGTTGATTGGGATTTCTTCACTGGGAGGTGAAAAGAGGCCAAGAAAGGACGACACCAAAGTGAACAAGACTATTGAAACAAAGAAGACTTCTCAGAGAGCAAAGAATTAGCAATCCTTTTGAATTTTAAGCATGTTAAGCACAATAATAGTCCTTCGAGACTTGCAATTTGTTAGGATTATGCCCTAGAGCCAATCATAGAGATGATTGTTTAGGGATTAGGAACAATCAATTGATTTCATTTATATATGTCACATTTATTATTGATTTAATAAAAGGGCTTATTCTATTATGTTTATATGCATCATTTATATTTACATAATATGTCCATGGAGTTAGAGTTGAGAATATGAAATTACAAAGGGTTGTAATTTTGAGACTGTAAATATATCTCTGTACTAAACTCCTAAATCATTCCTAGTTGAAGGTTCACTATGATGGACAGTAATGAACCATAGGACTAGCACTTGTTAGGTTGACTCTATAGGAGGATAGCTAGTCTCAAGCTATTTGTGTGGAGACACTACAACCAACAAGTGGGTGCCTATTATAAGAATAGGTACACTGAATGTGACCAAAGATATGAGATAAACTGAATGGAGTTTTAACCTGCCTGTCAATCAGTTTCTCATTGTTATAGTGGTACAAGTAATCCTTAGACCTGAGACACCATGGTTGTCTTATGCATGTAGCTTTAGAAGTTTGATAACACTAAGTGCAGATCCTATTCAGGGGTCTGTAAAGGTGTTCATTGGCCCTTCTGCTATATGTGTGAAGGCATGTGAGTGATCAACAAGGAATCCATCACTCTCAGGAAAAAGGGAGTGAATGTCTCATACAGCATTCATTGAATATAACTCATTAAATCCATGGGCCCATGGTAGAATGAATATGGAAAGGAGTTTCCATAAGTTCATCATTGAGTTGATATTAATGAATGAGTATAAAGTAATTGAACTAGGGACTTGACAGACTTCCATGTCCTATTAGTTCAATTGGAGACATTGTGTTGATGGAAGGATGGAATTGTAACCTGTAAACTATAACAGAAGGGTTCTTTGTAAATGACTATTCACCTCATTAAGGACCACACCATGAGCCATATGCTAGGTGTTACTCATGGTTAGTAGAAGCCCTAATTGATATAAATGAGTTATAATCAATTAGGGAATTGAAAGGAGTTTCAATTAGACCCTTAATGGAAAGTGTTCCATTGTGCACAACTTGTGCTGTTCCTACTACTTGATGATGTGAACCCAATGGGTCACACACTGATCATGCTAAGAGAGCTTGATTGTCTATGAGAGAAAGGGTATAAGTGATTAAAGAAAAGTTCTTTAAGGGGCTAATTTGTATTTGATGCAAAATAGTGGGCTAATTGTGTAATTAAGAGTAATTACACAAATTAGATTAGGGTTTGGACTCCCCCCCTTGGCCGGCCCTAGTTGGAGGCTATTTAAAGCCTCTTATGATGTGATGACATCATCACTTAATGCACTCTTGGAGGCTCCCAAGTGCTGGCCGAAATTTACACAGCCCTCCCTCTCTCTCTCTCCCTCTTCTCCACCTCTAGCAACCCTAAGGAAGAAGAAGGAAAGGACAACTTGCTCAAGCTAGGTGTGGATACTGTTGGAGGCAGTACACTTGGACTGCTCAATCAGAAGAAAAAGCTTGGAGCATAAAGGAGAAGACTTGAATCAACTGTAAGTAATTCTACCCTCTTCTAGTTAGGGTTTATGGTTTTTGTATTAAGCATAATTAAGATTCATGGGTTTGGGAATCATAGGAAAAATTTTAAATTCCGCCTTTGTAGTTTTCCTCTCAAGTTTGATTCCCAACAGTGGTATCAGAGCCATGGTTATGCCTAATACAAACTGCATATGGGCTGTAATTCATGGTAAATTGATTGGTTAATAAATCTGGAATTTATGTTCATGCATTAGAATGGTTTCCCTCTCATGGCCAAACCTAGGGTTTATGAACCCTAGGTTAATTCTCCTTCTACTCCTCTTCTAAAATAGTTTTAGGGCTACTGGTTATTTAAAAGTTGAATGGGGATTGAGTTTGGAGAAGATGATGAACAGTTTTCATGGTAGCCATGAAAAACCGTCATCTTGTTTTGCATGCCGAAATCAGAGTTCTTCTCCAAAATTTTCGAGCCATATATGGTTAGAAAGCTCTTTGAATCAGCTTTACAACCCAACAAACGGTTCGTCAATCCGAGTTTTGTAGTGAAAGTTATGAATTTTTTACTACAGGCTGTCAGGGAAGACAGTTTTGCTCGGGAATGATGTAACAGCCACAATTGTGAGTTTTTGATGGAGATCAAAAGCATGGCAATGGTTGCCACCACTTGGGTTATGTTCTAGACATGGTAGGAAAGGGTTCCCAAGCATTCGGATGCATCATAATTGGATTATGAGTCTAGAACAGAAGGAAGAAGGAGAAGACCACCATGTTTGAATCTGGGTTTTAGAACCCTAGGGTTCTTGCTACTGTTATGATCAGATACTTCTGTAAAATTGATGAATAATCATTATAGGATGATGATATATGATGTATAGATCATATTATTTAAGTTTCAAAGGAGTCTTGATGCATAAAGAATCAAAAGGTTTGATTTCTTGGAAGAACACAGCAGGCTGTTTTTCTGCAGAAAGTCATCAATGGAGTTTTGTTCATATCTTAAGCTAGGGAAATCCAAATTGCATGAAACCAATTTTATTAGTTTCCTAAGACATGTAGGATGCTAGGAAAAATAATTTGGTAGCCTGAATTAATCATCTTGCTAGGTTTTAAATCAATTTGTGATCATGGACAGTATGCTGTCAAATTCTGGACAGCCTACTGTTCTTGAATTGTTTAGAACAATTGGGGATGATTTGATCATCCAAACCACTTCAATTAGCTTAGTAATTCATGTAGGGACATGATACAAAAGCTGGTTTTGTTGGTGGAGTCGAATTGATTAAGTTTTAGAAACTTTTGTGACCTTGGAGGTCCTCCAATGGTGGTGCCAGCACTGGGTTCAGGAAACCCTAATGTTCTTTGAAGAAGACAGCCCTCTTGGCCACTCCACACGTGTCCATGGGCTTGGCCCACACCCTGGCTTGAGTTCCCCTTTGCTGGCCATTGCCTCCCATGGCCTGGCCAAGCCATGGCAGCCTTGCTAAGCCATGGCAGCCCACTATAGGTGGCGGCAGCCTTAGGGTTTCTTAGGAAACCCTAATTCCCATTAATGATGAAACCCTAATTCATTAATTGCATTAATTAAAAACCCTAATTTGGCTATTAATTACCTTAATTAAAGTGTTTAATGATTGGTCATTAATTGACCAATCATGGTTATTAATCATTAGGGTATAATTAAGTGCATTTATGATGTCTAGGGTTTAGGGTTTAGGAAACCCTAATTCGTATTAATTAAACCCTAATTCTATTAATGCATTAATTAATAACTAAACCTAGTAATTAATGTGTCTAACCTAGGGTTAAATGATTGGTCATTTATGACCAATCATGATCATTAATGGTTTAGTAATTAATCATTGGCATTTAATAGGTTTAAGGTTTAGGGTTTTAGAAACCCTAATTAGTGCATATTAATTAGGAGTAATTAATATCCTAGGTGGCATTAATTAAACCCTAATCCTAATCATTAATACCGTATAAACCTAGGGTTTAAATGATTGGTCATTAATCGACCAATCATAAGGCATTTAATGCATTAGGGTTACACTTAGGGTTTAGAGTTAATGCATTTAGGGTTTAGGGTTTTAGGAAACCCTAATGCACTAATTAATTAATAAAATGATTTTATTTAATTCCGAAATTGATTATTTAATTAATGGTGATTAATTTTATAATGTTTTAAATCGTTTAAAACACAATTTAGGAATAAATAAAAATCTGGAAATTTTAATTAAATAAAATTGTTTTGTTTAATTAAAAAGATCCTAATATTTGATATTAGAGTTTAATTAGGGGACTTTAAATGTTTCAATTGATTTGATTAATTGAAATTAAATGTCTTAAATGTTAAGACTTAATTAATTCTGGAGATTATGCATATCCTAATAAGATTAGGACACATTAATGAGATTAATGAAAACCAATCAATAGAGTTACCATGAATGCCCATATGTTTATTGCTTACAGTTATTTCCTTTATTATGCAATATGATTGTATGGTTATGGATGGATGATGATTATGGACTATACCCCTAAACCAATTGTGATTGGCCGTCTTATGAATGGGTTGTATTAATTTTCAAGAGTTGTTAATTTTGGTGATGTATTATTTATTTGGGGCTTGCATGCCACCTTCTTCTCTCTCTCTATCATTCTCTTATGTACCCCACATTCCCCTTATGTATCCCTTTCTTTAAAATTATGTAAATGTTATGTAATCGAGAGCGCACTAAGGAGCATGGTGGACATAAAGGAGCATGGTGGAGCCCAACAAGCCTATGGTGGAGACCATGAAGCTAATGGAGGAGATTGAAGGACTTGAAAGCTTGGAGAAGATTTTCAAGAGAGCATGCTATGTTTTGAATGAATGTTTTACGATCACCTACACCCACCTTAGACCTAGGATTCAATTCATTGGCTTGGATTGAATCCTCTTAAAGTCCATAATCATCATAGTGGGAGCTTTTAATGAGATTAATAGAGATAGCTCCAAATCCAAAGATCGTTATATGTCACCTTATAGGGACTAATATCGATAAGTGGATTACATATATATAATGTTGTTATATATTTCTTATTTAAATGCATGAGATGTATGTTAGATTAGTTATTTTGATGAGACCTTTAAAACCCCTCTATTTTAATATTAAGTTGGAAATGGAGAATACATTAGGGAATGGATTCTTCATTGCCTTCCATCATTATAGGATCATCTAACGTCCCTTAATGTGGGTACCTGGCTACAGACATGTAGGAGCTACCCATATTAAAGACATTACTTGAAACTATCACATATGTAGATATCATGGGGTGCCTAAGCTGGTATATACCAAGAAACTAACATGTGAGGTATATATTTGGTGAAACATACCTGTGTGAATGATGGGTTTAACTTAACTAGGGAAGTATTCCAAGAAACTAACATGTGAGGAGTATGTACCCTAGAGGCAGAATGATTGGAACTTGCTTATGAAGCAATAGACAAAGAGTTGTCTTCTTACTGTGGGTTAGAAGTCAAGAAACTAACATGTGAGGCTTCTAGGTCATAGTGGGACCCCAATCCCCATTAGGAATAAGATTCCCGAATTCCATTAGAGGGTGTATGGAATTTGATAAAATAGTGGGAGGTACCATATGATTAAAGACCCGATCATTATGGATTAAAAATGAAATCTAATTCTCTATTTAATTTTTATATGTAGTTCATAGAAATGGCTCACCTCAACCCGTTATCCAAAATTTTGGACACCAACCATTTGACTGGACCTAATTATCTTGATTGGCTAAGGAATTTGAAAATCGTTTAAAATTCCGAAAAGATTACCTACACACTTGATGGCCCACTTCCTAAGGCTCCTGCTGAGACTGCAACTCAGCAGGAGAAAGACGCTTATCAGAAGCGCATGGACGATAACCTAAAGGCAAGATGCTATATGATGGCATCCATAAGCCCTGAGCTTCAGAAGCAACATGAGTCCATGAGTAGCGCTCCCGACATCTTTCTCCATTTACAAGAGTTGTATAGGGAGCAAAGTAGGACCGCTAAATATAATATTGTCAAGGATCTATTCAAGGCAAGGATGAACGAGGGTTCATCCGTGACTGATCACACCTTGAAGATGATCAACCATATCGAGCAGCTTGAGAAGCTTGATGTGATCATTGAAGCTGATATGTGTTTAGACATTATTTTGTAGTCCCTTCCTGATTCATTTGGGCCGTTCATTATGAATTTTCATATGAACAAGCTTGAGCCCACTCTCCCTGGGCTACACAATTTGCTCAAGATGACTGAGGAGACGATGAAGAAAGGGAAAAGTTCTTTGCTCGAATTTGATGGAGCTTCTACTTCCAAAGCCAAACCTAAGCCCAAGGGCAAGGGAAAAGGCAAGGGTAAGAGTACCCAAGGGAAGAAGAAGAAGAACTTAAAGCCGAAGGGAGGCATCAAGAAAGGTAATACCGACAAGGCCAAAGGAACCTGTTTTTACTATGGCAAGGATGGGCACTAGAAACGTAACTGCCGGGAGTATCTGGATACTCTAAAGAACCGACCTTCGGAAGGTATGGATCATGCTCTAAACTAAATGTTAGTTGCATAGAGCATGATAGTTCTAAATTGAATGCTAATTAACCCTAAGAGAACAAGATATACATAGTGATGTATATAGAAGTTTCTCTTACTTTACAACCTTTACCAATGATTCATTCTAGGTTTGGGTGTGTATACTTAATGAAGTACAAGTCTGAAATATTTGAAAGGTTCAAAGAATTCAGATATGAAGTAGAGAAACAAACCGGTAAAAGTATTAAAGCTCTTCGATTGGATCGAGGAGGCGAATATTTAACTGGTGATCTTTCAGATCAACTTGTTCAAATAAGCATTCTATTCTAATGGACACCTCTTAGAACATCATAACTAAATGGTGTGTCAAAAGGAGGAAGAGGACCTTATTTGATATGGTCCGGTCCATGATAAGTTACAACGACCTAATATTATCCTTGTTAGGATATGCCCTAGAAATTGCCACGTACCTGTGAAACAGAGTTCAAACCAAGGCTGTCCCTTAAGACCCATATGAGATATGAAAAGGGAAGCACCAAACCTTAAGCATGTTAAGGTATCGGGTTGCACTACATATGTAGAGACATATAATGCAACCAAATTGGAAATCAAGATAACTTAAATGTAGGTTTGTGGATTACCCTAAAGAAAGTTTAGGATATCATATCTATTATCCTGATGAACAAAAGGTGTTTTGTTTGTAAGTTTGCAATCTTTCTTGAAAAAGAGTTTATTCAAGAAGGAGATAACAACAGGAAAATAGAACTCAAAGAGTTGTCTAATGAGACACAAACCAACATTGATGCAACCCCTGTCCCTGTTGAGATAGAACCCGTTATTGTACCATGATTGTACAAAGGGTTAGTGGGAGTGCGATCACATTTATGGTCCTATAAGTGGATGACATTCTACTTATTAGGAATAATGTAGAGATGTTGTCAAAAGTGAAAAATTGGGTTTTCACAAAGTTTCTCCATAAAAGATTTGGAAGAAGCATCCTATATTCTGGGAATAGAGGTTTATAGAGATAGATCTTAAAGGATGCTAAGTCTCTCCCAATCGAAGTACATAGACAAGATTTTGAAAGAGTTCAAAATGCATGATTCCAAAAGGAGGTCTAATTCCTGTCAGACATGGAATCAAGTTGTCTATAACTAAAAGACTAGATATCAGTTTTGCTGTAAATGTTACGAGCAGATATCAGGCAGACCCAGATAAGGAACACTGGGAAGCAGTCAAGGCTATCCTTAAGTTTTTGAGAAGAACTAAAGGACCTATGCCTTACCTATGGAGAAAGAAACTTGAAATGGTTGGTAGAACGGATACAGATTTTCAATCTGACGATGATGATAGGAGATCAACATTGAGGTATGTTCTCACCTTAAATGGTGGAGCTGTAAATTTGAGTGCATTGCTGCATGTTTGGATGAGTAAGTTCATTGCAGAACTAGGAGTGGTTCCTGACATTGAGAAGCCTTTACTATTGTTTTTGTGACAACAATAAGGCTAGTGCTCAAGACAAGGATCCACGGTCTCATCAAAAGTCCAAACTTTAAGCAGCGATTCCAAGTGATTAGAGAGATCATTGGAAGAGATGACATATACATATAGAAGTTTAATACAATAGAGAATAAAGAAGACCCCTTTACTAAAGCAATGACCCAAGTGTGTTGGATCACCACCGACAGGATATGAGTATGAGATACATGGTGGATTGGCTATAGTGCAAGTGGGAGATTGTTAGGATTATGCCCTAGAGCCAATCATAGAGATGATTGTTTAGGGATTAGGAACAATCAATTGATTTCATTTATATATGTCACATTTATTATTGATTTAATAAAAGGGCTTATTCTATTATGTTTATATGCATCATTTATATTTACATAATATGTCCATGGAGTTAGAGTTGAGAATATGAAATTACAAAGGGTTGTAATTTTGAGACTGTAAATATATCTCTGTACTAAACTCCTAAATCATTCCTAGTTGAAGGTTCACTATGATGGACAGTAATGAACCATAGGACTAGCACTTGTTAGGTTGACTCTATAGGAGGATAGCTAGTCTCAAGCTATTTGTGTGGAGACACTACAACCAACAAGTGGGTGCCTATTATAAGAATAGGTACACTGAATGTGACCAAAGATATGAGATAAACTGAATGGAGTTTTAACCTGCCTGTCAATCAGTTTCTCATTGTTATAGTGGTACAAGTAATCCTTAGACCTGAGACACCATGGTTGTCTTATGCATGTAGCTTTAGAAGTTTGATAACACTAAGTGCAGATCCTATTCAGGGGTCTGTAAAGGTGTTCATTGGCCCTTCTGCTATATGTGTGAAGGCATGTGAGTGATCAACAAGGAATCCATCACTCTCAGGAAAAAGGGAGTGAATGTCTCATACAGCATTCATTGAATATAACTCATTAAATCCATGGGCCCATGGTAGAATGAATATGGAAAGGAGTTTCCATAAGTTCATCATTGAGTTGATATTAATGAATGAGTATAAAGTAATTGAACTAGGGACTTGACAGACTTCCATGTCCTATTAGTTCAATTGGAGACATTGTGTTGATGGAAGGATGGAATTGTAACCTGTAAACTATAACAGAAGGGTTCTTTGTAAATGACTATTCACCTCATTAAGGACCACACCATGAGCCATATGCTAGGTGTTACTCATGGTTAGTAGAAGCCCTAATTGATATAAATGAGTTATAATCAATTAGGGAATTGAAAGGAGTTTCAATTAGACCCTTAATGGAAAGTGTTCCATTGTGCACAACTTGTGCTGTTCCTACTACTTGATGATGTGAACCCAATGGGTCACACACTGATCATGCTAAGAGAGCTTGATTGTCTATGAGAGAAAGGGTATAAGTGATTAAAGAAAAGTTCTTTAAGGGGCTAATTTGTATTTGATGCAAAATAGTGGGCTAATTGTGTAATTAAGAGTAATTACACAAATTAGATTAGGGTTTGGACTCCCCCCCTTGGCCGGCCCTAGTTGGAGGCTATTTAAAGCCTCTTATGATGTGATGACATCATCACTTAATGCACTCTTGGAGGCTCCCAAGTGCTGGCCGAAATTTACACAGCCCTCCCTCTCTCTCTCTCCCTCTTCTCCACCTCTAGCAACCCTAAGGAAGAAGAAGGAAAGGACAACTTGCTCAAGCTAGGTGTGGATACTGTTGGAGGCAGTACACTTGGACTGCTCAATCAGAAGAAAAAGCTTGGAGCATAAAGGAGAAGACTTGAATCAACTGTAAGTAATTCTACCCTCTTCTAGTTAGGGTTTATGGTTTTTGTATTAAGCATAATTAAGATTCATGGGTTTGGGAATCATAGGAAAAATTTTAAATTCCGCCTTTGTAGTTTTCCTCTCTAGTATGATTCCCAACACAATTATTACAAATAAAACTATTATCAATTTCTCTAGTTTTGAATGAATTGCCATCAAACAATTAACCTTGATTTATGAGTTGCTTTATACATTGCCATGCCCTTTGTTTCTTTTATTTTTTTCTCAATTGGACCGCACCCAAGGTAACTTTATGGGCTACCTACGTATCTCCATCATGTTTGTAAACATTTTCTTCTTTTCTTTTCTTTTCTTTTCTTTTTCTTCTTTCTTTTCTTTTTCTTTTTTGAATGATGGAGAATCAGGCCCTCGTAGTTCATGCTTTTCTTTTGCCTAGGCCGCCCTTACGGGTTTTCAACCTATTAAGCTTTACACATGGTATCTCTTGAGTTGATCTAAATTGGTTGGTTAAGAGAATTCTATTCCATCTAAATCCATCAATCGAACTGCTCCTCCTGGCAATATCTCCTTTATAATGTAGGGACCACCCTAGTTAGGCCTGAACTTGCCCCTTGGATCAAAGATAGGTGCACGGATTTCTTTCAGCACTATGTTTCCATCTTTTAGGCCACGATCCTTGACGCGCTTGTTGAATGCTCTAGCTATTCTGCGCTGATAACCTTGAACATAGTATAGGGCATTTAAACGCCTTTCATCAAGCAGAACTAGCTCGTCATATCTGTTTCTTACCCACTCTACTTCAGACAACTGATCTTCCACTATTACTCTGAGAGAAGGAATTTCTAACTCGATTGGGAGAACTGCTTCTATGCCATAAACCAGTGAGTACGGTGTAGCACCCGTGGAAGATCTGATTGAAGTGCTGTAACCCCATAGGACAAGTGGCAATCTTTCTGACCAATCATTGTACTTCTTAGCCGACTTCTGTAGCATATTCTTTACATTTTTGTTAGCCGCTTCAACTGCTCCATTTGTCTGTGGCCTATAAGGAGAGGACTTATGAACTCAAATGTTGTACTTCTGCAAGATATCTTCTACCTCGCCTCGGAAGTGTTGTCCGTGATCTGATATGATCTCATGTGGAACCTCATATCGACAAATGATGTGGGTCTTAATGAAATGGGCCACTTGCTTTGACCCCAAGGTTTTGTAGGACTTCACCCCTACCCACTTAGTAAAGTAATCTATTGCCACCAAGATAAACTCATGACCTTCCTTTTGTTGGGAATCGAACAAGAGGGAAAAATAGAAGTGCAGAATATAAAAATTTTTCCTACGATTCCCAATCCCATGAATCTAACTATGTATAACACAAAATCAAACCCTAACTACAAAGAGGGTTAGAACACTTACAGAATTTTTGTCTTCTCCTTTTTGCTCCAAGCTTTGATTCCGGACAGCGGTGAATGAGCAGCCCAAGTGTGCTGCCTCCAACGGTATCCACACCTAGCTAGAGCTTCAAGTCCTTTCCTCCTTTTCCTTGTTGTTGCTAGTGTAGGAGAAGAGAGGAGAGAGAGAGAGGGAGGCTGGAAATTCTGGCCAGCCCTTGGGGAGTTCCAAAAGTGATGATGTCACACATCATAGTGTGACTTAAATAGTCCACACTAAAGGGGCTGGCCCTAGGGGGGAAACCCTTTTAGGGTTTTGTGCAATTTCCCTAAATTGCACAATGACCCCTATTGTTTATATCAAATACAAACATGGCCTCAAAGAACTATTCTTTATGCACTCATACCCTTTCTCTCATAGACTTTAAAGCTCATCTTGCATGATCAGTGTGTGACCCATTGGGTTCACATCATCAAGTAGTAGGAATAGCACGAGGTGTGCACAATGGAACTCTTTCCATTTAGGGTCTAATTGGAACTCCTTCCAATTCCCTAATTGATTATAACTCACTTATATCAATTAGGGCTTCTACTAACCATGAGTAACACCTAGCATATGGCTCATGGTGTGGTCCTTAATGAGGTGAATAGTCATTTACAAAGAACCCTTCTGTTATAGTTTATAGGTTACAATTGTATCCTTCCTTCAACACAATGTCTCCAATTAAACTAATAGGACATGGAAGTCTGTCAAGTCCCTAGTATAATTACTTTATACTCAATCATGAATATCAACTCATTGATGAACTCATGAAACTCTTTTCATATTCATCCTACCATGGCCATGTATTTAATGAGTTATATTATGAATGCTATATGAGACATTCTCTCTCTTTTTCCTGAGAGTGATGGATCCCTTGTTGATCACTCACATGCCTTCATACACATAGCAGTAGAGCCAATGAACACCTTTGCAGACCCCTGAATAGGATCTACACTTAGTGTTATCAAACTTCTAAAGCTACATGCATAAGGCAACTATGGTGTCTCAGGTCTAAGGATTACTTGTACCACTATAACAATGAGAAACTGATTGATAGGCAGGATAAAACTCCATTCAGTTTATCTCATATCTTTGGTCACATTCAGTGTACCTATTCTCGCAATAAGCACCCACTTGTTGGTTGTAGTGTCTCCACACAAATAGCTTGAGACTAGCTATCCTCCTATAGAATCAACCTAACAAGTGCTAGTCCTATGGTTCATTACTGTCCATCATAGTGAACCTTCAACTAGGAATGCTTTAGGAGTTTAGTACAGAGATATATCTATAGTCTCAAAATTACAACTCTTTGTAATTCCATATTCTCAACTCTAACTCCATGGACATATTATGTAAATATAAATGATGCATATAAACATAATAGAATAAGCCCTTTTATTAAATCAATAATAAATGTGACATACATAAATAAAATCAAATGATTGTTCCTAATCCCTAAACAATCATCTCTATGATTGGCTCTAGGGCATAATCCTAACAATCTCCCACTTGCACTGAAGCCAATCGACCATGTATCGCATACTTATCTTCTCAAGATGTTGGTCTTAGACATAACCAATTATGTTTTAAAGCTTTAGTCAGTAGGTCTACAAAAACTTATGTAGATAATATCTTCTATAATGTATCTATTACCTCTTCCAATGATTCCTCTAATCACTTGGAATTGCCGCTCTATGTGTTTGGACTTTTGATGAGACCGTGATTCCTATACTTAAGATATAGACCCATTGTTGTCACAAAACAAGGTGTGGGCAACTCAATGGAAGGAACAACTCCAAGTTCTAAATGAACTTATAGATCCAAACAGTCTCCTAGACAATGCGACAATTAATTCACCCTTAATAATGGAATCCACTGTATCTTTCATACAGTTCTTCCATTAAGTATTTCACCAACTAAAGTGAATATAAAATGTACCCCATATGGATTATATCCAAATCCATATACCCATCTACTATGAGTTTACAATTTCCATATACAATCCAATATTCCAAATTTGAATTGACTGATAACTATTTGTAACAATTACAACATAATAGATATCAGGTTCAATACATAGTGTAGAATAAGGCTTCTTAACACTTTAAGAACCTTACTTGTGTTATCCTAGAGCACATGCCCTTGAATAATGAATTCTTATCTGAAGTAAATCAAACCTCCCTTAGAATTCTCCATGTTGAACTCCTTCAACATTTCAACTATGTTTGATGATTTGGAGATACTTAGCAATCTATATGATCTATCTCTATAGATCTTGTTGGATGCTTCTGCCAAATCTTTCACGAATTAGTTTTTCTCCAAAAACTAAAACGATTAGGGTGTCATTCATATATCATTCATAATGATTAGGATGTCATCTATCCTTAGGATAAAGAAAAACGATCGCACTCCCACTAACCTTTTATACACTCATGGTCCATCTATACAATGAGAGAAATCAAACAATTTGATTACTTCAACTTTATAGATGTTCTAATTCTAAGAACCTTGTAGTCTATTAATAGACCTCAATAACTTACACACTTTTATGGTTTTTCACCATTTGATATAATATCTTTATATCCTTTTTGACATATCTCATATTCAAAATGTGTGTTTATAGATAACAAGATCCAAATGGATTTCAGCATAACTATTATCAAACAAGTTTCTTTATAGACAACTTTTTGCCTATGTTGAAAACATTCTTAAATAGCCAAGCCTTTTAGGTCTCTACCTGTCCATATTGGATTTAATGACTCTTAGTCATTTCTCAAGTTGATGTCAAACATCGCCTAATCATAATCAATAGGATTATCTTGGTGATCTTTATCACCAAAGAACAATTCTTTCACATTCTAATGGAGATACAATATCTCTCTTATGTTAAAGAAATATCCAATTTGATCTATGAAAAGAATGTGGTGTAATTAAAGGTTTTGCTTCAATAGGGGCAAGGGTTGGATCTTTGTTGGTTTGTGGCTTTACAAACAATTCTGTAAATTCTATCTACTTTTGCATCTTTCTTGAATGAACTCTTTCTCAAGAAAATCCAGCAATCATCCTAATGGACAACTTTTGTTCATTAGAGTAATAGAAATACTATCCCAACCACTTTTAGGATATACCACAATTCAACACTTACTTGACCTTATTTCCAGATTGTCTACATTATGTTTCCAGACAAACGTAGCACAAGCCCAAGCCTTAACTTCTTTAAGTTGGGTTTCTTCCCATATCATATTTGATATAATTGGGACAAAACTGGAGTGAACCCTAAATTATCAATATGTAGCAATTTTAAGGTATATCCTAGATGGATACATTAGTAAAACTCATCATGGATCAAACCATATCTTAATAGGGTTCAATTTGTTCTCTTAGATTCACCATTGAGCTATGGTATTCTAAGATGAGTCTACTATAATTGAATGCATGCTCTACATGACTGTATACATCACAATGTATAGTCAAATTATAAATGTAACTCATTCACTTCACCAAGTAAAAGATGGGTTTGGGCATCTCATAACCAAGTCATAATCGTTACATTTAAATGAGAGTCTCTACATCTCTTGTATTCTCGGAATACGTTGCATTCGCTCTAATTAGTCATTTAAATTCGGAAATCAAATTTCTAGAATGTCTTAAATGACTTAGTTAAGAAATAAGTTCCCAAAATTAATCTAGCAACTCTTGCTCTATTAAAATTTTTAAAGGTAACTTATTATCTACTTAACTTTCTGCTTCGATTTAGATTATACTAGAATCCAAAAACCAAGAAGCAGAACTAACCAACAATTTAGTTTAGAGCATGAACCAAAACTTCAAAAGTTTGGTTCTTCTAGGAAGACTGATACTTTATCAAGTTCCCTTTACAATACCTTATATTTACTACAAAATAATTATATTTCTTTGTCTTTGACTTTTCAAGACTTGCTTTCCTCTATGCTTCCAATGTAAATCACATCTAGCTTCTCAAGCTATTCTATGTGATTAATCATTTTTCAAAAGAATGATTATTAATAAACAACTTTTATTACATCCTAGTCCAGAAGAAGTCCTTTACAAGTACTATACTTTATAGTATTATTTCACTCATAATACAACCTTTGTATGTGATGTAGGACATCAAAGGCACTTGCATTGACTAATTTTGCTTCTGAAGCTCATTAGTCATCAATACTATCATATAGCATGGCAACAAGATGCCAATTGTGCATAGTGTCTTTTTCTTCTTAGGATGTTTTATGGAGGGCCTTTAATAAAAGGCCTAATAGCATATAAACAATCTTTTGAAATTGAGAACAATTCTCAATTTCCTAAGTCAATCAAAGAAATCGGGTTTAGTCAAACTATCAATATCCTATATTAGGAAATAGGGGTTTTGAGGTGAGTAATTAGGTAATCTACATAAACAAAGAGTTGGACTTCATTTTTATCCATAATAATTGGGTCTTTAATCATATGGTACCTCCCACTATTTTATCAAATTCCATACACCCTCTAATGGAATTCGGGAATCTCATTCCTAATGGAGATTGGGGTCCCACTGTGACCTAGAAGCCTCACATGTTAGTTTCTTGGCTTCTAACCCACAATAAGAAGACAATTCTTTGTCTATTGCTTCATAAGCAAGTTCCAATCGTTTTGCCTCTAGGGAACATACACCTCACATGTTAGTTTCTTGGAATACTTCCCTAGTTAAGTTAAACCCATCATTCACACAGGTATGTTTCACCAAATATATACCTCACATGTTAATTTCTTGGTATATACCAGTTTAGGCACCCCATGATATCTCATATTTGATAGTTTCAAGTAATGTCTTTAAAATTTGTAGCTCCTACATGTCTGCAGCCAGGTACCCACATTAAGGGACGTTAGATGATCCTATAATGATGGAAGGCAATGAAGAATTCATTCCCTATGATTTCTTCATTTTCAACTTAATATTAAAATAAGAGGGGTTTTAAAGGGTCTCATCAAATTAACATGCATCCTATGTATCAAAATTTAAACATATAAATTATGCTATTTATAATCATACATCTCATGCTATTATAAATCATACATCGCATGCTATTATATATCAACATATATAAAGTACCATATTTTGATATTAGTCCCTAAGTGAATAGGTAACATATACCAAACTATGGTATTGGAGCTAATACAATTATCTCATAAATTAAAGCTCCCACTATGATGATTATGGACTTTGAGAAGATTCAATCCAAGCCAATAGATTGAATCCTAGGTCTATGGTGGGTGTAGGTGATCGTAAAATAAACCATTCGTAACATGCATACTTTCTTGGAAAACTTCTCTAAGCTTTCAAGTCCTTCAATCTGCTCCCTTGGCTTGATGGTCTCCACCATTGGCTTGTTGGTCTCCACCATTGGCTTGTTGGGCTCTATCATACTCCTTTGGGTCCACCATGCTCCTTAGTGCGCTCTCGATTACATAACATTTATATAATATATAGAAAGGGATACATAAGGGGAATGTGGGGTACATAAGAGAATGATAGAGAGAGAGGGAAGGTGGCATGCAAGCCCCAAATAATAAATTACATCACCATAATAAAATTACAACTCTTGAAAAATTATTACAACCCATTCATAAGACGGCCAATCACAATTGGTTTAAGGGGTATAGTCCATAATCATCATCCAAACACATACATACAATCTCATTGCATAATGTAAAGAAAAACTGTAAGCATTAAAACATATGGGCATTATGGTAATTCTCTTGAATGATTTACATTAATCTCATTAATGCATCCTAATCTTATTAGGTTTAAACAAAATATCCAGAATTAAATAAAGTCTTAACATTTAAGACATTTAGTTTCAATTAATCAAATTAATAGAAAACATGTAAAGTTTCCTAAAATAACTCTAATATCCAATATTAGGGTTTCCTTAATTAAACAAAACAATTTCATTTAATTAAGAATTTCCAGATTTTAATTTAATCCCTAATTGTGTTTTAAACCATTTAAAACATTATAAAATTAATCAATATTAATTAAATAATTAATATAGGAATTAAATAAAATCAATAAAATGATGAATTAGTGTATTAAGGTTTCCTAAAACCCTAAACCCTAAATGCATAACCCTAAACCCTAAATGCAAGCCCTAATCATTAAATGCCTTATGATTGGTCATTTAATGTCCAATCATTAAAACCCTAGGTTCAAACGGTATTTAATAAAAGGGATTAGGGTTTAATTAATGCCAAATAGGGTATTTATTACCCTTAATTAATTACACTAATTAGGGTTATCATAACCCTAACCCTAGACATCATTAATGGTATTAATTATGCCCTAACAATTAATAACCATGATTGGTCATTTAATGACCAATCATTAACTCTTAATTAAGGTAATCAATATTCCAATTAGGGTTTTAATTAATGCCATAATGAAATTAGGGTTTCATCATTAACTCAAAATTAGGGTTTCATCCTTAACTCTATGCAGCCGTCACTACCAGGGGGCTGCCTGAGCTTGGCTAGGCTGCCATGGCCACCAACGGCTGTGGGAGGCCATGGCCAGCCAAGGGAGAGGACTACAGGGGTGTGGGACAAGCCCTTGGACACGTGAGAAGAGGTCGAAGTGGCTGCCATCATCAAGAACAATTAGGGTTTCCAAAACCCATTGCTGGAGCCATTGTTGCAGACCTTCAAGGTCACAATAGCTTCTAAAACCTTATCAATTCGACTCCTCCATTGAAACCAGCTTTTGTATCATGTCCCTACATGAAATACTAAGCTAATAGAAGAGGTTTGGATGATCAAATCATCACCAATTGTTCTAAACAATTAAAACAACAGTAGGCTGCCCAGAATTTGACAGCACACTGTCCATGGTCAGAAATTGATTTAAAACCCAGCAAGATGAATGAATTAGGCTACCAAACAAATTTTCCCAGTATCCTACATGTCTTTGGAAACTAATGCAATTGGTTTCATGCAATTTGGAGTTCCCTAACTCAAGTTCTAATCAAAACTCCATTGATGACTTTTCTGCAGAAAAATTCTGCTATGCTATTCATGAAAAATTTTCAAACTTTTTGAATCTTTTTCGATCAAAACCTTTTTGAAACTTAAAGAAAATCATATACACATGATATATAATGATCCTACAATGATCTTCCATCATAAATACAGCAGGTTTAATTAGAATTAATTGCAAGAACCTTAGGGTTCTAAAACCCAGATTCAGCCTCCATGGTGTTCTTCTCCTTCTTCCTTCGGTTCTAGCATCTTAATCCAATTATGATGCATCTAAATGCTTGGGAACCTTTCCCTACCATGTCTAGAACATAACCCAAGTGGTGGCAACCATTGCCATGCCTTTGATCTCCATCAATAACTCAAAGTTGTGGCTATTGCATCATTCCCGAGCAAAACTGTCTTTCCAGACAGCCTGTAGTAAAAAATTCATAACTTTCACTACAGAACTCGGATTGATGCACCGTTTGTTGGGTTGGAAAGATTATTCGAAGAGCTTTCCAACCATATATGGCTCGAAACTTTTGGAGAAGAACTCTGAATTCGGCATGCAAAACAAGATGACGGTTTTTCATGGCTACCATGAAAACTGTTCATAACAGTTTTAGAAAACCCTAGTTTCCTTATTCTTCTTCTCCAAACTCAAACCCTATGCAAGCTATTGCATCCATGGCTACACTTAACCATCAATTAGAAGAGGAGTAGAAGAGAATTGGCCTAGTGTTCCAAACCCTAGGTTCAGCCATGGAGGAAAACCAATTATGCAGAAAAATTTTCCAGATTTTTGAATCATTCAACTACACCATAATAACCAGCCCATATGTATTTTGTATTACGCATAATCATGGCTCTGATACCACTGTTGGGAATCGAACAAGAGGGAAAAATAGAAGTGCAGAATATAAAAATTTTTCCTACGATTCCCAATCCCACGAATCTAACTATGCATAACACAAAATCAAACCCTAACTACAAAGAGGGTTAGAACACTTACAGAATTTTTGTCTTCTCCTTTTTGCTCCAAGCTTTGATTCCGGACAGCGGTGAATGAGCAGCCCAAGTGTGCTGCCTCCAATGGTATCCACACCTAGCTAGAGCTTCAAGTCCTTTCCTCCTTTTCCTTGTTGTTGCTAGTGTAGGAGAAGAGAGGAGAAAGAGAGAGGGAGGCTAGAAATTCTGGCCAGCCCTTGGGGAGTTCCAAAAGTGATGATGTCACACATCATAGTGTGACTTAAATAGTCCACACTAAAGGGGCCGGCCCTAGGGGGGAAACCCTTTTAGGGTTTTGTGCAATTTCCCTAAATTGCACAATGACCCCTATTGTTTATATCAAATACAAACATGGCCTCAAAGAACTATTCTTTATGCACTCATACCCTTTCTCTCATAGACTTTAAAGCTCATCTTGCATGATCAATGTGTGACCCATTGGGTTCACATCATCAAGTAGTAGGAATAGCACGAGGTGTGCACAATGGAACTCTTTCCATTTAGGGTCTAATTGGAACTCCTTCCAATTCCCTAATTGATTATAACTCACTTATATCAATTAGGGCTTCTACTAACCATGAGTAACACCTAGCATATGGCTCATGGTGTGGTCCTTAATGAGGTGAATAGTCATTTACAAAGAACCCTTCTGTTATAGTTTATAGGTTACAATTGCATCCTTCCTTCAACACAATGTCTCCAATTAAACTAATAGGACATGGAAGTCTGTCAAGTCCCTAGTTTAATTACTTTATACTCAATCATGAATATCAACTCATTGATAAACTCATGAAACTCTTTTCATATTCATCCTACCATGGCCATGGATTTAATGAGTTATATTATGAATGCTATATGAGACATTCTCTCTCTTTTTCCTGAGAGTGATGGATCCCTTGTTGATCACTCACATGCCTTCATACACATAGCAGTAGGGCCAATGAACACCTTTGCAGACCCCTAAATAGGATCTGCACTTAGTGTTATCAAACTTCTAAAGCTACATGCATAAGGCAACTATGGTGTCTCAGGTCTAAGGATTACTTGTACCACTATAACAATGAGAAACTGATTGACAGGCAGGATAAAACTCCATTCAGTTTATCTCATATCTTTGGTCACATTCAGTGTACGTATTCTCGCAATAGGCATCCACTTGTTGGTTGTAGTATCTCCACACAAATAGCTTGAGACTAGCTATCCTCCTATAGAGTCAACCTAACAAGTGCTAGTCCTATGGTTCATTACTGTCCATCATAGTGAACCTTCAACTAGGAATGCTTTAGGAGTTTGGTACAGAGATATATCTATAGTCTCAAAATTACAACTCTTTGTAATTCCATATTCTCAACTCTAACTCCATGGACATATTATGTAAATATAAATGATGCATATAAACATAATAGAATAAGCCCTTTTATTAAATCAATAATAAATGTGACATACATAAATGAAATCAAATGATTGTTCCTAATCCCTAAACAATCATCTCTATGATTGGCTCTAGGGCATAATCCTAACACCTTTGACTTAGGATGGATCTTTCCAATGATATCCATTCCCCAACTTGAAAAGGGCCAAGGGGATGACATAGTATTCAAAGGCATTGATGGAAAGTGTTGAACATTAGCAAAGATTTAACAGTTATGGCACTTCTTGACATGCAGATAACAATATCTTTCCATGGTGGTCCAGTAGTAACTGAGACGAGCAATCTTCTTAGATAGCATATACCCATTCATGTGAGGTGCCCCTGCTCCTTCATGTACCTCTTCAATTATTCTTTGAGCTTCTTCCTCCATCACACAAAGCAAGTGGATGCCGTCGTAGGATCGTCTGTATAACTTTCCTTCGTACATGATGTAATGGGTAGCCAATCTTCTCAGCGTATGCCTGTTAACCTTCGAAGCTCCTTCAGGATATTCCCTTTTCTCTACGAATCTCTGGATGTCATAGAACCATGGACGCCCATCTGTTACTTGACTATTCTGAATACTGCAGCAGTACACTGGCTCTTTTCTTCTTTCATTCACGAGTGGACGAACATGTTCGCCTTCTGGAATTTCTACTATGGACGCAAGTGTAGCAAGAGCATCAGTGAAGCGGTTCTTTACCCTTGACAAGTAGTGGAACTCTATTTTGTCGAATTCTTTGGTAAGTGCTTCTAGATAAGCATGATAGGGTAACAACTTCTTGTCTCGAGTCTTCTATTCTCCTCTGATTTGGCAGATAATGAAGGCTGAGTCTCCGTACACTTCTAACTCTTCAACTCCCAACTCTAAGGTTGATTCCAACCCTAGAATGCAAGCTTCATATTCAGTGATGTTGTTTATGGCCTCGAACCCTAACTTCATTGCCAGAGGGGTGTGGGCGTCATCAGGAGAAATCAACAAGACTCCAATGCCGAAGCCCCTTTTATTTGCAGCGCCGTCGAAGTAGACTTTCCATGGCTTCTTTTCTATCTCCAATATATCCTCGTCAGGGAACCCCTGTTCAATGCTATCTCCTTCTGAAACTGGATTCTCGGCCAAGTGTTCTGAAATGACTCTCCCTTTTATCGAGCTTTGTACCACATACTTGATATCAAATTCAGATAACAACATCAACCACCGCGCAGTACGGTAAGTTAACATTGGCTTTTCAAGTAGATATTTGAGTGGATCCATGTGACTAACAAGGAACACCTGGAAAGATAGCATGTAATGGCGGAGTTTTTGCGAGGCCCACACCAATGCCACGCAAGTCTTTTCCACAGCGTTGTAGTTCACCTCATAGTCTGTCATTTTCTTACTCAGATAGTAGATGGCATTCTCTTTCCTTGACTCTTCCAAGTATTGTGCAAGCATTGCCCCCATAGCAGTTTCTGTGACGGTTAAGTACAGCAACAACGGCTCTCCTTCTCTAGGTGGAACCAATATCGGTGGATTGCTTAAGTAGCGTTTAATGGCTTCAAAAGCATTCTGGCATTCCTCGTTCCATTCTTTTGGTTCTCCTTTCTTTAGCAGCTTGAAAATGGGCTCACAAATGATAGTGAGTTGAGCTCTAAACCGGCTTATGTACTGCAATCTTCCTAAGAAACCTCGGATTTCCTTCTCATTCTTGGGCGGCGGCATCTCCAGAATGGCCTTGATCTTGCTTGGATCCACTTCAATTCCCCTCTATGTTATCATGAAACCTAGCAACTTTCCCGCAGTGACTCCAAAAGCACATTTCTGAGGGTTGAGGCGAAGTTTATACTTTATGATTCGATAGAAGAACTTTCTAAGCACAGTTACATGTCCTTCCCTATCCTTTGACTTGACAATCATGTTGTCGACGTAAACCTCGACCTCTTTGTGTATCATGTTATGCAACAAAGTGGTAGCAGCTCTTTGATAAGTCGCCCTTGCATTCTTTAACCCAAATGGCATTACTTTGTAACAATAGATCCCCCACTGAGTGATGGAGGACGTTTTCTCCATATCTTCTAGTGCCATCTTGATCTGATTATAACTCGAGAAACTATCCATGAAAGAAAGAAGAGCGTGCCTGTGAACCCCGGAAATTGGGCCCACGAGGGATTGAAAAGAAAGTGGGTTTGAAAAAAGAAAAAGGAAAGGAGTCGCCACCTTATTTTTTAAAGGAAACAAGGAAAACCCTAAAAATCAGGTTGTTTTAGGAAAACAATTTGAATGACTCCATAAAAAAAAAAAAGGAAAGGCAAAAACCAATCTTTTGAAAACCAAAGAAATCGAGGATTCAGAGGCTAAGTTATGACATGGGAAGGTTCTAGGCAAAGCCTATAGGCACCCATGTCACCCTTTCGGTCTCTCAGTTCATTTGGGCTAAATCAAGATCTTTCCATACAAAAATCAGCAAGTATATCATCACAAGAATTGCATGCATATCATACATTTCATTCATCCATCCATGCATAATAAGCAAATAAAAACAGAAAATAAAGAAAAACAAAACAAAACAAAAATAAACCTAGGATGCTTGGATCCTAGAACGGACTTGAGCCTCACGAAGAGCGCCTACGTACCATGCAACGAAATACATGGATCAAAGTCCACGTAGTTCGATTAGAACTAAGGTTAAATCCTAATACAAACCTATGGTTAAAACCCTAGGTTTCCTTATTTGATCAAAAGAGTTGAATATGATAGAAAGTTTGATTTTAGGAAAGAAATCCACAAAATGGAAACTTTAATAAAAACCAGAATTTTGTTGGTTAAGGAAATCTCTAATTAAACCATAGGATCATATTAAAAATTAACCCTAAATAGGGAGAAGAGAATGAGTTAAGAAGAAAGGTGAATTGGGGCACCTTCACACCCACTTACCTGAGCGCAATTAGCTCCAAGCATTTAGCCATTTCAGACATAAGCAGCCCTATTTGCCATGGGACAAATACCACACCTATTTGCACCCTTACAAGTGCTCAAAACCATGCAAAAACACTAACATGCAAATCTGGACAGAATAGTATTATGACCTAAAATCATCCACTAAGCATGCCAATAGCAAAAACAGCGAACAATAATAAGTCCTAACATATTCCTAGAACCATATCATGCATAAAAACCCTAAAACATACTAACATGCATGCAAAACTATCATGTTTACTCCATATGAAAAACATATACAACAAACACGAAGAAAAACCAAATAAAAAAGTCTACTTTATCATGCTATATGAAAACAAACACGAAACAATGACTCTAAAACCCTAAACTCACAAATATGCTTAAAAACATACAAAACATACTTTAATCATGCTAAAACCAAACTAAACAGAAATTAAATCATGCATATTAACTAACTAAAGCAATATAACATGATGAAAATCCTAACTCTAACATGCAATGACACTAATCCTAACACAAGGACAATAGGAGCACACGAATCATAACTATGCATTAAAAACCTAAAGGACAGCCCTAAAGCATGCTAAATAGTAGATAAAAAATAGATATTCCATGTATATTAACTAGCTAGAGTGTTAATACATGATAAAAAAGTTACCTTTAACATGCAATAGGCCTAACCCATATGAAAACCTAGTTTAAGCTTGAATAGAGAAGGAGAATACCTTAGGAAGTGGCTCCCCTTGTGTTTGTAATTGTTCGTGGCTCCTGAGGTCTTTAGAGTGAATCAAACCAACACGAATCCTCCTCTTTGTCAAAGTGGTATCACAGCAAAGAGATCAAAACTCACTCAACTTTGAAAAGAAATAGAAAACAAAAAGAGAACAAGAGAAAAGAAAAAGTGATTCTCGTCACTTTGCAGCAGCAGCAACTTCAATCGCGTTTTTGGGTATGAAAACGTTGGATTTGGACAAAGCTTGTGAAATACGAAGTTGTAGAGAATTGAATTATCTTTCTAACAAGACCAATTTCATCAAATTCTGACTTCGGATGAAAAATTTATGATTAAAATACGACTGCTAGTTTTCAGAAAATCTGCTGCTGAATTATGACGAATTTCACTCCCTCCAAACCCTCTTCTCTTCTCCTTGTTTAAAGACATTAAGAGAGTATTTATAGCTGAAATCTGGAGTTTCCCTTTCCTTCCTGGACTAGGTTTCCTTGGAGAATAATCAAAAGGTATTTTATAATGATAAAAGACTTCTAATCTGAATAGGAAAAGGAAATTGTCTTTTATAAAAATTGGGAGACTGACCGCTAACACGCATGCACATGTATCGTATGTGCGTACACACACTCATCACATACGTACACGTGTTAGTGTCATGATAAAAATGGCTAATTTAATAAAATAATTTTCTTTTCATTTTAACCAAAAATCTCATGCTGTGATTCGCACTAATTCTTCAAGGATAATCCGTAAATAACCACACTAAACTCATCATCAGGCCATATCAAAATTGAACTTCATGAAACACTTTTGAGGGTAAAATGATGACTAATGAAAGTCAATTTGAAAAGATTTGGTTGGTAATTGTGAGTCAATTAGAGCTAACCCAAGGAAGGGTCAATTAACCAACTTGAACTACATCGAGCCATTTTAATCCCGAGCCATTGACTTACCAAATTGACACTAAAAATACCTCTTATGCATCCATATGAACTCCAATTGACAATTTGGAGATCATTCCAAGGTCAAATGAAAAGTTTGGGACTTAAAAGACGATTATGCCCCTCAAGTCACAAAAGCTCTTATTATCCCTCAAGATCAACTCCAATTTGAACCAAAATTCATATCCATTGTCCTTGTGACTCTAGAAAACTAATGCAAGTGACTAGACTCAAAAACAAAACAAAAACATGCATGAAATGATGAGCCCTAGTAAGGTGGTGCAAAAATGGGGTGTGACAGAAGCCCCTCATTGGAGAACAAGTTACACTTGTGAACCAATGATAAAGAACAACCCATTTTTGGCCAAAAAGCCCGGAGAAATCACACACTGATACCAACAATGATGGGAGGTTGAAAACCTGAGACTGAAATAAGGAAGTGTACTCAAGTCATGAGTATACTTAAACCACTGGGGGTTGATGATTGTCAAGAGAAGCATATTCAAGCCACTACGAATGAACATACTTTTGAAATGGAGAAATATATTCTAGTCACGAATATATTTAACCAAGTGATGAGAATGAGATCTGAAAAGTACGTTCAAGTGACAAACGTACCTTGGAAATGGAGAAGTATATTCAGGTCACGAATATATTTAACCAAGTGAGTGACAAAAAATCTGAGAAGTATACTCAAATGATGAGTATACCACTGAAATGGAGAAATATATTCAGGTCACGAATATATTTAACCAAGTAATCTGAGAATGAAATCTGAGAAGTATACTCAAGTGGTGAGCATACCATTGAAATGGAGAAATATATCCAAGCGATGGATATCTTTAACCAAGTAGGATAAGAATAATCTGAGAGGTGTATTCAAGTGATGAGTGTACTTTTGAAATGGAGAAATATATTCAGGTCACGAACATATTTAACCAAGTGATGAAAAAGATGCTGAGAAATATACTCAAGTGATGAGTATACTTAATGATTGAAAAAGACTGAGAAGTACGTTCAAGTGATGAACATACTTTTGAAATGGAGAAATGTATCCAAGTGATGGATATATTTAACCAAGTAAGCTGAGAAGTACACTCAAGTGATGAGCATACCATTGAAATGGAGAAATATATCCAAACGACGAATATATTTAACCAAGTAAGATAAGAATAATCTGAGAAGTGTACTCAAGTGATGAGTACACCATTGAAATGGAGAAATATATTCTAGTCACGAATATACTTAACCAAGTAAGTGACAAGTATGTTTGAGTGATAAACATACCATTGAAATAGAGAAATATATCCAAGTGATGGATATACTTAACCAAGTAAGTGACAAGTATGTTTAAGTGATAAACATACCATTGAAATAGAGAAATATATCCAAGCGATGGATATACTTAAGCAAGTAAGATAGAGAATAATCTGAGAAGTGTACTCAAGTGATGAGTACACCATTGAAATGGAGAAATATATTCTAGTCATGGATATATTTAACCAAGTAAGTGACAAATATTCTGAGAAGTATGTTCAAGTGATGAACATACTATTGAAATGGAGAAATATACCCAAGCGATGGATATACTTAACCAAGTAAGTGGCAAAATATCTGAGAAGTATACTCAAGTGATGAATATACCATTGAAATGGAAAAAATATACCCAAGTGGTGGATATACTTAACCAAGTAAGTGACAAATGATCTGAGAAGTATGTTCAAGTGATGAACATACCATTGAAATGGAAAAAATATACCCAAGTGGTGGATATACTTAACCAAGTAAGTGACAAATGATCTGAGAAGTATGTTCAAGTGATGAACATACCATTGAAATGGAGAAATATACCCAAGCGATGGATATACTTAACCAAGTAAGTGACGAAATATCTGAGAAGTATACTCGAGTGATGAGTATACCATTGAAATGGAGAAATATATTCAAGTGATGAATATATTTAACCAAGTAAGTGATAATGAGGATCTGAAACTAGGAAGCAGATTCAATGGGTGAACATGCTTTTGAAATGGAAGAATATATTCAAGTGATGAATATATGCAACCAAGTATGATAGAGAATGAGAATTTGAAGCTGAGAAGCATATTCAAAGAGTGAATACACTTTTGAAATGGAAGAATATATTCAAGTGATGAGTATATTCAACCAAGTGGGATGGAAAATCAAGAATTTGAAACTGAGGAGTATATTCAAAGGGTGAATACACTTTTGAAATGGAAGAATATATTCAAGTGATGAATACATTCAACCAAGTGAGATGAAAAATCAAGATTTGACATGAGGATATATGATCAATTTATCAAGATTGAACAGGCATGGTGCAAGAGGAAAGTGTCTTAACACATTGTCACTTGAGTTGGCATGGCACAGGGGAAATATATCAACCCTTTTGAACATAAAATCAATTCAAGGAATTGATTTCAAGATGGAATTTGATTGATTTTAAGCTCAAAAAGTGTTGAATATCTCATTTGGAAGGAGGTTTGATCACGCGTCAAGGCGAGACAAAGCGAGAAGCAAAACCAAAACAAAGTGGCTTGGGTGACCACCAGGCCTCGGGAGGCTAGCCGCCCAGGCCTGGGTTACCCGAGCCCGAAGCGGAAATCCCACTTTGAATAGGAAACTTCCTATTCTGATGGGTTTTTTCCTATTTGAACTTGGATTTGTGACCTTTTCCCTATAAAAACACATCCAAGAGGTTCCTAAACCTACTTGTATTCATTCATTAGAAGTTATGGAGGCTCTAGACAAATTTTTAGGAGGGTTTTTGAGAGTTATGAGTGCTGAAGCAAAATCTGAGTTCAAGTGCTTTGGCTTGGATCCATTGCTCTCCTTGAGGCATGTGAGGCTTGAAACGAACCTCTTGACTGCTGCTACATATTTTTGGGATCCTCAAGTTCATGTGTTCCGCTTCAACTATGAAGAACTGTGCCCAACCATGGACGAATTCTGTGCATTGTATGGAGTTTCAACGGTAGGTCTTTTCATTCTCCCTACTCCTCGCCCAAGCTTTCTTATTTCTTTCTCCAATCTACTTGGGATTCACTCACAATATGCCTCTACGTTTGTAAAGGACCATATGGTAGACTTGATGAAATTGGCAACCTCTTTTTTAGCTTGTGATAGTAAAGGTATTCTGAATTTTACCTTTCCTATTAAGCATGCTCTTGCCTTTTGCCTCATTGGTCGTTTCCTTATTTCCACTGGTACTCCACATGTTCCCATTCAAATCTGTGACTTGATTCCTCTCCTTGCCAAGGGCCATAACTTGATTCCCATGGTGCTAGCTGAAACCCTGAATGGTTTGGATAAAGTCCATGAGGACCCAAAGGTTTCCTTAGGAGGTAGCCCCATTATACTGTAGATGTGGTTGCTTTAAAGACTGAATTTCTTGTCACCAGTTGCCATTACACCATACAAGCCCCAGCATTACTGCCTTCGCCGCATTGAATTACCTGGGCAATTTTCATTGAGAGATTGGCTAGGTTACTACCAAACCCTTTCTTGGAGGAGTGTCAAGTGGTTTGTATTCATATAGGGCTGCAGTGACCAGGTGCTTCTGCGGACTTCTGGATGCGCCATGGTGAGACTCATAGGACTGAGGTCTACTTCCTTCTATTGGCCTTCAAGGGTTCTGCGTCAGATGGGCGCCATGCAAACCATACCCACTTCCTTGAAAGGTGACTATCCTGTGGTGCCCGCGGGTCTTTCTGTAGTGACTTGGGCGAAGGACCGATGGCCTAGCAAGTTGATACTAACCCAAGTTACGAATACTGATGGTCCACATATGATGAGCCCCGAGTATAAGGAATGGTTGAAAAGCAATTTAGGTGAGAGAGAGACTACTCGAAGAGAAAGGATTTTTGGACTTATCAAGAACAACAAACTTGGATCTTGCAGAGAAGATATTATGGAAGCAGTGACAGCAGCTTATGAACATGACTTGAGGAAGAAAAGAAGACATGAAAGAGAGAAGAAGAAAGTTGAGGAGCGAGCTGCAAAGAGGCTCAAGAAAATAGAATAGGATATTTATGGCATATTTATAGTTCTTTTACTTAATACCAATGAATTGCTATGTCAATCAATTTTAGTTTTGAATAAATTGCCAATAATAAATCAAATTTGGGATTTTCTTGTTTGATTTAGACCGCACCCAAGGTAACTTTATGGGTTGCCTACGTATCTCCATGGTTTTTTCTTCTTTTTTTTTTTTTTTTGTTTTTGTTTTGTTTTTTTTTTTGTTTTTTTTGTTTTTTGTTTTTTTTTTGTTTTTTGTTTTTTTTGTTTTTGAATGGAGAATCAGGTCTTACGTAGTTCTTATGCCTTAACTTTTGCCTAGGCCGCCTTTACGGGTTTTCAACCTAGCAAGCCTCAAACATGATATTTTTTCAATTGGTCCAAATTAGTTGGATGAGCGAACTCAATTCCATCTAAATCCATGAGGCGAACAGCCCCTGCTGGCAATATCTCTTTGATAATGTATAGCCCACCCCAACTTGGCTTGAATTTTCCCCGCGGATCGAACACTGGAGTTCTGATTTCTTTCAGCACTACATCCCCTTTCTTTAGACCTCGATCTTTGACATGCTTGTTGAATGCTCTGGCAACTCTCCGTTGATACCCCTGAACATGATACAGCGCCCTTAAACGCCTTTCATCCAGCAAAGCTAACTCATCATAGCGGCTCTTAACCCAGTCCACTTCTGTTATCTGGCTCTCCACGGCAACTCTTAGTGAAGGAACTTCCAATTCAACTGGCAACACGGCCTCCATTCCATAAACTAGAGAATAAGGGGTAGCCCCTGTTGACGATCTTATTGATGTTCTGTAACCCCATAGAGCCAATGGCAACTTCTCATGCCAGTCTGTGTGTGAGTCCGCAGTCTTCTGTAGTATCTTCTTGATGTTCTTGTTAGCTGCTTCCACCGCTCCATTAGTCTGAGGACGGTATGGTGATGACAGATGGTGAACTATGCCGTACTTTTGCAAGAGCTCATGGGTTTCTTTCTGAAAGTGCTGGCCATTGTTTGAGATAACTTCATGCGGTACCCCATATCGATAGATGATGCTGTGCTGTATGAACTGTGCTACCTTCTTGGAATTCAAGGTCTTGAAGGACGCTGCTTCCACCCACTTAGTGAAGTAGTCGATGGCAACCAGGATGTATTCATGCCCATTTGATGCCTTTGGCTTGATCTGTCCGATGATATCTATCCCCCACACCGCGAATGGCCAAGGTGACGACATACTCGTTAAAGGCATAGAAGGCAAATGTTGTCCACTGGCGAACAGTTGGCATTTGTGGCACTTCTTGACATGTGCATGGCAGTCTCTTTCCATGGTAGACCAATAATAGCCTAACCTCATGATTTTCTTAGCTAACATATAGCCATTCATATGTGGAGCCCCTGTCCCTTCATGGATTTCTTTAATCAGATGCTCGGCTTCTTCCTCGGTGACACACAGCAGGTGGATCCCGTCGTATGATCTCTGATATAGCTTTCCTCCACAAAGTACATAGTGACTTGCCAACCGCCTTAGGGTTTTTCTATCAATGCGAGATGCTCCTTCTGGGTACTCCCTTTCTTCAATGAACTTCTTTATGTCATGGAACCACGGACGGCCATCATTCACTTCCCCTCCTCGGATTGCACAACAGTACACAGGCTTGTCTCGGCATTCTATTACTAACGGCTTCACATTTCCCCCTTCAGGTATCTCCACCATGGATGCTAGGGTCGCCAAGGCATCGGTGAACTGGTTCTTGTTTTTTGAAAGGTAGTTGAACTCTATCTCTGAGAACTCCTTGGTTAGAGCTTCCAGATAGGCATGGTAGGGTAGCAGCTTCTCATCTCGAGTTTTCCATTCCCCTTTTATCTGACAAATGATTAGCGCCGAGTCCCCGAACACTTCTAATTCTTTGATCCCCAATTCAAGTGCCGCTTCCAATGCTAGGATACAGGCCTCATATTCAGCAATGTTGTTGGTGGCTTCGAACCCCAACTTGACCGCCAACGGTGTAACTGCCTCTTCGGGTGAGACCAGCAGGACTCCTATCCCATAACCTTTCTTATTGGCTGCCCCATCGAAGTATACTCTCCAAATTTTTCTGCCAATCTCTAGCACGTCCTCGTCTGGGAACTGATCGTTGAATGGAGCAGATGATGACACAGGACAGCTGGCTAGGTAGTCTGCGATGACGCTCCCCTTGATAGACTTCTGATTCACGTACTTGATGTCGAATTCGTTGAGGAGAATTGACCATCGAGCAGTTCTAAATGACAATACTGGCCTTTCTACCAGGTACTTCAACGGGTCCATGCGACTTATCAAGAACACTTCGAAGGACATCATGTAGTGCCAGAGTTTCTGCGTCGCCCATACTAGTGCTACACAAGCTTTTTCAATTGCATTGTACTTCACTTCATAGTCTGTCATTTTCTAGCTTAGGTAGTAGATGGCATTCTCCTTTGTAGACCCTTCGAGATATTGAGCTAACATAGCTCCCGTCGCGGTTTCGGTGACCGTTAAGTATAACAAAAGTGGCGCACCTTACCATGGGGGAACTAAGATTGGAGGATTGCTCAAGTATCTCTTAATGGTCTCAAAGGCCTCTTGGCATTCTTCGTTCCACACTTTTGGCACACCTTTCTTAAGCAATTTAAAGATTGGTTCGCAAATCATGGTCAAGTTGGCAATGAATCGGCTTATGTATTGAACTCTTCCCAGAAAACCTCGGATCTGCTTCTCAGTACTAGGCGGCTCCATCTCCACAATAGCTTTTATCTTCCCTGGGTCCACTTCGATACCTCTCTGAGTGATCATAAACCCCAATAGCTTGCCTGCAGTGACGCCGAAAGCACACTTCTGTGGGTTGAGACGGAGATTGTACTTTTTTGCTCGCTCTAAGAATTTCTCTAGTGCCTTGAAATGCCCTTCCCTATCCACGGACTTCACGATCATATCATCGACGTAAACCTCGACTTCCTTATGGATCATATCATGCAATAGGGTCGTAGCTGCTCTTTGGTAAGTAGCCCCAGCGTTTCTTAAGCCAAAAGGCATTACTTTGTAACAGTACGTTCCCCATTGCATGATAAAGGCTGTTTTCTCCATGTCTTGAGGCGCCATCTTTATCTGGTTATACCCGGAGAATCCGTCCATGAAGGAGAGGAGTGCATGTCCCACCGTGCTATCTACCAACACGTCGATATGGGGTAAAGGAAAGTCATCCTTAGGGCTCGCGGCGTTGAGATCTCGGAAGTCGACACACATCCTCACTTTCCCATCTTTTTTAGGCACAGGCAGTATATTCGACAACCACTCGGGGTACTCCACAACTTGGAGGAAACCCGCGTCTAGTTGTTTAGTTACCTCTTCTTTTACTTTTAGGGCCCATTCTGGTTTTAATCTTCTGAGTTTCTGCTTTACCGGCTTCTTTAGGGAATTAGTGGGGATATAGTGTTGCACAATATTGGGGTCGATGCCAGGCATGTCTTCATAAGACCATGCAAAAGCCATAATGTTGGCTTTCAAGAGAGAGATCATCTTTTCTTTTTCAACGGGGGAGAGGGTTTTCCCAATTTTAACTATTCTTGGCAATTCATTCGTCCCTAAGTTGATTGATTCCAATTCATCCATATTAGGTTCGGTGACGCCCCTTTTCCTTTGCTCAACGAGCTCCGGGGGAACATCGTTCCTAGGATCTATATCCATGCCATAAATATCCATAGAGGAGAGAAAAGAGACACTGCATATATAGAGAAAGAAAGCACACTTTATTGACTAGGAATAATGGGAATGACACACAAAAGAAAGAAGGAAAACAAACAAATCTGTATCAATACTATGACTCCACAAAGTGAGTAAAGTAGATACATCTTATTGAATTAGGGAAATATTACTAAACTAAGACACCTACAAGCTGCTATCAGGTAGGCCAAGGTCTTCTTCTTCATGGATCTCCACAATGACACCACATTCAAGGTACCAATTCAGGAATGGCACGGTAGCATGGCTAATGGATGAACCCTGGAGTTCTTCAATGGTCGAGTCTTCCACGGTGAGGATCATGTCTTGGAACATTTCAGTCATAGCCCCCGCATCAAGGTTCTCTGCCCAGTCTTCCTCTTTCAAGCTTCCATATAGATCTTGGATAGAGTGGTACCAACTTGTCAAACTTTGAGGATTCGGCCCTTCTGTGAAGTATCTATCACCAAAACTTTTATCTGCCACGGCTGGGTCAGAACTTGGATAAAAAGTATATGGGATGTACTGCTTTATAGAAGAGTAATGGCGTGATGATTCATTCAGCTCTTTCTCAATGCATTGGACATAATCAAACCCAGATAGCGGTATCGCTGCTGATTCAGGTTGTATCTCACATATAGGCACACCTGCGAGTTTCAATTCATAGTCCCCTTGAAGCGTTACTATGGCTCCTTCATATGGAAACTTCACCTTTTGATGGAGTGAAGATGGCACAGCCCCAGCGGGATGGATCCAAGGTCGGCCCAACAGCAAGTTGAAACATGACGGCACATCTAACACTTGGAATTCCACCCTAAATTCAGTGGGTCCCATGATAAGAGGCAAAGTAACCACCCCTATTACTTCTCGGCGGGTGTTGTCATAAGCTCTTACGGTCTGCCCAGATGGCGTGAAATCAGTGGGTCCCAAACCCAAAACAGTGGCAGTTCGGAGAGGACATACATTCAGTGCGGACCCATTGTCGATAAGAACGGTGGGAACCTTCTTCCCCATAGTGTCAACGGTCACATAGAGAGCTTGAGAATGGCTCGGCCCACTTTTAGGTAGGTCTACATCGGTGAACACGATGGTTGAGTTCTTGGGAGTTGGATTCACCAAATGTACCAATCCCTCGGGGGATGTGTCAACGGGCACTTGTATTTGATTCAACAGTTTCAACACGGTCTGTCTGTGCTTATGCGAGGCCATGAGCAAGCCCCAAATAGTAATGTTGGCATTGGTCTTCTTCAGCTGCCTAAGCACTTCATCCTCTTCTTCTTGCAAGCTAGGACGCCTCTGCCCTTCCAAATCTTCCAATGGATTTTCAGACTCTAGGTGGGGAGGCTTGAAATGACGACGCCCTCTGGTTATATGGTCCAACTCATCATCGCTAGCCCATATGTCATGGACTTCCTCGGAGTCATTCATTAAGTCATCCCATTCTATCATGTCAATGCTCTCCATCTCTGTCGGCAAGTCATCCCAACCTGAAGGGACTATCGGCTCATCTGATATCGGACTTGGGCTTGAGTACAGCACATAGTAATCAAATTTCCCCGATGATTGACCTAATAGGCCAACCTGAGGATCCCCTGCTTCATATCTTTCTTTCAGCTCTTGTTGGATAGATTTCTTTGGCAACAACAAAACTTTTTGGTCAATGAGGTCTTGAATGATCTTCTTTAGTATAGAACAAGCCTCGGTGTCATGGCTGGGTGCACGATGGTATTGGCAATATTGGTGAGGGGTTGATGGCCTGGGCTTTGGTGGAAGTGGCATGATAAGGCTATTATTGCGGCAAATGGTGAAGAGATGGGTTAAGGTCATGGGGAGCGGAGTGTATTGTCTTATGGGATGGCGAGGGTGAGAGGATTCAACCCCAATGGAATTTATGGTGTTAGGTGGGGGTGTGTTGTTGTGTGATGGGAGAGGATTACGGGTGACATTTGGACGAGTTGGTGGTGAAATGACTTGCTTGTCAATGAGGTCTTGGACTTGGTGGCGAAGGCGAATACAGCGATTGGTGGCATGGCCTTTGGATTGATGGTACTTGCAGTACTCATTCTCATTGTAGCTCTTGGGTAAGGGATTTGGTGGAGGTCTTGGGTCGAGTGGCTTCAATAGGTCACGACTTATGAGCTTTTCAAGGACTCTTTCGAGTGGCATGAATAGGTCAGTGAATTGGCGAGGTGGGTTGACATCATTGAGAGAAAAGGGTTGGATTGGTTGAGTTATGGTGTTGACCTCGGCATTGTTCTTCCCAGTAAAGTTTGTCTTGCGACTCCTCACTTCCTCAGTCTTGATTGTCCCATCATTGATAGCATCTTCAACTTGCGTGCCAGCCCCAATGAGAGCTTTGAAATTTGGGAAATAGTGGGCAAATAGGTGCTTGTGATACACGGGCAGCAGGTTCTTAACCACTAACTGAATTTGGTCCTCCTCATTCGGCCTATCCGTCATTCTCGACGCCTTTTGTCTCCACCTTGTAATGTAAGCGGAGAAAGTTTCATGAGCCCCTTGCTTGGTAGTTTCTAGGTCCCTTCAAGTAACGTCCACCTCTGTGTTATACTTGTAGTGCTCTGAAAACTCATTGCATATGTCTTCCCAAGTCCGGGTTCTATTCTCATCCAAAGATAAGAACCATTTCAAAGCAGAAGTGGCCAAGGTTTCATGGAACATTTGAGCTAAAAGCTCGTCAGTAGCCCCTCGAGGGTGCATAGCTCGCACGTACATCTTCAAATGAGTCTTAGGGCAACCCGTCGCATCGAACTTTTCTAACTCCGGCATCTTGAATTGTAGTGGAATACGAGCCGTTGGAAACAGGGATAGAGTCTGCACATCGACCATGTCATCAGCCCTGCGAATCCCTTTTATAGTTCTCTCCAATGCTTCTACCTTGCTAGCTAACACGGAATCACTGCTAGAACCTTTCCCCTTGGCTTCCCCTTCTAGGTCGGTGACCTCAGGTTTCGAGCTACTTTCCCCCCTTGTCTTGGTGTTCTCATTGGATTGAGGTCCCTCTTCGGTGCCAGCCCCATGAGGTATACCCGAGGAATGGGCCTTAGAGCCATTTTGTTCAAGATCCGCCATCTTCTGTTGGTTCTCTTGAGCCATTTTCAATGCGGTATCGGATGTCTCGGCGGTATGGTCAAGCTTGGCCATGATGGCTTTCAGGCAAGCCTCAAGGTCAAAGTGCCCCTCACTAGTTCTTTCGTCGGCCATGTCTGTCTGATGGGTAGACTCAACACTCACTAGACGCCCTTGTGGATTGCGGATCCAAGCCAGCACGTCTATGGATAGAAAAGTTTTAACCTTTAGCCTAAGGACTTGTCCTAAACCTCCATATTTTCCTTAATGAACTCGATCTCTACACCATGTTCAATTAATTCATTCCTTTTATCCAATTACCTTTACAGGGATCATGGATTAAGGGTATGTTTTAAAGAATAGGGCATAGAGTCCTTCAACTAGGTTTAATTAATCCCCTAGGACTAGCACATCACAAACATAGCTTTACATCCTATTTCCTTAATTTATTCCTCCTAACCCATGGCCTTAACGAAGGCTAGGGTTTAAAGGTCTATATTAAGGGCATAAGATATAAAGCCTCACACCACAAACACAGCATAGCATCATTACAAACAATTGTGGGTGCATAAAGGTGAGACCGTAGTGTCCTACAAGTCTGTCTATATGGACTAATGATAAGGGTAGGCTAGGGTCCTTCACTTGCTTGAGCAATCCTTATACCTAACCACATGTGGCATCAGGAACGCCGCGTGGGTTCAGCAGTACGTGATTAACTCATTTAATATACCCAAGGGCAAGCCCAAGGGTACTAGGCAAGAGAAGTTGATAGCTTTCGCCCCAACACATGGAATCAGGAAAACCAAGGTTGAGACTAGGCCGATCGTTGGCAAGGATACATCGAGGGATATCGATCCTAGCATGCAAGAGTTTGCGCACACAATGCAATAAATGAAAGCACACAATCAAGCGGATGCAATGTGATTGATTTTAATTAAACATAAGAAATTAACCTAGCCCAATTAAACTTTATAGAGTCTAGCCCACAAATCCCCAGTGGAGTTGCCAAACTGTGAACCCCGGAAATTGGGCGCACGAGGGATTGAAAAGAAAGTGGGTTTGAAAAAAGAAAAAGGAAAGGAGTCGCCACCTTATTTTTTAAAGGAAACAAGGAAAACCCTAAAAATCAGGTTGTTTTAGGAAAACAATTTGAATGACTCCATAAAAAAAAAAAAGGAAAGGCAAAAACCAATCTTTTGAAAACCAAAGAAATCGGGGATTCGGAGGCTAAGTTATGATATGGGAAGGTTCTAGGCAAAGCCTATAGGCACCCATGTCACCCTTTCGGTCTCTCAGTTCATTTGGGCTAAATCAAGATCTTTCCATACAAAAATCAGCAAGTATATCATCACAAGAATTGCATGCATATCATACATTTCATTCATCCATCCATGCATAATAAGCAAATAAAAACAGAAAATAAAGAAAAAGAAAACAAAACAAAAATAAACCTAGGATGCTTGGATCCTAGAACGGACTTGAGCCTCACGAAGAGCGCCTACGTACCATGCAACGAAATACATGGATCAAAGTCCACGTAGTTCGATTAGAACTAAGGTTAAATCCTAATACAAACCTATGGTTAAAACCCTAGGTTTCCTTATTTGATCAAAAGAGTTGAATATGATAGAAAGTTTGATTTTAGGAAAGAAATCCACAAAATGGAAACTTTAATAAAAACCAGAATTTTGTTGGTTAAGGAAACCTCTAATTAAACCATAGGATCATATTAAAAATTAACCCTAAATAGGGAGAAGAGAATGAGTTAAGAAGAAAGGTGAATTGGGGCACCTTCACACCCACTTACCTGAGCGCAATTAGCTCCAAGCATTTAGCCATTTCAGACATAAGCAGCCCTATTTGCCATGGGACAAATACCACACCTATTTGCACCCTTACAAGTGCTCAAAACCATGCAAAAACACTAACATGCAAATCTGGACAGAATAGTATTATGACCTAAAATCATCCACTAAGCATGCCAATAGCAAAAACAGCGAACAATAATAAGTCCTAACATATTCCTAGAACCATATCATGCATAAAAACCCTAAAACATACTAACATGCATGCAAAACTATCATGTTTACTCCATATGAAAAACATATACAACAAACACGAAGAAAAACCAAATAAAAAAGTCTACTTTATCATGCTATATGAAAACAAACACGAAACAATGACTCTAAAACCCTAAACTCACAAATATGCTTAAAAACATACAAAACATACTTTAATCATGCTAAAACCAAACTAAACAGAAATTAAATCATGCATATTAACTAACTAAAGCAATATAACATAATGAAAATCCTAACTCTAACATGCAATGACACTAATCCTAACACAAGGACAATAGGAGCACACGAATCATAACTATGCATTAAAAACCTAAAGGACAGCCCTAAAGCATGCTAAACAGTAGATAAAAAATAGATATTCCATGTATATTAACTAGCTAGAGTGTTAATACATGATAAAAAAGTTACCTTTAACATGCAATAGGCCTAACCCATATGAAAACCTAGTTTAAGCTTGAATAGAGAAGGAGAATACCTTAGGAAGTGGCTCCCCTTGTGTTTGTAATTGTTCATGGCTCCTCAGGTCTTTAGAGTGAATCAAACCAACACGAATCCTCCTCTTTGTCAAAGTGGTATCACAGCAAAGAGATCAAAACTCACTCAACTTTGAAAAGAAATAGAAAACAAAAAGAGAACAAGAGAAAAGAAAAAGTGATTCTCGTCACTTTGCAGCAGCAGCAATTTCAATCGCGTTTTTGGGTATGAAAACGTTGGATTTGGACAAAGCTTGTGAAATACGAAGTTGTAGAGAATTGAATTATCTTTCTAACAAGACCAATTTCATCAAATTCTGACTTCGGATGAAAAAGTTATGATTAAAATACGACTGCTGGTTTTCAGAAAATCTGCTGCTGAATTATGACGAATTTCACTCCCTCCAAACCCTCTTCTCTTCTCCTTGTTTAAAGACATTAAGAGAGTATTTATAGCTGAAATCTGGAGTTTCCCTTTCCTTCCTGGACTAGGTTTCCTTGGAGAATAATCAAAAGGTATTTTATAATGATAAAAGACTTCTAATCTGAATAGGAAAAGGAAATTGTCTTTTATAAAAATTGGGAGACTGACCGCTAACACGCATGCACATGTATCGTATGTGCGTACACACACTCATCACATACGTACACGTGTTAGTGTCATGATAAAAATGGCTAATTTAATAAAATAATTTTCTTTTCATTTTAACCAAAAATCTCATGCTGTGATTCGCACTAATTCTTCAAGGATAATCCGTAAATAACCACACTAAACTCATCATCAGGCCATATCAAAATTGAACTTCATGAAACACTTTTGAGGGTAAAATGATGACTAATGAAAGTCAATTTGAAAAGATTTGGTTGGTAATTGTGAGTCAATTAGAGCTAACCCAAGGAAAGGTCAATTAACCAACTTGAACTACATCGAGCCATTTTAATCCCGAGCCATTGACTTACCAAATTGACACTAAAAATACCTCTTATGCATCCATATGAACTCCAATTGACAATTTGGAGATCATTCCAAGGTCAAATGAAAAGTTTGGGACTTAAAAGACGATTATGCCCCTCAAGTCACAAAAGCTCTTATTATCCCTCAAGATCAACTCCAATTTGAACCAAAATTCATATCCATTGTCCTTGTGACTCTAGAAAACTAATGCAAGTGACTAGACTCAAAAACAAAACAAAAACATGCATGAAATGATGAGCCCTAGTAAGGTGGTGCAAAAATGGGGTGTGACAGTGCCCTGCGGTACTATCGACTAACACGTCAATGTGTGGTAGTGGAAAGTCATTTTTAGGACATGCCTTATTTAAATCACGAAAGTCTACACACATACACACTCTGCCGTCCTTCTTTGGAAGCGGTACTATATTTGCGAGCCATTCAGGGTACTCCACAACCTTAAGGAACTTAGCTTCTATCTGCTTGATCACCTCTTCTTTTATCTTCAACGCCCACTCAGGCTTCATTTTCCTTAACTTCTGCTTAACAGGCTTCATGTTAGGATTGGTTGGAATGTGATGCTGCACTATGTCTGTGTCTACTCCGGGCATATCTTCATAAGACCAGGCGAACGCTTCAAGATTCTCTTTCAACAACTCAACCAATTGTTCTTTTTCAGAAGGGGAAAGTGTTGTACCAATTTTAATTATTTTTGGCAATTCATTCGTCCCTAGATTAATTGATTCTAATTCTTCTGTAATTGGTTGTGATATCCCTTTATTCCTTTGCTCAACAAGCTCGGGAGGGATATCAGCGTCTCTAGGGTCTATTTCCATGCCACATACATTAAGAGACAAAAAGGCGCGAAGATAATGGATATAATCTCTGCGAGAAAATAAAGAAAGTACCAATCACTAATTGAAGACTCTGAAATAACAAAACAATACTTACGACAACTCTAAACGACTCAACAAATGAAATACTTAAACAAAGACAGATTGTTTGCTGACTCAAGACTCAAAAGAAAACCTACATATCCTTTACTGGCTTAGACCCTTCTTTCCTTGGAATAAGAATGGGGGATCCTTCGGTGTACCAATTCTGAAGTGGCTCGCTGACTGTCTGGAATGCTGGAACTGGAACCTCTTCACAATCTTCGATGGCTAACACACATTCTGAAAACAATCGGCCCATAACCACTGAATCCATGCTGTCTACCCAATCTTCTTCTTCTCTGTCGCTATCTATTGTTGAATCCTCAACCATGGTTGCTGCGATTGGATACCACTCGGTTTCAAAGAAAATCTCAAACCCTGGGACTCTTGCTCTGATGGACTCCACATAAGTAGGTTCCAGAAAACCACAATACGGGAAATCTTCTCCTTCTTTCATAAAGCACCCATTCAAGGTTGGCTTGTAAGGCTTAAGCAGGTGAATAACAATGTGTCCACGAGCTTTAGCAATTTCTTTCTCTTTTCTCAGCCACACTTGTTCCTTGTAATCTGCTTGTGTCGGCTTATATCCCAAGCTAAAGGTATGCAAGGCCGATTCCTCGGTGCCTTGGTCCCATCCCCATGCCAGGAAAGAAACCCATGATCTTCATGATCTCGGCGATACGCAAGTTCCCATGTGGTGAAAAGTCTAGTGGGATAAGTTCTCTACTTGCGGGTGCTGAGTTGATAACCTGCATATATTCAAACCCTGACAATGGCATATCTGAAGGATCGTGTTTGATCTCACAAATGGGGATTCTTGACATTTGACTGGCAGCGAGTTCATAGTCTCCTTGTAAGGTCACAATAGATCCTTTGTAAGGGAATTTAACTTTTTGGTGCAAAGATGATGGGATGGCCCCGTTTGGATGGATCCATGGTCGGCCTAGTAAGAGATTGAAACAGGCAGGAACATCGAGAACTTGGAATTCAACCTCAAACTCTGCCGGTCCTATGATTAATGGTAGGGTCACCATACCAATTACCTCCCTTCTTGTGTTGTCATATGCTCTCACTGATTGCCCAGATGGCATAAAATCTGTAGGTCCCAACCCAAGAGATGTAGCAGTACGAAGTGGACACACATTCAAAGCGGAACCATTGTCAATAAGAACAGTGGGAACTTGTTTCCCTAGGGTATCAACAGTTATGTTCAAAGCTTGCACATGATCTCTTCTCCCTTTTGGCAAATCAGCTTCTGTGAAGATTATGGTAGCTGCTTTCTCGACAGGGGTTATAAGGCTCACCAACCCCTCCGGTGAAGTATCGATGGGTACTTGGACATAGTTCAAGAGCTTAAGCATAGTCTGACGATGCTTGAGAGAAGCCATAAGTAATCCCCATATGGTAATGTTGGCTTGAGTCTTTTTCAATTGCTTTAGGACTTCGTCCTCTTCATCGTAGATTTCAGGTCTTTGCTCCTTCTCTAGTGCTTCCACCAGATTTTCATTCGCAAGGTAGGATGGTTTGAAGTGACGATCGCCCCTAGTCAAGTGATCAACTTCTTCAGAGTCTGCCCATAGATCATTTACATCATCGCTACCAGATTCCCCCATGATATCTCCCCATTCAAGCATATCTACCTCTTGCATTAGAGACTCTTCTGTCGACTGTTCTTCTTTCAAGGATTTTCCCCATCCGGTTGAGTGGATTGAGGATTTCTCTGTTAGTTGCTCATCTTCCCATGGATCTCCCCATCCGGTTGCACGAATAGGAATTGTCATTGGAGGTGGTGCAGTATAGAGAACATAGAAGTCAAACTTCCCAGAAGGTTCTCCCAATAAACCCACTTCAGGATCTCCGGCATCATATCTTTCTTTCAACTGTTGCTGAAATGACTTTCGAGGATTATTTGGTTTCTTCGACACTTCCTCTTCTTTTCCCATAGGCTTCTCCTCAGGATTTCCCCATTCTAGCATGTCAATTTCTTGTATGCTTCCCTCATGTAGGGTAGGTAACAATGTAGGCACCTCGTATGGACTTGGCTGTGGAACTATCAGAACTCCCTCATCAATCAAGTCTTGGACCACTTTCTTTAGTAAGGTGCAATCCTCAGTATCATGGCCAGATTTTCTATGGTAGAGGCAAAAGGATGGGTCAGGAATAAATGAAGGCTTGGGTGGAAGGGGAGTGATAAGGCCTCTTTTCTTGCAATGGTGAAATACATTGGTGAGACTCATAGGCAAAGTGGTGTAATGGCGAATGGGTAGAGGTGAACGAGGTGAATCTTCTATTGCATTGACATTAGAAATGGGGGATGAGTTATGAGATGGCAAAGAATTTTGAGTGACATTGGGACGATTAGGAGGGGTAGGTTGGCCTATGATCTTCTTATCAATGAGGTCTTGTATTTTGTGTCTGAGACGGATATAATGTTCTGTTCTATGGCCTTTGGATTGATGGAAATGGCAGTACTCATTTTCGTCGTACCACCTAGGCAATGGATTTGGTGGAGGTATGGGGTCAAGAGGTTTGAGGATGCCCCTTGCTTTCAATCTTTCATAAACCTTGTCTAATGGTGCATACAAATCAGAGAACTGACGAGGAGTAGAATTGTTGCCAATGTTCCATGGCTGTTGTGGAGCGATTGCATTCACTTCAGCGGGTGCCTTTCCATTGTTCCCTATCCGACGAAACCTTGAAGGATCTTTAACTTTAAGGGTGCCATCAGTTATGGCATCTTCCACTTGTGTCCCAGAACTAATCAGAGCTTTGAAAGTGGGGAAGTGATGAGCGAACAAGTGCTTGTGATATATAGGCAATAGGTTCTTGACTACCATCCGTATCTGTTCTTCTTCGTTAGGCCTATCAAACATTGTAGAAGCTTTCTTCCTCCACCTAGTGATGTAGGAAGAGAAAGATTCATTTGCCGCCTGTTTGGTAGTCTCCAAGTCTCTCCTTGTCACATCAACCTCCGTGTTGTACTTGTAGTGATTGGTGAATTCCCTGCACACGTCTTCCCATGTTCTAGTCTTCGACTCATCTAAACTTACAAAACCAATGCAGCAAAGAGGTGCTAAGTGATTCATGGAATAATTGAGCCATCAACTCCTCGGAAGCACCACGAGGTTGCATTGCTCGAACATACATTTTCAAGTGAGTCTTAGGGCAACCCATTCCATTAAACTTCTGTAACTCTGGCATCTTGAATGAAGTCGGCAATCTCGCTTGAGGGAAGAGAGAAAGAGTGTGGATATCCACGAAATCATTTGCACGGTGAATACCCTTCAAAGTTTTCTCCAAAGCCAACATCCTTACAGCCATTATCTTCTAGTCATCACTCATAGGAAGGTTTTCAATGGTGGGGATGAAAGTGGATGATTGGGTGTAAATGGGGATATTTTGTAGTGGAGGTTGAGTATGTGGAGGTGGTGGATTTTGAGGTGATGATTGAGTATGTGGAAGTGGTGGATTTTGGGCTTGTCCTCCAGCTTGGGCAGATGGGTTGGATTGATTATGGACAATAGGAACTTGAGTGTCGGGTATGGCCTGATCTGTAGGAACATTGTGGATAAGGATAGGGGTTCGGTTGTTGATCTCTTGTGCCATTCTTATTGCGGTTTCAGACTTCACTGATACCTCTTCCAACTTCCCAAGTACATCATTCAATAACTTCTCAATTCTTCGTGGGTCCGCAGGAGTCCCAGAAACAGATGTCCCCTCAGGTGTAGCCGGATTATTCAATGCAAAAGTCTCATCCATGGCGAGGTCTTGTTTGGTACTTCCTTTGATCAAACGGCCTGAAGAGTCGCGAGTCCAAGCCAGCACTCTATTATAACCAAATGACCCATACTTAGTTACAAAGTGATACAAAGCGCCTTTAGTCTCCACAATTGATTTAAATGGGCGGGTAATGGTCCAATAACATTCCTTTAGTTGGACCTCTCATCTTTATGAGCCCAATGGGCTTTAGGTAAGAAGGTCATACTAAAGGGATGTAAGTCAATTGATTTTAAAGTCATGTTACCCCTTAAAATTAACCACCCACATAGCATTCATTCATATCTCCAACCGTATTCAAGAGCAAGAAACCGGATCACTGTATCGAGGGCTTTGTATCATCTTCTCAAAGAACCATGACATGAATTGCATTGCCTTCACTCCATTCACATTCATTCCCACAACACACATTCATGCCACACATACATTCATTCTATACACACATACATTCAAACACATATCCACTCTATACCTGCATTCATTCCACAAGCATGGTGACTTTAAACTAGGCGAGTCCATGTGTTCTAGACAGTCCACTATATGCACTAAAAAGGGTAGGATAGTGTCCCCTACTTGCTTGAATCAACCATATACCTATCACGTGTGGCATGAGGGATGCCGCATGAGTCAAGTGGTACGTGTTGATCCATTTAATATACCCAAGGGTAAAACCCAAGGATACGTGGCAAGAGGAGTTGATAGCTTCGCAAACATGACACCCGAGAATGAGGGGAACCGGGGTCAAGGCTAGGCCAATCAGGAAAGGCAAGAATACATCGACCTATCATTCAAATGCAATTGCGCACACAATGCAATAAAGTAAACACACATTCAAGCGTAGGCAAGTGATTGATTTTAATTTAAGTAATTAAATTAGCCCATATAAATTCCTTGAGTCTAGTCCACTAATCCCCAGTGGAGTCGCCAAACTGTGAACCACGGGTTTCGATCCGAGGGGAAGGAGAACCCTTCTTTTAAAAAAGACTTGTAGAGATTTAAATTAATAAAAATCTGGTTTTTAAAAGGTCCACAAAAACAAAACAAATAAGGAGTCGCCACCTCATTTTTAGGAAAAGAGGAAAACCATAAAAACAGTTTTAAAGAAAACCTTTGAAAACAAACCACATGACTCCGATCAAGGAAAAGCAGGTCTATCAAAACAAGAGAGGATTCGGATACTAAGTTACGATGTGGGAAGGTTCTAGGAAACATCCTATAGGCACCCACATCACCCCAAAATGGGTCTCTGAATTTATATGGGCTATTTCAATCACTTCCTAATTAGTCACCATGCATATATAAAGAATTATCCATAAATCATCCACATTCATCCATAGACATCCATAAAGCATGTAAACATCCATGAACAAGTATGAGAGATATGGAAAGCAAGTAAGAGATATAGAGAATGAACAAACAAATCCATCCTATCCACTAGCAAATATGTGATGGATAAATGAGCAAGCAAACAAATCCATCCTATCCACTAACAAATATGTGATGGATAAATGTATAAGCATGGGTCCATCCTACTCCTCTAGCATATATGTGATGGACAAATGGGTAGAAAGAAAGAGAAAGAAGGAAAAAAGAAAACCTAGGATACTTAGTATCCTAGGGCGGACTTGAACATCAAATGAGCGCCTATGTACCTTACATACAAAGATATAAGGATCAAAGTCCACGTAGTTCGATTGAGAAGGGGTTACTCCCTTTACAATGAACTATAAACCCTAAGTTTCCATTAAAAGAAAAAGAGTTTTAAAAGAAGAAGGATTTCCAAAAAAGGAATCTGAGAAAAGATAGAATTCAAAAAGAGATAGAACTCTTATCCAAAAAGAAGTTTGAGAAAAGTAGAATTCTAAAAGAGATAGAACTCTAATTAAAATAGAATTTTAATGGAAATAGAGTTCTAAAAGAGATAGAACTCTTATTCAAAAAAGATTTTAAGAAAAGTAGAATTCTAAAAGAGATAGAACTCCAGATAAAACAGAATTTTAATGAAGATAGAGTTCTAAAAGAGATAGAACTCTTATTCAAAAAGGAGTTTTAGATAACATGGAAACTCAAGAATTATAGTCCAAAGTAAAGAGGATAACCCAAAGGAGGGAGAAGAGAACAAATCAAAACAAACTTACCATGAACCACTTGCCATATGCAAATTATCTCGAAACATCGAGAAAACATCAATTAATCACCCCATGTATTCTATAGGGCAATTATTAAGCTCAAATCCACCATATTCGTGCTCAAATAATCATTACGAGACCTAATTCAAATCTGGACAGAATACTAAACATGCGTATAATGACCTAACACTCATGCAAATAACAAAAATCAAAAGAAAAACTCAAACCTATATGCTCCTATATGCTCAAATCATCTCGAAACATCGAGAAATCACCAATTAATCACCCTATGTATTCTATAAGGCAATTATTAAGCTCAAATCATTCATATTCATGCTCAAATCATCATTAGAAGACCTAAATCAAATCTGGACAGAATGCTAAATGTGCATATAATGACCTAAAAATCATGCAAATAACAAAAATCAAAAGGAAAACTCAAACCTAATATGCTCCTATATGCTCTAAACACCCTAACATGCACAAAACTATCGAAAACATGCTAAATAGGCATTACCATGATGAAAATATCATATGACAATCCTAAACATGAAAAGAAAATCTACCATGATGCCTTAGGTAAGTACTTTATGTAAGAATGTGAAATAACCATCCTTGCGGCGAGCTTTTTTAAGTAAAACTATCCGGAGATAATTTTACGTAGAAATCACTCCGTATGAATGGTTTCTTCACATATCCTACGTAAAATATATACCTAAGAATGCAAAGAAACTCACAGCGCACTTAAACACACTCTAGAAAGCACTTATGCACAACCTCACCCTCTAAAGACGATAATTATCCTCGAAAAGGATAATCATCCATACACCTATGAAGATGAGGCTTACACAGCAAGTGTCCTATACAAAAGATGCTTAAAATCATGCATATAATTGAACCATGAAGAGAAAACGACCTAAACACATCAATTGATTTTTCATGCAAAACGAACCTTTATTCTTAAGAGAGAAACTATCCTAACAGCAAACAATTCACAATCCTAATCCACTAACATGCATTTTCATCATTTTTGAATCATATACGCTCTAAAATATAGAGTATATATGATTCCTAAATCAATTATAAGCCATAATTATGCAGAGAATGGAGTAGAAGAAGAAAGGAATCGTAAAAAGATGCAAAGAAGACTTACAACAAAGCAAGGGTCTTCGCTGTGTTCTTCCTTCTCTTTGGCTTGGTTCCCTTCTAGTTCTCCTTTGAAATTGCAGTAGAAAGCCTCCTCCAAGTGATAGGGGTGTGTGCAAACTCGTGGTCCCTCTCTCTCTTATGAATATGAAGTGTCAAATAAGCTAAAAAGTCCCTTATGCTGATGAATGAGCCTCTATTTATAACCAACCAACCATATGAACCAATGGTTGAGATTAATTCATCATAAAATCAATCTAGGGCTGTAATTAAATCCCATGGATGTTAAATAATTCAAAACCACCTCCCAATAGGCTTAGAAGTCCTTTAGAAAGCTGAAATTCAGAGTGGTAGAGTCCCATTTCGTCAAAAACTCAAAAAGAGAAAAATCAGGACAAAGGGCTCGGGTGACCGGTTGGGTGAACCGGTCACCCGAGAGGAATCCCAAAATTTTGGAATTCCGACTCGGTTTGGACTCCTAACTTCAAACAGACTTAAATTCTTCATTTTAACTCCGATTTGAGTGATTCAAAAGCCCAAATTTCAAGGATTCAATGTAGAATAAGCCTAGAATATTCTTGAATCAAGAATCCCTGACCACGGTCAGGTGGCTGGGTTTTCATGAGGCGATTACCTGAAAAAAGTTTAATTAAGCATAGGGTAACGTGGTGAACCAATCCCAAACCTATCAATAAATTAAATTGGCACTTCAATTAGACTCATTTCATCATTCTAAGGTCAATGGAACACTCCGGAGCAAATTTGGAAGTCAATTGGAAAATATACGAAGTAAAAGACGAAATTGCCCTTCAAGTCGCAAAAGTTCTAATTAGCTATCCAAACCTATCTAGAATTGAACCAAATTTGACACACATATCTAAAATGATCCTAGAAACTAAATGCAAGTGATGGAACTCAACAAAGAGACAAAAATATGCATGCACTGATGACCTATTCTCCTACGGCTTAAAAGGGCAAAATTGTCCTTTAAGGCTTAGGGACTCCTAGATGCTTCTAAACCTAACCAAATGATATCATGATCTCATGGGGGTGAAAATGGGGTGTCTACAACGTAACTGATCGTCTTTTGGGTATCCAAAAAATCAGTGATTAAGTCTGACTTGGATTTCAATGACTCCTATGGTCTGTGTTACCTAAAGATTATGAGTACGGAGGCTCGGTTGAGGAGGGGGAAGGTATTAGCACCCCCACACACCCGTGGATTGAAACCACGGTTGCTATGTTCTAAATTGCATTCTCAATAGTACAAAACTTTAAACAAATTCCCAAAATAAAGCATGCATATGATATTGACATTGGGTTGTGCGCAAAAATGTGGCCTTAACTTGATTTGAAAGAATTTATTAAAAGATGGCATTTGCTTTTGCTTTTGAAAGATACATCGAAAAGATGGCATTTACTTTTGCTTTGAAAGATGCATTGAAAGATGGCATTTACTTTTGCTTTTGAAAGATGCTTTGAAAAGGGTGTGTATCCCAATGTCAAATGCAAGTGCGTGTCATGAAATATGGCATGTGTACGTTTTGAATTTCAAAAGATGCAATTAAAGATAGCATACTTTTTATTTCGAGAGATGCGCTGCAAATCATGGCGTATGTGAAATGATATGAAATTGATGAGACTTGGATGGTGCCTTGAAAAATTGAATTGATTTGGAAATATTTTGAAGTATGGAAAATAAATTTTGAATGCTTTGAAGAATTTGGATGAAAATTGATTTGAATTGGATTGAATTGGAATGAATTGAATTGATTTGGATGAAAATGATTTTTATGCAATTATTTGCAGAAAATCGAACAGCCTTTCGACGTATGAAAAATAAATTATGCATTTTTTTTGGTTGGTAAATGGAACCATTTTTGATGAATTTCACATTGAAATGAGATGAGGATGAATAAAAATGACCAATTTGGACTATTCATTTGGTAAGAATTCTACAGAAATTTCAACAGCCTTCCGACGTCACAAAAGTTATTTGAAAAATTCGGGGCATGTATGCAACATATATTTTCATGGAAAAAATTGGGTAGCCTTCTAGCGTCTAAAAATATTCTAGAAAAATCTAGTGCGTGTGTGATATGCTTTGTGACAAAGTAGTGCGTGTGTGACATGCTTTGTGAAATAGTTAGCGAATATGACATGCTTTGTAAAAAAATAGTGTAGATGACATGTTTTTGACATAGTAGGAATACATAACAAGCTATATTGCTAAGCTAGTGTGTGTGTGTGTGTGTCATGCTCTGTGGCAAAAATTTGGCAGCCTAATGGCGTATCAAAATATTCTAGAAAAAAATTGTGCATCTATGATATGTGTAGGAAAAATTCGGTAGCCTAACGGTGTATCAAAATATTCTAGAAAAGATTTGTGCATCTGTGATATGTGTGTGTTAAAAAACAAGCTTTTGGCATTTTTATGAACACATGCGCGCGGCTATTTCCAAGCTAAGCTCCATTTCTTTGCCCTTTATATACATAGGAGTAATACCCTACAAAACAAATATTAGGAAAGTTGCTTCACAATTCATACATTTTTTTTTGGACTCCCAAGTGCGACTGAAAACATAGGGATTCTCCATTTGGCTTGAACCCTTAGATTGAGCAAACCCATAAATTAATGTTTTAAACACGCATAAGCTAGGCTATGCCTACCCATTGACGGGCCAGCCAACCATCATAACTTACACATGCGCTAGGCTATGTCTACCCATTGACAGGCCAGCCAACCATCATAGCACCTTAAGTTTTCTTTAAATAAACTTGCTCAATTTAATATGCTCAAACAAAAACAAGAACCCCTAAATGATTTATGTGCACAAAGTCTATATATATAGCGTGACTCTTTCTATTATATTTAAGTCCTCCCAAGCTTCAATGAACAAACAAAATTAGTAGCACAATTAAAACATATGAAATAGACAAGAAATCACATTTTTATACCTTTCCTTTGAAACTTTCTTTTGCTTTTGCTTTTGCTTTGTATTCCTTGCTTTCTTTGAATTACATATACTTCGTACACACACAACTCACTCTCACTCACCTGAACCAGCCATGGGGGAGGTGTTTTTGTGGTGGTTTGGTGGTTGGGAGTTGGTTTGGAGTGGCGGAATTAGCTTGAAAAAGCTTTGGAGTGTTTTGGGAACAAAACAGTGGTAACACAGTGAAGTTAGCAGTCACCCGAGAAGAAATTAACAGTCAACAGTCACGAAGGTGACAGTCGTTCCGTAGCAAAAATACAGCATTTTCTGGGTGTGTTCTTCCTAGCTACCCATGCCCAAAAATGGAGGTTTTGTGTGGTTGGGTGTTTTTGGACAGCACCTTGGGAAGGCTTTTTGAGTGGGTTTGATGGTGGCTTTGTGGTGGTGGAAGTGGTAGAGGTGGTGGTCGTGTGGTGGTGAAGTGTTGGAGGTGTGGTGGTGGAATGGTGTGGTGGTGGTGTAGTGGTGGAGTGGTGGTGCAAGGAGGAGCTCCTTGTTAGGATTATGCCCTAGAGCCAATCATAGAGATGATTGTTTAGGGATTAGGAACAATCATTTGATTTCATTTATGTATGTCACATTTATTATTGATTTAATAAAAGGGCTTATTCTATTATGTTTATATGCATCATTTATATTTACATAATATGTCCATGGAGTTAGAGTTGAGAATATAAAATTACAAAGAGTTGTAATTTTGAGACTGTAGATATATCTCTGTACTAAACTCCTAAAGCATTCCTAGTTGAAGGTTCACTATGATGGACAATAATGAACCATAGGACTAGCACTTGTTAGGTTGACTCTATAGGAGGATAGCTAGTCTCAAGCTATTTGTGTGGAGACACTACAACCAACAAGTGGGTGCCTATTACGAGAATAGGTACACTGAATGTGACCAAAGATATGAGATAAACTGAATGGAGTTTTATCCTTCCTGTCAATCAATTTCTCATTGTTATAGTGGTACAAGTAATCCTTAGACCTGAGACACCATAGTTGTCTTATGCATGTAGCTTTAGAAGTTTGATAACACTAAGTGCAAGTCCTATTCAGGGGTTTGCAAAGGTGTTCATTGGCCCTACTGCTATGTGTATGAAGGCATGTGAGTGATCAACAAGGGATCCATCACTCTCAGGAAAAAGAGAGAGAATGTCTCATATAGCATTCATAATATAACTCATTAAATCCATGGCCATGGTAGGATGAATATGAAAAGAGTTTCATGAGTTCATCAATGAGTTGAAATCTATGAATGAGTATAAAGTAATTGAACTAGGGACTTGACAGACTTCCATGTCCTATTAGTTTAATTGGAGACATTGTGTTGAAGGAAGGATGCAATTGTAACCTATAAACTATAACAGAAGGGTTCTTTGTAAATGACTATTCACCTCATTAAGGACCACACCATGAGCCATATGCTAGGTGTTACTCATGGTTAGTAGAAGCCCTAATTGATATAAGTGAGTTATAATCAATTAGGGAATTGGAAGGAGTTCCAATTAGACCCTAAATGGAAAGAGTTCCATTGTGCACACCTTGTGCTATTCCTACTACTTAATGATGTGAACCCAATGGGTCACACACTGATCATGCAAGAAGGGCTTTAAAGTCTATGAGAGAAAGGGTTTTAGTGAATAAAGAATAGTTCTTTATGGGCCTATTTGTATTTGATACAAATAATAGGGGTTAATGTGCAATTAAGAGTAATTACACATAACCCTATTAGGGTTTCTTCCCCATGGCCAGCCCCCTTTAGTGGGCTGCCTATATAAGTCACACTTATGTGTGACATGGCATAAGAGGCTTGCACAATAAACCCTAGCCATCCAGCCCCTTGGAGGCTCTCTTCTCTCTCTCTCTCTTCTCCACCTCTAGCAACAACAAGGAAGAAGAAAGAAAAGGCTTGAAGCTCTAGCTAGGTGTGGATACCGTTGGAGGCAGCACACTTGGGCTGCTCATTCACCGCTGTCCGGATTCAAAGCTTGGAGCAAAAAGGAGAAGACAAAAAATTCTGTAAGTGTTCTAACCCTCTTCATAGTTAGGGTTTGATTTTGTGTTATGCATAGTTAGATTCATGGGATTCGGAATCGCAGGAAAAATTTTTATATTCCGCACTTCTATTTTTCCCTCTTGATCGATTCCCAACACTCCTCCCCTTATGGCTGGTCACTCTTGGGAGCTTCTCTCTCTAGAAGTTCTGAATTTAATTTGGTAGGGTTTTTTTGGCTTTCCAAAGCTTCTCTTCAATGGATGGAATAAGGGGGTATTTATAGGGAAAGTGGATGGCTTAGTGGTAAATAGGTGAGTTGATCCCATCCATCCATCTTTGAGGTTTAATCCCAGCCCTACAGATCAACTCCTTAATGGGTTAGGAGTCATTCGTGAGCAAGGAGTCATCCTAGCCACACATTTTTGGGGCAAAAGTGCTATTAACCTAAAGTTAAATAGCTTAGGGTGCAAAATAGAAATAAACTAACTTATAAAATATCCTATCTTGTTGGTGTAGAGGGGACACAAAAGCCTAAGTGCTGATTTGCCTTATCTCTTTGTCTCCAAGTCATGGATAAATATCTCAAGCGCGTTATTCACTATTCACAGCCGCGCGGGAAATATTTAAATGCTCATAACTTATTGCCACGTGCTCAGAATTGAATGATCCACCTGTCATTGGAAAGATAATTCCGAGCTCTTCAACTTGACTATGGTCCGGGCTTGTGATTGAAACTTTTCCCAGTCGTGGATTGCAAGGCATGCGAGGCCCACCCAAGCTCCCTCTGAAACTTCAATTGGAAATATTTTGACTTCTGGAACTCCAAATGATGTGAGATCAGTGGCTATGCATTTTTCTCATCATGCTCTTCAGGTTGACTTGAGAGTTGACTTTTTCTTATCAAGGTTGACCAAAGTTGACTTTCTATGCTGCTCAAATTGTGTAGGACCCGCTTGCAACCTTTTTGAGTTTTTGAGCTCTTATAGAGATGCAGTCAATTGCACTGGATTCCTTTAATTATTTCCTTCAGTATGCCTGCAAATTCAAATTTTTCTGATCAAGGTTGACCAGAGTTGACTTTTTGTGCGTGTGGAGCCCGCATGGACTTTTTCAGTGTTCTGGACCTCATATTGGGATGAGACTTGTGGCAACAGTCCTATCTCACTGTTTCTTTCTGAATAACTGCAAAGTTGACTTTTTCAACATAGTTGACCATAGTTGACTTTTTGACTTGCAGCATCTTTTTCAATGTTCCAATGCTCAAATTGTCGCAAGACTATTGGCAACAGATTTGTTTTGCTGTTTCCCTCTGAATGACTGCAAAGTTGATTTTTTGACCACGGTTGACTTTTTGACCAAAGTTGACTTTTTTGGAACAAACAATGCCCATGGGGGCAGATTAAGCTTGGAAACTCTGATTGAGGTGCTTCTAGAGGTGCTGGAAAGATTTCGATACGCTCTTTATGATTTTGACTTTTTTTTACAACTTTAGTTTCCTTAGCATGCAATTAAACTTAAAAAACCCTATTTTTCAAAGAAGCGAAGTGAAATACTCTAGGAATGGGGCATTTCTGGAAATTATGCTATTTTACAAAAAGATCTTAGAATATGCCAGAAAATCTGTTCCCAAACTTTCAGAAATTCTTGGGGCGACTTGCTTTTTTGAGTTTGTTCTAGTGCTGTGAAAAAGCTGTGTGAGATTATCTAGGACTAGGACCTTTTTAGCATTTTTGCTATTTCACAAAAAAGTCTTAGAATGTGCCAAAACATCTATTCCCATATTTTTTGGAAATTTATGTTGCAGCTCTTTTTTCGTGCGTTTTCCAACGCCTTCCAGAAATGGCTTAAAACTTCAAATGGCTCCACACGGAGTTCCTTAACTCCGAATTGGGCATGCTACTAGTCATTGAAAAGATAATTCTGAACCCCTCAAAATCATTGAGGTCTCAACTCTTGTGCAAGACTCATTCTCTGGGTGAGTTTTTGGAATGGGGTTATGGTTCTGGTCTTTAAATGACATTCCTTTGATGAATATACCCAGTAAAAATGGGGTGTCTACAGGAGTAGATCCCGAGTGCTTGGCTAGGGCTTTCATGATCTACATGTTTTCTTGCATTCTTTTTATTGGTGCCAATGATATGGCACAACTAGGTTACCTTGCCTGCATGGATGATGTGCACAAGATTGGGAGGTACAACTAGGGAGGAGTAGCACTGGCCATTGTGTATAGATCTATGTCTGACATGACTCGAGGGATCTCCAAGAATTTCAGCAGGCTTCCATTTGTTTGGGAGGTAAATAAAAATGCTTAATTTTTAAATTCCTCTCAAACTTGTGTAAACGCCGAGGGCTGGTGCGGCCCTTTGATGTGTACGCTATTGTGAAGCGCTAGTGTGTCGGGAGTCGCCACCCAATTTAGCCTTGGGAACTAATCATACCATTCTGGGGAATTCAATCTCAAATTCGACGTATTCGGGCTAGAGATTCAGTGTTCGGAGCTAAGGTACAATGTTGGGAAGGTATTAAGCACCCAACAATGCCCAATAAAAAACCGGCCTCCGTAAACGATTGTTGGATTTATTTAACCTGGAGTATTTAATTGAATTTCAACCATAAGCACATAATTTATGAAATGACATGCCAATTATATGAAAGATGATGTGAGTAAAATGAGAAAGAGGCTATAATACATTAAAAAAAAACAAGATATACAAGAGATGAGATATACAGGTTAACATTTAATGATATTAATGATGAACTAACCAAAACCAGGGTAAATCATGATAAATATTCTATGCATTTAATATTACAAAGAGGCATGATAATAACTGAAGTTATTGAAAGAATGGTGAATGATGAGTACGCAATATCAATTAATGAGTACGCATAAATGCGTACGCAACACCAATGAATGAGTACGCATTATTATGCGTACGCAACTTAACCTAATGCATACGCATACGTTTACTATGTTCTTCCCTCTGATCTCAGCACGGGCTGAAACTGCACGCATCAGTTTTTATTTTATTAGGGACTAACTTCTTTCTAACTTATCTCAATCATTTCTTAACCATATTCAATGATTCAAAACCCGGATTGCAATTCTCATAGTATACTACAAGCACACATAATTCGTTTACACAGATATTTACAGAATCATGGTCATGTTTGAGTTTAAAGTCTGGGGTTTACAACCCGGCGACTGTCCGGTCTGTACAAAGTAGAAAATAATTAATGATATCTATCTATTGAGTACATCATGGTTAATCCTCGATGTATTCTTTGGTGTTTTAAAAGAAAGAATAATAAATATTGGAGTGAGAATAACTTACCCTTAGGTTTGAGTGCCTCCGATATCGATGCAACAATTCCCACCTTGTCACCTTAGATTGCAGCTCTAAATTCTTTTGGTCTCTTCCAGGTCTTCTAGTGTTTGGGCGATTGTTTAATGGATGATTTCATTTCTTTTTCTCCATGGGTTTCTGACTGGTTTTCTCACTGATTTCTCAACTCTCCAATGTTTTAACTCTAATGATTTTTCTGAACCCCCTTCTCTGTTCAGAAGTGTCTTTATTTATAGACTGCGGTAAGTCGGTTCTCCTCATTGAAACCATAATCGCACCTATGCGACCCAGGAAATTAGCAACCGGCTGGTTCTCTTGTCTTGTTCCCCATATATTTCAAATTAAAGTGGCCCCCCGAAACCTTTTCCCTCTACCCCATGCTTATCAGATTTGGGTGAAACATTGGTGCTGGAATTTGGGGAAGTGACAGATAGTGCGTACGCATATCGTGTTATTATGTACGCATCAGAAAGTTTATGCGTACGTAGCATACGTAGGTGGTATACAGGCAGGTTCTCAAGTTGTAATCTAAGCGACTCGTCGAGAATTGCTTTGTCAATTTCTTGGGACACACAATAAACCTCATCATCGGGATTCCAAATTAGGCAATCTCATATCTGATTGGGCAGTACAAAATGGGGTGTCTACAACTTGGTTTGGTTTTAACTACTTTCTTGGATTTTAACAGATTTGGTACTATGAGTATTTGGGACTATGCCGCCCCGTACTAGACAATAAAATACAGGAGTGGCCAATACTCGGGAATTACGCTCCTACCCAAATAGCTGTGCGTGCCACCAACAGGCATTACTATGCCCATGCAATGGCATTCTTGACGAGCCTGAATGCTGACATGGTAATTCAACCCCCTTATTCTTTTCTTTCTTTCATATTTATTATCTTGCTCATCATTCATTTTTTTTTTTTTTTTCACATTCAACAGGTAGAATGGAGCCCATGGGGACTGTGGGAAGCTAGGCTACCCAAGAGGTGTGCATCTTGCTTAGAGCTGACTGGGAAGAGGGTACTCTTTGAGGGTCCCTCAGGGCGATATTGGTATTTGGGAGAGCGCATCCTTAGGCAAGTGAAAGGATGTGTGGATGCCATTCTTACCACTGTTATGCCTCCAATGAACATGAGGCACACTGACTCTTTGGATGGGGATGAGTTAATGGAGGCTTTAACTGGGTGGGATGCTGTGGAATTCACCTCTCTCAATACTAATTATATGACTTTTTTCCACCAATTCCTGATGCGGCCCAAGGTCACTGGCTTCCCACCTCAAGGGGTGAGTCTCTACCCCATTCTTTCATTACTAATTTCTACAAGCGCTTCTTTTAAGCAAATTATTTATTGTAGGGTTGACGAGCTCGTGGACATAGTTCCACAGTAAGGTCATCCACAGGCATGACCCATGGTGCTGATGATTGTGAGATGGAAGGAATTCCACAGCCACCTCTCCCAACTCTCAACTGGCAAGTGAGCCTATGCAGTGGATTAGACTTTATGAAGACTGATATTGCTCGCCCTGCTTTCGATGAGGTGCCTAGGATTGACCCGAGCTACGAGAATGTAAGCTCTAAGCCCTTACCTTTCTTGAGACCTATTTTCCATAATTTATTAATCATGTTCATTTTTCCAGGTTCTTAAGGAGTATGCCCAAGAGTGCCTTGAGCTTAGTGAAGGATTAAAGTGAGACCTTATCAGGATGAGTTTGGTGAACTCCGTGCTAGAAGGGCATTTAAATCCCTTTGTAAGACAATCCCTTGTTCATTCTAATCATAGGATTTAAAACCATTACCCTTTTTATTAATGATTTTTCCTTTGCCACAGGTCTCCACACTATGTCCACCACAACCAATGCCACCTCAAAGGATTCCTCATCCTGGTCGTGGTAGAAATGAATCAAGCAGGAAGAGAAGAACAGCGGGAGATCATTAGCGTAGCTTAACTTTTGCTTATAAACGAATGGAACATCCTTCTTTATGCTTTGTAACCTTTCTTTGAACACTTTCTTTGGTACTTTTATGAAACTTTTGAAATTTCATTATTGTGATTTAATCATGCTTTTCATGCAAAAATAAGCTCAAAATAAGCTTCCCAAGGTCACAAAACCATATAGGGGTCAAACGGGGTCAAAAATAGGCAAAACTGGGCAAAACGGGAAAGCGGCCTCAGGTGACCACCCAAGGCTGGGCAGCTAGCCGCCCAGGCCTGGGGAGTTACCCGAGCTTGAAGTAGAAATCCCACTTCAAATAGGAAATTTCCTATTTTGACGGGTTTTCTCCTTCTAAAACTCAGATTTGTGACTTTTTTCCTATAAAAACACATCCAACGGGTTCCTAAACCTACTTGTATTCATTCATTAGAAATTATGGAGGCTCTAGACAAATTTTTAGGAGGGTTTTTGAGAGTTGTGAGTGTTGAAGCAAAATCTGAGTTCAATTGATTTGGCTTGGATCCATTGCTCTCCTTGAGGTATATAAGGCTTAAAACCAACCTCCTAACTGCTACTACATATTTTTGGGACCCCCAAATTCATGTATTCCACTTCAACTATGAAGAATTATGCCCAACCATAGAGGAATTCTGCGCGTTGTATGGAGTTTTACTGGTAGGTCCTTTCATTCTCCCTACTCCTCGCCCGAGTTATCTTATTTCTTTCTGCAATTTCTTTGGGATTCACCAACAATATGCCTCAATATTTGTAAAAGATCACATTTTACATTTGATGAAATTGGCGACCTCTTTCTTGGCCTATGATAGCAAAGGTATTTTGAAATTTACCTTTCCTGTTAAGCATGCACTTGCCTTTTGCCTCATTAGTCGTTTCCTTATTTCCACTGGTACTCCACATGTTCCCATACAAATCTGTGAGTTGATTCCTTTTCTCACTAAGGGCTATAACTTGATTCCCATGGTACTAGTTGAAACCTTGAATAGCTTGGATAAAATCCATGAGGACCTGAAAGTTCCTTTAGGAGGTAGCCCCATTTTGCTACAGATGTGGCTACTTGATAGATTGAAATTCCTATCACCCACTGTCATTACACCGTACAAGCCCCGGCATTACTGTCTTCGCCGCATTGAATTGCTTGGACAATTTTCATTGAGGGAGTGGCTAGGTTACTTCAAAACCCTTTTATGGAGGAATATCAAGTGGTTTGTCTTCATATGGGGCTGCAGTGAACAAGTGCTTCTGCGTTCCTTTGGATGTGCCATGGTAAAGCTCATAGGATTGAGGTCTACTTCCTTTTATTGGCCTTCAAGGGTTTGTCGTTAGATGGATGCCATGTAAACCATACCCCCTTTCTTAAAAGGTGACTATCCTATGGTGCCTATGGGTCTTTCTGTGGTGACTTGGGCAAAGGATCGATGGCCTAGCAAACTAACGCTAACCCAAGTTATGAATACGGATGGTCCATATATGATGAGCCCCGAGTACAAAGAATGGTTGAAGAACAACTTGGGCGAAAGAGAGACTATCCGAAGAGAAAGGATTCTTGGACTTATCAAAGACAACGAACTTGGACCTTGCAGAGAGGACATTAAGGAAGCAGTGATAGCAGCTCAGGAACATGACTTGAAGAAGAAAAGAAGACTCGAGAGAGAGAAGAAGAAAGCTCAAAAGTGGGCTGCAAAGAAACCCAAGAAAAATTAAAGACTCATAGAATAGGATATTTATGGCATGTTTATAGTTCTTTTACTTAATATCAATAAATTGCTATATCAATCAATTTTAGTTTTGAATGAATTGCCACTAATAAATTAAATTTGGGATTTTATTGTTTGATTTAGATTGCACCCAAAGTAACTTTATGGGTTGCCTACGTATCTCCATTTTTCCTTCTTTTTGCCTAGGCCGCCCTTATGGGTTTTCAACCTAGCAGGCCTCATATATAGTACTTCTTCAATTGATCCAAATTAGTTGGACAAGCGAACTCAATTCCATTTAAATCCATGAGGCGAACAGCCCCTGCTGGCAATATCTCTTTGATAATGTATGGTCCACCCCAACTTGGCTTGAATTTTTCCCGCGGATTAAACACACTGGAGCTCTGATTTCTTTCAGCACTACATCCGCTTTCTTTAATCCTCGATCTTTGACATATTTATTGAACGCTCTGGCAACTCTCCGCTGATACCTCTGCACATAATACAGTGCCCTTAACCGCCTTTCATCCAATAATGCCAACTCGTCATAATATCTCTTGACCCAGTCCATTTCTGTTATCCGACTCTCCATGGCAACCCTTAGCGAAGGAATTTCTAGTTCAACTAGCAATACAACCTCCATCCTATAGACTAGAGAGTAAGGAGTAGCCCCTGTTGATGACCTTTCTGACGTTCTATAACCCCATAGAGCTGATGGTAACTTCTCATGCCAGTCGGTGTACGTGTCTGTAGTCTTTTGTAGTATCTTCTTGATATTCTTATTAGTTGCTTCCACTGTTCTATTAGTTTGAGGACGATATGGTAACGAAAAATGATGAACTATGTTATATCTTTGCAAGAGCTCATGGGTTTCTTTCTGAAAGTGCTGGCTATTGTCTGAGATAATTTCATGCGGTACCCTATATCGATAGATAATGTTGTGCTATATGAACTGCGCTACCTTCTTGGCATTCAAGGTTTTGAAGGATGTTGCTTCCACCCATTTAGTGAAATAATCGATAGTGACCAGGATGTATTCATGCCCATAGAAGGTAAATGTTATCCACTGGCGAAAATTTGGCACTTATGGCACTTCTTAACATGTGCGTGGCAATCTCTTTCCATGGTAGACCAATAATAGCCTAGCCTTATGATTTTCTTAGCCCATATAGCCATTCATGTGCAGAACCCCTGTTCCTTCATGGATTTCTTTGATTAGATGCTCGGCTTCCTCTTCGATGACACATAGTAGGTGGATTCCATCGTATGATCTCCGACATAGCTTTCCTCTACACAGTACATAGTGACTCGCCAACCATCTTAAGGTCTTTCTATTGATTCGAGATGCTCCTTTTGGGTATTCCCTTTCTTCGATGAACTTCTTTATGTCATAGAACCATGGATTGCCATCATTCACTTCCCCTTCTTGGATTGCGCAATAGTACACAGGCTTGTCTCGGCCTTCTATCACCAATGGCTTCACATTCCCTCCTTCGGATATCTCCACCATGGATGCTAAGGTTGCCAAGGCGTCGGCGAACTGGTTCTTATTTCTTGACAGGTAATTGAACTCTATCTCTGAGAACTCCTTGGTTAGAGCTTCCAGATAGGCATGGTATGGCAACAGCTTCTCATCCCGAGTTCTCCATTCCCCTTTTATCTGGTAAATGATTAGCGCCGAATCCCCGAACACTTCCAATTCTTTGATCCTTAACTCAAGTGCAGCTTCTAATACCAGGATGCAAGCTTCGTACTCTGCAATGTTGTTGGTAGCTTCAAACCCTAACTTAACCGCCAATGGTGTGAATGCTTCTTCGGGTGAAACCAACAAGACTCCTATCCCATAACCCTTCTTATTGGTATCACACCCCATTTTTGCACCTCCTTACTAGGGCTCATCATTTCATGCATGTTTTTGTTTTTTTTTTTTGAGTCTAGTCACTTGCATTAGGTTTTTAGGGTCATAAGGACAATGGATATGAATTTTGGTTCAATTCGAAGTTGATCTTGAGAGATAATAAGAGCTTTTGTGACTTAAGGGGCATAATCATCTTTTAAGTCACAAACTTTTCATTTGACCTTGAAACGATCTCCAAATTTTCAATTGGAGTTCATATGGATGCATATGAAGTATTTCTAGGTTCAATTTGATGAATCAATGGCTCCGAATTAAAATGGCTCGATGTAGTTCAAGTTGGTTAATTGACCCTCCTTTGGGTTAGCTCAAATTGACACACAATTACCCACCAAATCTTTTCAAATTGACTTTAATTAATCATCATTTTATCCCAAAAAGTGTTTTAGAAAGTTAATTTTGGTTTGGAAAACATTTGGTTTAATCTTATGTGCATACCTATGCTTTGCAAAGGAATAGCATAGTAGTTAACCGCCTTTGTCAAACCTAACCATACCCCCATGGTTAGTGGTTTTCACCCCCCCAAAATGTTTAAAAATGTATTCCTCATTGAAACACGGTTGTTTTGCCTTTTGTTTCATCAAAATCGGAGTTAATTTGACCCTTGAAACACTTCTGGAAGGAAAAGGAGTCCAAAATAAGTCAGAAGCTGAAGTGGGCTCGGGTGACCACCCAAGCCTGGGCGGCTAGCCACCTGGGCCCAAGTGGCTAACCACCTAGCCTTGGGGGGTCACCCGAGGCCTTCTTTCCTATTTTCTTGTTATTTCCTTGCTGAAGCGGACTTCTTCCAATTTTGATGTACAAGGACTCTTTTTGACGAGTTTCCTTCTAATTTTTGGTAACTTTTGAGTTACTTAAGCACCAAGAGAATCTCTAATAACCCTTGGATTAATTATTAGTGTTTTAATCCCAGCCATTGGTTTATCCTGATGAAACTCTATAAATACCCCCTACGCTTCAACACAAGGGAGGCAATTGGGAAGCAATTGGAGGGCTATTATAGGCAATTAGAGGCACCTAGAAGCTACTTTATGCATTAAACCTAAGTGTTTAAGAGAGAACAAGAGAGAGAGTTGAAGGAGAGCTGGAGTTCCTGTTGTAACCTTGAAGAAACTTGATTTAAGTCATCTACAAGTCAAGAGGAGAGTCTCTACAGCAGCAAGGAAGCTTTCTTAAGGTAAAAACTCCCTTTTATTCAAGCTTAAACTAGAATTTCATATAGAATAGTGTCATTGCATGTTAAAGTTAGGATTTTTATTATGTGTCATAGCTTTAGTTGGTTAATATGCATGATTTAAGTCATGTTTGTCATGAGTTTAGTATATTTTAGGGCTATTCTATGTGTTTTTAAGCATGATTGTGAGTTTAGGGTTTCCATTGTCCTTGTTTTAGGATAGTTACATATAGCATGTTAAAGTAGGGTTTTTTATTGGTTTTTCTTCATGGTTGCTGTATATGTATTGCATGTAGAATAACTATGATGATTTTTGGCACTCATATAGTTGATTTTAGGGTTTTTATGCACAATATGGTTCTAAGATTGCATTAGGGTTTATGTTTATTCGCTATTTTTGCTGTTTGCATGTTTAGTGGATGATTTTAGGCCATAATACTATTCTGTCCAGATTGCTATTTTGTTGTTTTTGTCTTGTTTTGAGCACATGTAAGGGTGCAAACAAGTGTGATAATCGTCCTATGGCATATAGGGCTGTTATTGCTTAAAATTGCTAATGCTTGGAGTTATTGCACTAAGATAAGTGGGTGTGAAGGTGCCCTGATTCACCTTTTCTATCCTTAACTCTTTCTCTTCTCCCCTTTAGGGTTATTTCTTAATATGAGTCTATGGTAATTATCAAAGGTTTCCTACTTTAATAAAATTCTGATTTTTTATTAAAGTTTCCATCTTATGGAAGTTTTCCTAAATTCAAATTTTGTTTATTTAATTCTCTTTCAAACAAGAAAACCTAGGGTTTTTACCATAGGTTTATATTAGGATTTAACCCTATTCTTATTCGAACTACGTGGACTTTGATCCATGTATTTCGTTGCATGGTACATATGCGCTCATTTTGGGGCTCAAGTCCATTCTAGGATCCAAGTGTCCTAGGTTTTTATCTTTTATTTTCTTTTTTCTGTTTTATTTTGTTTTCCTTATTTGATTATGCATGGATAATTAGATGGGATACATGATATTTGCATGCTATCTTGTGATGATATACTTGCTGATTTTTGTATGGTAAGACTTTAATTTAGCCCAAATAAATCGAGAGACCGAAAGGGTGACATGGGTGCCTATAGGCTTTGCCTAGAACCTTCTTATGTCATAACTTAGCCTCCGAATCCCCAGTTTTCTTTGGTTTCCAAAAGACTTGTTTTTGCCTTTCCTTTTTAAACATGGAGTCATTCAAATTGTTTTCTTAAAACAAACTTTTTAGGGTTTTCCTTGTTTCCTTTAAAAAATAAGGTGGCGACTCCCTTTTCTTTTGTTAAACCTAACCCTAATCTTTTTTCGTCAATCCTTGTGGGCCAATTTTTGGGGTTCACAATTAGCTACCCCATCGAAGTATACTCTCTAAGTCTTCTTGCCAATTTCTAGCACGTCCTCGTCTGGAAACCGATCATTAAACGGAGCGGATGATGGCGCAGGACAACTGGCTAGGTAATCTGCGATGACGCTCCCTTGGATAGACTTCTGAGTCACATACTTGATGTCAAATTCATTGAGGAGAATTGACCATCGAGCGGTTCTATATGACAATACTGGCCTCTCTATCAAGTATTTCAATGGATCTATGCGACTTATTAAGAACACTTCGAAGGATATCATGTAGTGTCGGAGTTTCTGCATCGCCCATACTAGTGCTACACAAGCCTTTTCAATTGCATTGTACTTCACTTCATGGTCCGTCATTTCTTGCTCAAGTAATAAATGGCATTCTCTTTTGTTGACCCTTCAAGATATTAAGCTAGCTCCCGTCGCAGTTTTGGTGACCGTTAAGTATAACAACAGCGATGCACCTTGCCGTTGGGGGACTAAGATTGGGGGATTGCTTAAATATCTCTTAATGGTCTCAAAAGTCTCTTGGCATTCTTCATTCCATACTTTTGGCACACCTTTTTTATACAATTTGAAGATTGGTTTGCAAACCATGGTCAAGTTGGCAATGAAACGGCTTATGTGCTGAACTCTTCCTAGAAAACCCGAATCTGCTTCTTAGTGCTAGGCGGCTCCATCTCCACAATGGCTTTTATCTTCCTTGGATCCACTTAGATGCCTCTCTGAGTGATTATGAACCCTAATAGCTTGCCTGCGGTGACACCAAAAGTACACTTTTGAAGGTTTAGACGGAGATTGTACTTCTTTGCTCACTCTAGGAATTTCTTTAGCACCTTAAAATGCCCTTCCCTATCTATGGCCTTCACGATCATATCATCGACATAAAACTCGACTTCTTTATGGATTATATCATGTAATAAGGTCGTAGTTGCTCTTTAGTAAGTAGCCCCAGCGTTTCTTAAGCCAAAAGGCATTACTTTGTAACAGTACGTTCCCCATTATGTGATAAAAGCTGTTTTCTCCATGTCTTGAGGCACTATTTTTATCTAATTATACCAGGAGAATCCGTCCATGAAAGGTAGGAGTGCATGTCCCACTGTACTATCCACCAACGCGTCTATATGGGGTAAAGGAAAGTCATCCTTAGGATTCGCGGCGTTGAGATCTCAGAAATGAATACACATCCTTACTTTCCCATCTTTTTTGGGCACAGGCACTATATTTAACAACCACTCGAGATACTCTACAACTTAGAGGAACCCCACGTCTAGTTGTTTAGTTACCTCTTCTTTTACTTTTAGAGCCCATTCAAGTTTTAATCTTCTGAGTTTCTACTTTACCGGCTTCTTTAGGGAATTAGTGGGGATATAGTGCTGCACAATATCGGGGTCAATGCTAGGCATATCTTCATAAGACCAAGAAAAAGCCATAATATTGGATTTTAGGAGGGAGATCATCTTTTCTTTTCCAATAGGGGAGAGGGTTTTCCCAATTTTAATTATTCTTGGCAATTCATTCGTCCCTAAGTTGATTGATTCCAATTCATCTATATTAGGTTCGGTGACGCCCCTTTTCCTTTGCTCAATGAGCTCTAGGGAGACATCGTTCCTAGGATCTATATCCATGCCATAGATATCCATAGAAGAGAGAAAAAAGACACTGCATATATAGAGAAGGAAAACAGACTTTATTAACTAGGAATAAGAGGAACGACACACAAAGAAAGAAAGAAAACAAACAATCTATATCACCACTATAACTCCACAAAGTAAGTTAAGTAGATACATCTTATTGAATTAGGGAAATATTACTAAACTAAGACACCTATAATAAAGAAAATCATCCCCTTCCTTGACGAAGTAACCATTCAAAGTGGGCCGATACAGTGAGATCCTCAGGTTTAGCACTCTTCCCTTGGCTTTGGCTCTTACTTTCTCTTTATTTCTTTTCAACATTTTCACATGGTTATTTCTAGAGGGCTCATATCCTAGCCCAAAGGTGTATGAGGTGACATGGCTCTGAATAGACCTAAGGATCCCTTGTTGGCAACGCTCTAGACCCATGCCAAGAAAGAAACTCATTCTTCTCATGATCTCACCAACACGCAAATTGCCATGGGGGCAAAAGTCTAAGGGTATTAACTCACCCTTTTTAAGCTCTTTCTCAATGCATTGGATATAGTCAAACCCGAACAATGGTACCGCTGCCGATTCAGGTTGTATCTCATATATAGGCACCCCTGCTAGTTTCAATTCATAGTCCCCTTGAAGTGTTACTATGGCTCCTTCATAAGGAAACTTCACCTTTTGATGAAGTAAAGATGGCACAGCCCCAGCATGATGGATCTAAGGTCGGCCCAATAATAAGTTGAAACATGACGGCACATCCAACACTTGGAATTCCACCTTAAATTCAGTGGGTCCTATGATAAGAGGCAGAGTAACCACCCCTATCACTTTTCGGCGAGTGTTATCATAAGCTCTCACAGTTTTCCCAGATGGCGTGAAATCGATGGGTCCCAAATCCAAGATAGTGGCAATTCTGAGAGGACAAACATTTAATGCAGACCCATTATCAATAAGGATGGTAGGAACCCTCTTTCCCCATGGTGTCAACAGTCACATAGAGAGCTTGAGAGTGGTTTGGCCTACTTTTTGGTAAGTCCACATTGGTGAACATAATAGTTGAGTTCTTAGGAGTTGGATTCACCAAATGTACTAATCCCTTGAGGGATGTATCATCAAGCACTTGTATCTGATTCAATAGTTTCAACACGGTCTGTCTGTGCTTATGCAAGGCCATGAGCAAGCCCCAAATAGTGATGTTGGCATTGGTCTTCTTCAACTGCCTAAGCACCTCATCCTCTTCTTCTTGTAAGCTGGGACGCCTCTACCCCTCCAAATCTCCCAAGGGATTCTCGGATTCCAAGTGCGGAAGCTTGAAATGACGACCCACTCTAGTTATATGATCCAACTCATCATCGCTAGCCCAATGTCATGGACTTCCTCGGAGTTATTCATTAGGTCATCCCACTCTATCATATCAATGTTCTCTATTTTCATTGGCAAGTCCTCCCAACCTGTAGGAATTATCGGCTCATCTGTCATTGGACTTGGACTCAAGTACAGCACATAGTAATCAAATTTCCCTGATGATTCACCTAATAGGCCAACCTGAGGATCTCCCGTTTCATACATTTCTTTTAGCTCTTGTTGGATAGACTTCTTTAGTAACAACAAAACCTTTTGGTCAATGAGGTCTTGAATGATCTTCTTTAGCATGGGACAAGCTTCAGTGTCATAGCCGGGTGCACGATGGTATTAGCAATATTACTGAGGGGTTGATGGTCTTGGTCTTGGTGGGACTGGCATAATAAGGCTTTTGTTGCGGCAAAGGGTAAAAAGGCAGGTTAAGGTTATGGGAAGTGGAGTGTATTGTCTTATGAGTCCGTGAGGGCGAGATGATTCAGCTCCAATGACATTTATGTTGTTAGGTGGGGGTGTGTTATTGTGAGATAGGAGAGGATTACGGGTGACATTTGGGCGGCTTGGTGGTGAAATGACTTGCTTGTCAATGAGGTCTTGGACTTGGTGATAAAGGCGAATACAACGGTTGGTGGCATGGCCTTTGGATTGGTGGTACTTGCAGTACTCACTCTCATTGTAGTTCTTAGGTAAAGGATTAGGTAGGGGTTTTGGGTCAAGTGGTTTCAATAGGTCATGGCTCATGAGCTTTTCAAGGACTCTTTCAAGTGGCATGTATAGATTGGTGAATTGGCGAGGTGGGTTAACATCATTGAGAGAGATGGATTGAATGGGTTAAGTTATGGTGTTGACCTCGGCATTGTTCTTCCCAGCAAAGTTTATCTTGCGACTCCTCACTTCCTCAATTTTGATTGTCCCATTATTGATAGCATCCTCAACCTGCGTTCCAGTCCCGATAAGAGCTTTGAAATTCAGGAAATAGTGGGCAAATAGATGCTTGTGATACACGGGCAACAAGTTTTTAACCACCAACTGAATTTGGTCCTCTTCACTTGGCCTATCCGTCATTCTTAAAGCCTTCTGTCTCCACCTTGTAATATAAACGGAGAAAGTTTCATGAGTCCCTTGCTTTGTAGTTTCCAAGTCTCTCCGAGTAACGTCCACCTCTGTATTGTACTTGTAGTGCTCCGAAAACTTATTGCATATGTCTTCCCAAGTCTGAGTCTTATTCTCATTCAATGATAAGAACCATTTCAAAGCGGAAGTGGCCAAGGTTTCATGGAATATTTAAGCTAAAAGCTCGTCAGTGGCCTCTCGAGGGTGCATAGCTCGCACATACATCTTCAAATGGGTCTTGGGACAGCTCATCCCATCAAATTTCTCCAATTGTGGCATCTTGAATTGCAATGGAATACGAGCCGTTGGAAACAAGGATAAAGGCCTCACATCGACCATGTCATCGGCTCTACGAATCCCTTTTATAGTTCTCTCCAATGCTTTTACTTTGCTAGCCAACACAAAATCACTACTAGTACCTTTCCCTTTGGTTTCCCCTTCTAGGTTGATGACCACAGGCTTCGAACTACTTTCCCCCCTTGTCTTAGCGTTCTTATTGGATTGAGGTCCTTTTTCGGTGCCAGTCCTATGAGGTATACCCGAGGAATGGGTGTTAGAGCCATTTTGTTCGAGATCTGCCATCTTCTGTTGGTTCTTTTGACCCATTTTCAATGCCGTATCGGATGTCTCGGTGGTATGGTCAAGCTTGGCCATGATGGCTTTCAGGCAAGCCTTAAGGTCAAAGTGTCCTTCACTAATTCTTTCGTCAGCGATGTTTGTCTGATGGGTAGATTCAACACTCACTAGACACCCTTGCGGATTATGGATCCAAGCCACCACGTCTATGGATAGAAAAAGTTTAACCTTTAGCCTAAAGACTTGTCCTAAACCTCCATATTTTCCTTAATGAATTCGATCTTTACACCATATTCATTTAATTCATTCCTTTTATCCAATTACCTTTACAAAGGCCATGGACTAAGGATATGTTTAAAAGAATAGGGTATAGAGTCCTTCAATTAGGTTTAATTAATTCCCATGGATTAAGCACATCACAAACATAGCTTAACATCCTATTTCCTTAACTTACTCCTCCTAACCCATGGCCTTAACAAAGGTTAGGGTTTAAAGGTATATGTTAAGGGCATAAGATATAAAGCCTCACACTACAAACACGGCATAGCATCATTACAAAAAATTGTGGGTGCATAATGGTGAGACCGTAGTGCCCTACAAGGCTCACTATATGAAATAAGAAAGGGTAGGCTAGGGTCCTTCATTTGCTTGAACCAATCTTTATACCTAACCACATATGGCATCAGGAACGTCGCATAGATCCAACAGTACATGATTGATTTATTTAATATACCCAAGGGCAAGCCCGAGGGTACTAGCCAAGAGAGGTTGATAGCTTTCACCCAACACTTGGAATATGGAAAACCAAGGTTGAAACTAGGCCTATCATTGGCAAGAATACATCGAGGGACAATCGAGCCTATCATGCAACAATTTGCGCACACAATCAAGCTGATGCATGTGATTGATTTTAATTAAACACAAGAAATTAATTTAACCCAATTAAACTTTATAGAGTCTAACCAATCCCCAATGGAGTCGCCAAACTATGAACCCCAGAAATTGGCCCACAAGGATTGGCGGAAAAAGATTAGGGTTAGGTTTGAAAAAGAAAAGGGAGTCATCACCTTATTTTTTAAAGGAAATAAGGAAAACCCTAAAAAGTTTGTTTTAAGAAAACAATTTGAATGACTCCACGTTTAAAAAGGAAGGGCAAAAACAAGTCGTTTGGAAAGCAAAGAAAACTGGGGAATCGGAGGCTAAATTATGACATGGGAAGGTTCTAGCCAAAGCCTATAGGCACCCATGTCACCCTTTCAGTCTCTTGATTTATTTGGGCTAAATTAAAGTCTTACCATACAAAAATCAGCAAGGATATCATCACAATATAGCATGCAAATATCATTTATCCCATCTAATCATCCATGCATAATCAAATAAGCAAAAAAATAAAATAAAATAAAATAGAACAGAAAAAATAAAATAAAAGATAAAAACCTAGGACACTTGGATCCTAGAACGGACTTGAGCCTTAAAATGAGCACCTACGTACCATGCAACGAAATATATGGATCAAAGTCCACGTAGTTTGAATAACAATAGGGTTAAATCCTAATATAAACCTATGGTAAAAACCCTAGGTTTCCTTGTTTGAAAGAGAATTAAATAAACCAAGTTTGAATTTAGGAAAACTTCCACAAGATGGAAACTTTAATCAAAAATCAAAATTTTATTAAAATAGGAAACCTTTGATAATTACCATAGACTCATATTAAGAAATAACCCTAAGGGGAAGAAGAGAAAGAGTTAAGGACATAAAAGGTGAATTAGGGTACCTTCACACCCACTTACACTAGCGCAATAACTCCAAGCATTAGCAATTTTAAGCAATAACAGCCCTATATGCCATAGGACGATTATCACACCTGTTTGCACCCTTACATGTGCTCAAAACAAGACAAAAACAACAAAATAGCAATCTGGATAGAATAGTATTATGGCCTAAAATCATCCACTAAACATGCAAACAACAAAAATAGCGAATAAACATAAACCCTAATGCAATCCTAGAACCATATTATGCATAAAAACCCTAAAATCAACTATACGAGTGCCAAAAATCATCATAGTTATTCTATATGCAATACATATACAGCAACCATGAAGAAAAACCAATAAAAAACCCTACTTTAACATGCTATATGAAACTATCCTAAAACAAGGACAATGGAAATCCTAAACTCACAATTATGTTTAAAAACACATAGAACAACCCTAAAACATACTAAACTCATGACAAACAGAACTTAAATCATGCATATTAACCAACTAAAGCTATGACACATGATAAAAATCCTAACTTTAACATGCAATGACACTATTCTATATGAAACTCTAGTTAAAGCTTGAATAAAAGGGAGTTTTTACCTTAAGAAAGCTTCCTTGCTGCTGTAGATACTCTCCTCTTGACTTGTGGATGACTTGAATCAAATTTCTTCAAGGTTACAGCAGGAACTCTAGCTCTCCTTCAACTCTCTCTCTCTTATTCTCTCTTAAACACTCAGGTTTAATGCATAAAGTAGCCTCTAGGTGCCTCTAATTGCCTCCAATAGCCCTCAATTGCCTCCCTTATGCTGAAGCGTAGGGGGTATTTATAGAGTTTCATCAGGATAAACCAATGGCTGGGATTAAAACCCTAATAATTAATCCAAGGGTTATTAGAGACTCCCTTGGTGCTTAAGTAACTCAAAAGTTACCAAAAATTAGAAGGAAACTCGTCAAAAATGAGTCCCTGTACGTTAAAATTGGAAGAAGTCTGCTTCAGCAAGGAAATAACAAGAAAATAGGAAAGACGGCCTCAGGTGACCCCCCAAGGCTAGGCGGTTAGCCACCTGGGCCCAGGCGGCTAGCCGCCCAGGCTTGGGTGGTCACCCGAGCCCACTTCAGCTTTTGACTTATTTTGGACTCCCTCTCCTTCCAAAAGTGTTTCAGGGGTCAAATTAACTCTGATTTTGATGAAACAAAAGCCAAAATGATCGTGTTTTGATGAGGAATACATTTTTAAACATTGTGGGGGGTGAAAACCACTAACTATGGGGGCATGGTTAGGTTTGACAAAAGCGGTTAACCACTATGCTCTTCCTTTGCAAAGCATAGGTATACACATAGGATTAAACCAAATGTTTTCCAAACCAAAATTAACTTTCTAAAACACTTTTTGGGATAAAATGATGACTAATTAAAGTCAATTTGAAAAGATTTGGTAGGTAATTGTGAGTCGATTTGAGCTAACCCAAAGGAAGGTCAATTAACCAACTTGAACTACATTGAGCCATTTTAATCCTAAGCCATTGATTCATCAAATTGAACCTAGAAATACTTCATATGCATCCATATGAACTCCAATTGATGATTTGGAGATCATTTCAAGGTCAAATGAAAAGTTTGTGACTTAAAAGATGATTATGCCCCTCAAGTCACAAAAGCTCTTATTATCCCTCAAGATTAACTTCGAATTGAACCAAAATTCATATCCATTGTCCTTATGACCCTAAAAAACTAATACAAGTGACTAGACTTAAAAACAAAACAAAAACATGCATAAAATGATGAGCCCTAGTAAGGAGGTGCAAAAATGGGGTGTGACACATACATTACTCAATCATGAGGTCATCCAACCAATCATGGCATTAACTATGTTAACCATAGATTAAATTCTTAATATCCAATTTAAAAATTATGGGTGTTACAATGGTTAGGTTTTACAAAAGCGGTTAACTGCTATGCACCACCGTTGCAAAGCTTAAGTATGCACACAAGGTTGCCCCAAATGCTTTCCAATTCAAAATTCAACCTTTTAAAACAACTTTAGGAGTGAAATCAAGTTAATTAAAGTCTAATGAGGGAGTATTGAGTGAAAATCATGAGCTAATTTAAGCCAACCTAGAGAAAGTTCTTTAGCCGACTTGAACTATTATGAGCCAGATTAATTCTAAACCATCAATTCATCAAATTGAACATATAAGTACCTCCTATGTATCAATATGAACTCCAATTGACAACTAGGAGATCATTTTAAGGTTAAATAGAAAAGAAATTACTTAAATGACAATAATGCCCTTCAGATCGCAAAATCTCTTATTAACCCTTGAGATTAACTCCAAATTGAACCAAAATTCATACACATCCTTAAAACCTTAAAAACTCAATGCAAAAGACTAAACTAAAAAATGAAACAAAAAGTTACATGAAATGATAAACCCTAGCTAAGGTAACAAAAATGGGGCATGACAGCTACAAAGCATTATCCTTAGAGAAAATACACCCCTGTTTGCATTGGTTTGCATGACGTTTCTCTCCCAAGATACAATAATCCTCCGGGTAGTCTTGTATGGTCCAAATGCAAAAATATAATTCATAAAACATATAAAAAGAACTTAAAATGAATAACAAACATGGATATAGAGGTGCTAAAAATTTTAGCATATACAAGCTCTTCTCTATACCTTTTTATCTTCATACATAACACATAGATATAAATAATAAAATGTATAACCTCCAATAATAATGTTATGGTAAAGTAGTGGTGTGAGGTTACCTTCACCCATTTATTCACCACTATAAAGAAATATGAAAGTAAATAAAAGGTCATATGTAGGTTACACCTACATTAACCAAATAGAATAAATAAAATAAAGATTATAAATAATAACAAATAAATAAAATTAATTTTAAATTAAACATATATTTTAAATCAAATATATACAACAATCCCCCACATGATTTAAAATTAAAATAATATATATAAGGAGCATTTTGACTGTGCAATTGATATAGGTATCTTATGTAGACACCCCATTTTCACCTCCCATAAGTTCATGATAGCATTTTGATAGGTTTAGAAGCATTTAGGAGTTCTTAAGCCTTAAAGGACACTTTTGCCCTTTTAAGCCTTAGGAGAGTAGTTCAATATTGCATACATATTTTTGTCTCATTGTTGAGTCTCATCACTTACATTTAGTTTCTAGGATCATTTAGGATATGTATGTCAAATTGGGTTCAATTCCAGATAGGTTTTGATAGGTAATTAGAACTTTTGCAACTTAGAGGACAATTTCGTCTTTTACTTCATATACTTTCCAATTGACTCCGAAACTTATTCCGAATTGTTCCATTGATCTTAAAATGATGACATGAGTCTAATTGAAGTTCCAATTTAATTATTGAATAAGTTTTAGATTGATTCACCATATTACCCTATGGCTAATTGACCCTTTTTCGATTAACCGCCTTATAAAAGCCCAGTCACTTAATTGTGGTCAGGGATTTTTGGTACAAGAATATTCTAGACTTATTCTAAATTGAATCTTTGAAATTTTGGCTTTTGAATCACTCAAATCAGATTTAACATGACCAAGAGATGACCATTTAAAGATACGAGTCCGAATTAAGCAAGAAATCCCAAAAATTGAGGAAACCTGGGCTGGGTCTCGGGTGACCGGTTGGCCCAACCGGTCATCCGAAGACTCCGTGTTTATTTACCCTATTTTGTAGTTTTGATGGTTTTGCACTCTTTGAATTTCCTTCTTCCAAAAATGTTTTAAACTTATTAGGAAGTGATTTTAGGTTGTCTAACATCTAAGGGAATTAATAATAGACTTAGATTAGTTTTATGGTGAATTAATCTCAACCATTGGTTCATATGGTTGGTTGGCTATAAATAAAGGCTCATTCATTAGTATTAAGGACTTTTGGACTTTTGACACTTCATATTCATAATAGAGAGAGGGAGAATGAATTGGCACACACCCATATCACTTGGAGAGAGAATTCTACTGCAATTTTAAAGAAGAACTAGAAAGCAATCAAGTCTAACAAGAAAGATGAACGTAGCAAAGACCTTTGCTTTGTTGTAAGTTTCCTCCTTATCTTCATTCTCCTTCTTTTACGTTTCTTTCTTCTTCTATTCCATTCTTTGCATAATTATGGCTTAGTATTGAGTTAAGAATCATAAAGGCTCTATATTTTAGAGTGTATATGATTCATATGATGTGAAAAGTATGCTAGTGGAGTAGGGATTGTGAATTGTTTGCTAGTAGGATAGTTTCTCTCTCTAGAATAGGGGTATGTTTGCACCAAAAATTAGTTGATGTATTTAGGTCATTTTCTCTTATGGTTAAATTATATGCATGATTTTAATCATCTTTTGTATAGGACACTTGCTGTAAAAACTTTATCTTCATGGGTGTATGGATGATTATTCTTTTAAAGGATAATTATCGTCCTTAGAAGGTGAGGTTGTGCATAGGTAGTTTCGGGAGTGTGTTTAAGTGCACCATGAGTTTCTTTGGATTCTTAGGTATATATTTTACATAGGATATGTGAAAAAATCATTCATGCAGAGAGTGATTTCTAAGTAAAATTATCTTAGGATAGTTTTTCTTAAGAAATCTCGCTATAAGGATGATTATTTCACATTCTTACATAAAGTACTTATCTAAGACATCATGTTAGATTTTCTTTTCATATTTTGGATTGTTATATGATTCATTCATTATGATAATTCATATTTGGCATTTTTTTTATAGTTTTTTTGCATGTTAGGGTGTTTAAGGCATATAGGAACATAATGGGGTTTTCTTTTCTTTTGATTTTTGTTCTTTGCATGAGTATTAGGTCATCGTAAGCATGTTTAGTATTTTATCCAAATTTGATTTAGTCTTTCTAATGAAGATTTGAGCATGAATGTGTTTGGTTTGAGCATGATAATTGCCCGATAGTATACATGGGATGATTAATTGGTGATTTCTCAATGTTTTGAGATATTTGGCACATGGTAAGTTAGTTCATGGTGAGTTTGTTATGAATTGTTCTCTTCTCCCCCCTTGAGTTATGCCTTGAACTATGATCCTTAAGTTTCCTGCTTTTCTAAAACTTCTTATTAAATAAGAATCCTATCACTTCTCAAATTCTATTTTTTCTCAAATTCCTTTTTTGGAAGTTCTTCTTTTCTTAAAACTCTTCTTTTTCTTAAAAGGGAAACTTAGGGTTTATAGTTCATTGTAAATGTTGGCCCAAATGGTTTTAATACCATTGATTTTAATAATAACAATGCATAAGAAGGTCATAAGGCCTAATGATTTTAAATTAAGCATAAGACAAGTGAAATCCAAGCTACAGTGAATCACGTGACTCAACAAAGGCATAGCGCCAGAATGAACATCAAAAAGAAGTGACAATAAAGCCAAAGAGAAGACCAAGTGAAGTCATATAGGATTTTATGTAAGATTGATCTCGTTTAAAGGATCATTTATGAATTAAAGGCTTTTGGATCATGCATTAACTTGGTAAAACTTCAAATGAACAAATTCGATCATGTTTAGAGTCTTCTGACTCAAGGAAGTGATCCCTTAAAAATCAGGTCTTAAGCTCTTTTACTTCAATTTTTACTGCAGAGCTTTAAGACATCTTAAAGATATTTAAGACATCTGAAATCTGATTAAGACGTCTGAAACATTGTTTAAGACGTTTGAATCATGATTAAGATGTCTGAAATAGGCTTAAGACGTTTGATGCATAAGGCCAATATTTATACCTTCTCTGATTTTTTAAGACGTGAGAATAAGACGTCTTAAAAAGGTTTAAGACATCTGAAAAGGGTTTAAGATGTCTAAATCCTCGTGAATAGTGACCTAGAAAAACCTTTATAGAATACAGTTCTCTAGTTTTTTAAGACGCTTAAATATGACGTCTTAAACAAAATCAAACGTCTTAAATGGATTTTAAACGTCTGAATCTCTCGAGACTGACATATAAAGGCTAATTTTTCAAATGGTCTTTTGAGCATTAAATGCCCACCAAACCACCTTTCCCAACATTTATTACTACAGAACGGTTATATAAACCCTTTGGGCTATATATATGTGTGTTAAACTCATTTATGAGTATTCACTGAGCTCAAACAAAATCATTCATTTACAAGCCTTAATTTTCACTTGTGAGCATTTATTAAGATTCAATCAATAGTTATGTGAGCTATTACTACTGTGTTATCTACTCTTTGAAGAGAGTTTCTTGTACACAAACAATCTACAAATCATCTTGTATCAAAGGGTTGTGAGAACCCTAGCTTTGAAACCCTTGAAGAGGGCTTTGTGCAAGTGTTTAGGAAGAACTCTTGTGGCTGTGTAAAGGTTTAGTCTTCACCTTGGAAGAAGACTGAGATAGTGGATTTGAATCCTCAAATGAGTTCTTAAGGTGAGGACGTAGGCGGGAGGCCGAACCTCGTTAACATCATTTGCATTCTCTTCTTCTTAATCTCTTTATTATTGTTTGTTGTTGTATTTGTTCTTACTTGCAATAATTTGTTTTTTGAGTTTGCAATTAGTTTTAATTTGGCCAATAACCCTATTCACCCCCCTTTAGGGTCATTTATTTGGGACAACAGTAAAGGGAGTAACCCCTTCTCAATCGAACTACATGGACTTTGATCCTTACATCTTTGCATGTAAGGTACATAGGTGCTCATTTGATGTTCAAATCCGCCCTAGGATACAAAGCATCCTAGGTTTTCTTTTCTTTTCTATTCTTTTATTCTTTATCTATCTCTCTGCTATTTTTCATACCTCTCTTACTTGTTCATGGATGTTTATAATGTTTTATGGATGTTTATGATGCTTTATGAATGTTTATAGATGAATGGATGTTTATAGATGATTCTTTACATATGCATAGTGACTAATTAGGAAGTGATTGAAATAGCTCACATAAATTCAGAGACCCATTTTGGGGCGATGTAGGTGCCTATAGGATATTTCCTAGAACCTTCCCACATCGTAACTTAGTCTCCAAATCCTCTCTTGTTTTGTTAAGTGTCACGCTCCAAACCCAAAATAAACAAATCTAAGGGCGCGAACTCAAATCCAAATTTTATAAATAAAACCATTCAGAATATTTCGATTATCTATAGAGTAACTCCAAAAAATAGATTAAATCACAACGCTAATAGTCATCCAATACAAAAGTATATAAATAAATAAATCCTCCAAATAAAGCCTAAGTTGATCACGTTGTCTGAAACCCCAAACACATCGAATTAACGATCCATCCACTAATCACTGATCTGAAAAATAATTGTAAGGGTGAGTATAAGATACACGAGAATAAGCCAAGCCAACCGCATGAATATTTTCAGAAAATCGGTTTATACAAATCACATGCTTTTCAATAAAAATCTATTCTAAAGATTTATCAATAAAATATTCAAAATCTATTAAAACCATTATTCAAATACTTCAGAAATTCACATCAGAAAATAGATCGGAAACTAATTTTCATAATTTCATATCACAACAAAATAATTATATTTGAACTTTGGCTAACCATACAAATGACTCATACAGATTGACCCAAAGGTCCAAACGGTGCTCCTATCAAGAGAAGAATTAAACAAAGCATTGGTACCAAAGATCAGTATTATCCCCTACTAACCAGGACAGAGCATTGGACCTAAAAGGAACCAAAGGCCAATAAATTTACCCCTACTCACCAAGGCTAGACATCAGACGGTCAAACCAGAGCTCTAAATACATTCAAAATTCAATTATCAAATTAGAGACACTAACTAAACATACTTTCATAAATCAGTCATTTAAATCAGAGAATCGTTTAAAACAAAGTAATGAATAAATATATTTTGCTTGGCTTATGGAATACATTTTTGGATTAATACAAAAATTGATTGCATATATGATTAAAATCATTTATTTCAGAAAAAGAAAGCGGGATGTCATACTCCCACTTACCTCAAATTTGTCCTTCGACAACCCAAATGAAAATAGCTTTTGGCCCTTCGAATATTCAATCTGGACCCAATATTTGTCGTGTACCCAAAATCTCAAACTCTCAAAATATGCAAAGAAACTCACAAAATTCACCCTCTACTCCTAAACTCTTTTGACAATCGGCACCCCATAAATAAAAATCTCTCCTGTTCTCAGTTTTCTCTTCTCATTCATCATCTTTCTCAACATACTAATAATTATGCGTACAATGGTTTGTATATATGTAGATACAAGGAGACATATAGGAGTAGGAGTGAGAGTCCCGTGTACATGGACTTCTAGTCCATATAGGTTGGTGATTTCTAGTTTTCTTTTCTTACCAAATTCTATCGCAAAAATCAACTTTAATCCACAGCACTAAAATTTAATTAATTATATAAATCTCTAAAAATGTAGGGTATTACATTCTCCCCTCCTTATAAAAGTTTCGTCCTCGAAATTTTAAAAATAAAACATCAATCTAACTTATGAATTTCCAAACATCATGTATAAATCCCATTACGCATTTGCTGCGCAACTCTACTTTAAAAAATAAAAATAAATTATAGAATTGATTAATTTCTCAAATTCACACAACAGCATATTCTACCATCAAGACTTCTCAAAACAAATAGCATTACTAATCCAAATACCTCACCTAAAATAATAGTGTTTCTTCTCGTAACTATATACTCTATATTAGGCTAGAGATATAAAGATTTTTTTTTTTTTTTTTTTTTTTGTTTCATCTCCAAATATTCAATACATCAAACAAAGAATAACATAGTTTGCAAGTACTAGCTATTAATACATTTTCCTCACAAACCATAAAACATAAGGGCATCTAAACCACCAATTTCTTTGCTTAGACTTATCGTTAACAATACTCGAATTGTCTAAGCTTACAATCCTATAGTCTACAGAATCATAACCTAAGCTTTGATACTATTCTGTCATGCCCCAAACCCGAAATAAACAAACCTAAGGGCGCGAACTTAAATCCAAATTTTATAAATAAAACCATTAAGAATCTTTCGATTCTCTATAGACTAACTCCAAAAAATAGATTAAATCACAATGCTAATAGTCATCCAATACAAAGGTATATAAATAAATAAATCCTCCAAATGAAGCCTAAGTTGATCACGTTGTCTGAAACCCCAAACACATTGAGTTAACTATCCGTCCACTGATCACTGATCTGAAAAATAATTGCAAGGGTGAACATAACATACACGAGAATAAGCCAGGCCAACCGCACGAATATTTTCAGAAAATCAGTTTATACAAATCACATGCTTTTCAATAAAAATCTATTCTAAAGATTTATCAATAAAATATTCCGACTCCATTAAAACCATTATTCAGATACTTCTGAAATTCACATCAGAGAATAGATCGAAAACTAATTTTCATAATTTCATATCATAATAAAATAATTATATTTGAACTCTGGCTAACTATACAAATGACTCAGATAGATTGAACCGAAGGTCCAAACGGTGCTCCTATTAAGAGGAGACTTAAACAAAGCATTGGTATTAAAGATTAGTATTATCCCCTACTGACCGGGGTAGAGCATTGGAACCAAAAGGAACCAAAGGCCAATAACTTAACCCCTACTAACCAGGGCTAGACATCAGACAATCAAACCAGAGCTCTAAATACATTCAAAATTCAATTATCAAATCAAAGACATTAACTAAACATACTTTCATAAGTCAGTCATTTAAATCGGAGAATCGTTCAAAACAAAGTAATGAATAAATATATTTTGCTTAGCTTATGGAATACATTTTCAGATTAATACAAAAATTGATTGCATAATACAATTAAAATCATTTATTTCAAAAAAAGAAAGTGGCATGTCATACTCCCACTTACCTCAAATTTGTCCTTCGACAACCCGAATGAAAATAGCTTCTGGCCCTTAGAATATTCAATCTGGACCCAATATTTGTCGTGTACCCAAAATCTCAAACTCTTAAACTATGCAAAGAAACTCACAAAATTCACCCTCAACTCCTAAACTCTTTTGACAATCAGCACCCCATAAATAAAAATCTCTCTTGTTCTCAGTTTTCTCTTCTTATTCATCATCTTTCTCAACATACTAATTGTGAACCCTGGAAATTAGGCCCACAAGGATTGAAAAAGAAATAAGTTTGAAAAAGAAAAGGATTTGCCACCTTATTTTTTAAAGGAAACAAGGAAAACCCTAAAAACCATTTTGTTTTAAAGAAAACAATTGAATGACTCCATGTTTAAAAAGGAAAGGCAAAAACGGTCTTTTTGGAAACCAAAGAAAATTGGGGATTCGGAGGCTAAGTTATGACATGGGAAGGTTCTAGGCAAAGCCTATAGGCACCCATGTCATCCTTTCAGTCTCTCGGTTTGTTTAGGCTAAATTAAATCCTTACCATACAAAAATCAGCAAGTATATCATCATAAGATAGCATGCAAATATCCATCCATGTATGCATAATAAGCAAATAAAACAAAGAAAACAAAACAAAACAGAAAACTAGGATACTTGGATCCTAGAACGGACTTGAGCCTCAAAACGAGCACTTACGTACCATGCAACGAAATACATGGATCAAAGTCCACGTAGTTTGATGAGAATTAGGGTTAAATCCTAATATAAACTTATAGTAAAAACCCTAGGTTTCCTTATTTAAAAGATAGAAAATATGATATTTAAACCAAGTTTGAAATAGAAGTAACTTCCATAAGATGGAAACTTTGAGAAAAAGGCAACTTTATTTTAACAAGGAAACCTCTAGAAATTACCATAGATTCATATTAAAAGGTAACCCTAAAGAGAGAGAAGAGAAAGATTAAGGGAGAACAAGTGAATTAGGGCACTTTCAAACCCCACTTAACTTATGCAATTATCTCCAAGCAATAGCAAGCTTAAACAATAACAACCCTATTTGCAATGAGGTAATTATCACACCTGTTTTCATCCTTACACGTGCTCAAAACCATGCAAAACAATGATATATAAATCTGGACAGAATAGTACTAAGGCCTAAATTCAAACACTAATCATGTTAAGAACACAAATAGTGAATAAACATAAGTCCTAATACAACCCTACATGTAATGACCAAACTAACATGCATAAAAACCTAGAAATCCACTAACATGAATGCAATAATTATCATGATTATTCCATATACAAAACATACATAACAACCATGAAAAGAAACAACTTGAAAATCCTAACCTAGCATGCTATATGCAACTTACATGAAATAAAGACAATACAAACCCTAGAATCACAACTATGCATTAAAACCTATGAACTAACTCTAAAACATGCAAAACTCATCATGGATATCATTATTATCACATATATTAACTAATAGAAACCTCAATACATGGTAGAAATCATAACAGTTGCATGCAATAAAGCTAACCCAAGAGAAAACCCTAATTTCGGCCTTAAGAGTTTAGAACATACCTTGGATTAAGCCTTCTTTGTTGTTGTAGAAACTCTCTCTTGCTCTTGTGGATGACTTGAATCAAGCTTCTTCAAGGCTACAGTAGGAACTCCAACTCTCCTTTAGCTCTCTCTCTCTTATTCTCGCTCAAACACTCAGGTTTAATGCATAAAGTGGCCTCTAATTGCCTTTAATTGCCTCCCCTAGTGTTGAAGCATAGGGGGGTATTTATAAAGTTCAATTAGGATAAATCAATGGCTAGGATTAAAACCTTAAAAACTAATCCAAGGGTTATTAGAGACTCCCTTGGTGCTTAAGTAACTCAAAAGTTACCAAAAATTAGAAGGAAACATGTCCAAAAGAGTCCAAGTACGTCAAAATAGGTAAGAGTCCACTTCAGCAACGAGTTGGCAAGAAAATAGGAAAGTGGTCTCAGGTGACCACCAAGCCTTGGGTGGCTAGCCACCCAGGCCCCTGGTGGCTAGCCGCCTAGGCTTTGGGGGTCACCCGAGCCCACTTTAGCTTTTTGCCTATTTTTTACTCCTTTTTCTTCTAGGAGTGTTTCAGGGGGCAAATTAACTCCGATTTTGATGAAACAATAGCCAAAACGACCGTGTTTTGATGAGGAATACATTTTTCAACATTTTTAGGTGAAAACCACTAACCATGGGTGCATGATTAAGTTTGACAAAGGTGGTTAACCGTTATGCACTACCTTTGCAAAGCATAGGCATGCATATAGGATTGAACGAAATGTTTTCCAAACCAAAATTAAACTTTCTAAAACACTTTTAGGGATAACATGATGACTAATTAAAGTCAATTTGAAAAGATTTGGTTGGTAATTGTGAGTCAATTTGAACCAACCCAAAGAAGGGTTAATTAACCAACTTGAACTATATCGAGCCATTTTAATTCTAAGCCATTGATTTATAAATTGAACCTAGAAATACTTCGTATGCATCAATATGAACTCCAATTGACAATTTGGAGATTATTTCAAGGTCAAATGAAAAGTTTGTGACCTAAAAGACGATTATGCCCCTCAAGTCACAAAAGCTCTTATTATCCCTCAAGATCAACTTCGAATTGAACCAAAATTCATATCCATTGTCCTTGTGACTCTAAAAAACTAATGCAAGTGACTAGACTAAAAAACAAAACAAAAACATGCATGAAATGATGAGCCCTAGTGAGGTAGTGCAAAAATGGGGTGTGACACTAATGATTATGCATACAATGGTTTGTATATATGTAGATACAAGGAGACATACAGGAGTCGAAGTGACAGTCCTGTGTAAATGGACTTCCAATCCATATAGGTTGGTTATTTCTAGTTTTCTTTACCTATCCAAATTCTATCACAAAAATCAACTTTAATCCACAGCATTAAAATTTAATTAATTATATAAATCTCTAAAAATGCGAGGTATTACATTAAGGCCTACTTTCCTTGATCGGAGTCAACTTATTTTGTTTTCAAAAGTTTCCTTTAAAACATTTTTATGGTTTTCATCTTTCCCTTAAAAATGAGGTGGCGACTCTTTGTTTGTTTGTTTTTCTGAATCTTTAAAAACATATTTTTATTTATTTAAATCTCTACATCTTTTTTAAAAGGGCTGATCAAAACTCGTGGTTCGCATCTTCCAGGTTTGAACCTACACATAGTATTAGCAAGTTTTCGCCTGAAGGATCTGTAGTGAACTAGTTTTGAACTAGGTCCTTGAACTCAAACTTCTACTTACCACACACAGTACGGGTAATTCATTTGGTTCTAGTCTGGTTAGCACTTTAAACGTACAGTCGTGCACCCGTATCTCGTATCATAAGTATTTTTAGGGAGTAACCTATTTTCCCACGGTAGCGACCCCACTATTATACTTACTTAAAGTCCATTTTTTATTTAATTAGACCAAAATACCCACACCTAAAGCAATATCTCCCTTTCCTAACAAAAAAGAAAAACCTTGAAATTGTGAAAGGGCAAGCAAATCATTGATGTAAGCCATCGTTGCCTTGAACCTCCCTCCTTGAAGCTGAGATCATAGATTTAGGATATAAGATCACATATCTTAGAAGTCATGGTGAACCTCCTTCCTTGAATCCGAGATCATGGAGTTGGGATATAAGATTATAGATCTCAAATTATAGCCATGGCATTACTAGTTCATCTCATCATTGACGGTGAAGAAGCTGTAGGAGACAACTTCAAATTAGCCGAGTCTATGTTGCCTCCATCTTGTATGGTTACTTCTTGGAGTCTATCTCAATCAGGTGTAAACACCCTATTTTCATCTCTAGGAGTTCATAAATTCATTTCATAAGTTTCTGAAACATTTAGGAGTCGTTAATCCTTTAAAGACATTTTTGCCCTTTTAAGATTATGAGAGTAGTTTATTATTACATGCATATTTTTTTTCTCATTTTTGCGTCCCATCATTTGCATTTAGTTTTTAGGTGCATTTAGGATATATGTGTGCAATTTGGTTCAATTCTAGATAGGTTTGGATAGTTAATTAGAACTTTTATGACTTGAAGGGCAATTTCATCTTTTAACTCATATCTTTTCCAATTGACCTCGAAACTCATCCCGGATTGTTTTATTGAGTTTATAATGATGAAAAGATTCTAATTGTAATGTCAATTTAAGGATTGAATAGGTTTGAGATTGATTTACCATATTATTCACCTATTAGCTAATTGACCCTTTTCGGTTAACCACCTTGTTAAACACAGCCACTTGACCATGACTAGAGATTTTTATGGTGAATTAATCTCAACTATTAGTTCATAGGGTTGGTTGGCTATAAATAAAGGCTCATTCATTAGCATTAAGGACCTTTGAACACTTCATATTCATAAGAGGGAGAAGGAGAACAAATTTGCACACAACCACACCATTAGGAGAGAGCATTCTACTGTAATTTTAAAGAGGAACTAGAAGGCAATCAAGTCCAAGAAGAAGGAAGAATGTAGCAAAATCCCTTTGCTTTATTGTAAGCTTCCTTGCATCCTTATTCTCCTTCTTCTACCCCATTTTCTGCATGGTTATGATTTATTATTAAGTTAGGAATCATATAGGCTCTATATTTTAGAGTGTATATGATTCATACGATGTGAAAAGCATGCTATTGAAGTAGGGATTGTGAATTGTTTGCTGGTAGGATAATTTCTCTCTCTAAAATAGGGGTACGTTTTGCATAGAAAATTAATTGATGTGTTTAAGTTGTTTTCTCTTCATGGTTCAATTATATACATTATTTTAAGCATCTTTTCTATAGGATACTTTCTATAAAAAATTTTTTCATCTTCATGGGTGTTTGGATGATTATTCTTTTAGAGGATAATTATCATCCTTAGAGGGTGAGGCTAAGCATGGTGCTTTCTAGAGTGTGTTTAAGTGCGCCATTAGTTTCTTTGCATTCTTAGGTATATATTTTACGTAGGATATGTGAAGAAATCATTCATGCGGAGAGATTTCTACGTACATAAAATTATCTCAGGATAGTATTTCTTAAGAAAGCTCGCCGTAAGGATGCTTATTTCATGTTCTTACATAAATCATTATCTAATGCATCATGTTTTATTTTCTTATCATGTTTTGGATTTTTATATGATATTTTCATCATAATAATTCATATTTAGTATGTTTTTTTTTTTATAGTTTTATGCATAATAGTGAGTTTAGGGCATATAGGAGCATATTAGGGTTTAGCTTTTCTTTTGATTTTTGCTTTTTGCATGATTATTAGCATGTTTTAGGGTTGTTTAGTATTCTGTCCAGATTTAAGTTAGGCTTTCTAAAGATGATTTGAGCATGAATGTGGTTGGTTTAAGTATGATAATTAGCCTATAGTATACATGGGGTGATTAATTGATGATTTCTCTATGTTTTGAGACGATTGGCAAATCGTAAGTTGGTTCTATGAACCTCGGAAAGTAGCCCACGTGATTGAAAAGGAGTCGTCACCTCATTTTTTAAGGAAACAAGGAAAAGCCAAAAAAACATTTTATTTTAAGAAAATAATTGAATGACTCCATGTTTAAAAAGGAAAGGCAAAAACTAGTCTTTTTGGAAACCAAAGAAACTAGGGATTCAGAGGCTAAGTTATGACATGAGAAGGTTCTAGACAAAGCCTATAGGCACCCATGTCACCTTAATTGGTCTCTTAGTTTATTTAGGCTAATTTAAAGTCTTATCATACAAAAATCAACATATATATCACATCAAGAGTTGCATGCATATTATATATTCCATCTATTCATTCACATAGAGCAAATAAAAGAAAAGAATAGAAAAAAGGAAAGAAAAAGAAAACCTAGGATACTTGGATCCTAAAGCGGACTTGAACCTCAAAGTACCTATGTACCATGTATGGAAGTACATGGATCAAAATCCACGTAATTCGAATAGAATAGGGTTATAACCTAATATGGACTTATGGTAAAACCATAAGTTTCCTTATTTTAAAAGATGGAAAGTGTGATAAATAAACCAAGTTTGGAATCAGGCAACTTTCACAAGATGGAAACTTTTGATAAAAAGGAAACTTATTTGATAAAGAAACTTCTAGAAATTTACCATGTATCTATATTAAGAAAAAACTCTGAAAGGGAGAAGGGAAAGATTAAGGAAAGAAAATTAGAGCACTTTCATACCCTGCTTACTTTGTGCAATTTACTCCAAGCAATAACAAAATTGAGCAATAACCTTATTTGCAATAAGGCAGTTACCACACCTATTTACACCCTTATACGTGATCAAAACAAGGCAAAAAAAACAAAATACAAATCTGGACAGAATTGAATTAAGACTTAAAATCATTCATTAATTAATCATGTAAATAACAAGAATAATAAGATAACAAAAACCCTAATGCAACCCTAATACCATACCCTAATTAACATACATAAAAACTATGAAAAATATGCAAAAAGATCCTAATGATCATGGGAATATCATACAACCTCATTAAACATGAAAATAAAGCAATATCAAGTTAAAGAAGATGATATAATACTGGCATGTAAACCCTTATACTCTAAAAAGGATAATAAAAGGATAACATCTCCAAAACCCTAGAAATCCACTACATGAATGTAACACTTATCATGATTATTCTACATGCATAACATATATAACAACCATGAAAAGAAACGACTCAAAAACCTTAATCTAGCATGCTATATGAAACTTACCCAAAATAAAGATAATGGGAACCCTAGAATTACAACTATGCATTAAATCCTACAAAATAAGTCTAAAACATGTAAAACTTATCATGGATAGCATTTAAATCATGTATATTAACTAAAATTAAAAAGCATTAATACATGATAAAAAACCAAGCTTTAACATACAATAGCTTTATTCTACAAGAAACCCTAATTTCAGCACCATAGAGATAGCATTATACCTTAGGTTAAGCCTTCTTTATTGTTGTAGAGACTCTATCCTTCTCTTGCGAACAACTTGAAACAACTTTCTTCAAGCCTCCCACAAGAACTCCAGCTCTCCTTTAGAATTCTTTCTCTTCCTCTCTTAGAACTTATGTTTAATGCATAAAAATGACTCCCCTAATGCTGAAACATAGCGGGGTATTTATTGGGTTTAGGTAAGGTAAATCAATGGCTAGAATTAAAATCCTAAAAATTAATCCAAAGGTTGTTATTAACTCACTTGGGGCTCAAGGAACTCAAAGTTACCAAAAAATAAGAAGGAAATTCATAAAAAAAAAGGGGTCAAAGTTTGTCAAAATAGGCAAGAGATCTCGCTTTAGCAAAAATAGGTGAGTGGCCTCAGCTGACCACCCAAGGCTGGGTGACTAGCCACCTGGGCCCACAGGTGGCTAACTACCCAAGCTTGGGTGGTCACCCGAGCCCTCCGTCAAGTATTGTCCAATTTTGCTCTTATTTCCTTCCGAAAGTGTTTTAGGGATCAAATTAACTTCGATTTTGATAAAATAAAAGCCAAAAGTGTTAGGATTATGACCTAGATCCAATCATGGAGATGATTGTTTAGGGATTAGGAACAATTATTTGATTTCATTAATATTATCACATTTATTATTGATTTAATAAAAGGGCTTATTCTATTATGTTTATATGCATCATTTATATTTACATAATATGTCCATGGAGTTAGAATTGAGAATATGAAATTAAAAAGTGTTGTAATTTTGAGACTGTAAATATATCTCTGTACTAAACTCCTAAAGCATTCCTAGTTGAAGGTTCACTATGATGGACAATAATGAACCATAGGACTAGCACTTGTTAGGTTGACTCTATAGGAGGATAGCTAGTCTCAAGCTATTTGTGTGGAGACACTACATCCAACAAGTGGGTGCCTATTACTAGAATAGGTACACTGATTGTGACCAAAGATATGAGATAAACTGAATGGAGTTTTATCCTGTTTGTTAATCAGTTTCTCATTGTTATAGTGGTATAAGTAATCCTTAGACCTGAGACACCATAGTTGTCTTATGCATGTAGCTTTAGAAGTTTGATAACACTAAGTGCAGACCCTATTCAAGGGCCTGCAAAGGTGTTCATTGGCCCTACTGCTATGTGTATGAAGGCATGTGAGTGATCAACAAGGGATCCATCACTCTCAGGAAAAAGAGAGAAAAGCCTCATATAGCGTTTATAATATAACTCATTAAATCCATGGCCATGGTCGGATGAATATGAAAAGAGTTTCATGAGTTCATCAATGAGTTGATATTCATGAATGAGTATAAAGTAATTAAACTAGGGACTTGACAGACTCCATGTCCTATTAGTTTAATTGGAGACATTGTATTGAAGGAAGGATGCAATTGTAACCTATAAACTATAACAAAAGGGTTCTTCGTTAGATACTTATTCACCTCATTAAGGACAACACCATGAACCATATGCTAGGTGTTATTCATGGTTAGTAGAAGCTCTAATTGATATAAGTGAGTTATAATCAATTAGGGAATTGGAAGGAGTTCCAATTAGACCCTAAATGGAAAGAGTTCCATTGTGCACAACTCGTGCTATTCCTACTACTTGATGATGTGAACCCAATGGGTCACACACTGATCATGCAAGAAGAGCTTTAAGGTCTATGAGAGAAAAGGCATAAGTGAATAAAAGAAAAGTTCTTAAAGGCTTAGTTTGTATTTGATATAAACTAGAGGGGTTATTGTGTAATTAAGAGTAATTACACAAAACCTTTTAGGGTTAAAAATCCCCCTCATGGCCGGCCCTATAGTGTGGATATATAAGCCACACAATGATGTGATGACATCATGCTTTGGAGGCTCCCCAAGGCTAGCCTAAATTCACAAGGGGCTCTCTCTCTCTCTCCTCTCTTCTCCTACTCTAGCAACAACATGGGAAAGAAGGAAAGGACTTAAAGCTCTAGCTAGGTGTGGATACCATTGGAGGTAGCACACTTGGGCTGCTCATTCACCGCTGTCTAGAGTCGAAGCTTGGAGCAAAACGAAGAAGACATTCAAACTGTAAGTGTTCTAGCCCTCTTCATAGTTAGGGTTTGATTTTGTATTATGCATAGTTAGATTCATGGGATTGGGAATCATAGGAAAAATTTTTATATTCCGCACTTCTATTTTTCCCTCTTGTATGATTCCCAACAGTGGTATTAGAGCCATGATTATACATAATACAAAATACATATGGGCTGGTAATTATGGTGTAGTTGAATGATTTAAAAATCTGGAAATTTTTCTGCATAATTGGTTTTCCTCCATGGCTGAACCTAGGGTTTGGAACCCTAGGTCAATTCTCTTCTACTCCTCTTCTAATTGATGGTTAAGTGTAGCCATGGATGCAATTGGTTGCATAGGATTTGAGTTATGAACAGTTTTCATGGTAGCCATGAAAAACCGTCTTCTTGTTTTGCATGCCAAAATCAGAGTTCTTTTCCAAAATTTTCAAGCCATATATGGTTAGAAAGCTCTTCGAATTAGCTTTCCAACCCAACAAACGGTGCATCAATCCGAGTTCTGTAGTGAAAGTTATGAATTTTTTACTACAGGTTGTCTGGAAAGACAGTTTTTCTCGGGAATGATGCAATAGCCACAACTTTGAGTTTTTGATGGAGATCAAAGGCATGGCAATGGTTGCCACCATTTGGGTTATGTTCTAGACATGGTAGGAAAGGGTTCCCAAGCATTTAGATGCATAATAATTGGATTAAGATGCTAGAACAGAAGGAAGAAGGAGAAGAACACCATGGAGGTTGAATCTGGGTTTTAGAACCCAGAGGTTCTTGCAATTAATTTTAATTAAAGCTTCTGTATTTATGATGGCAATCCATTGTAGGATTATTATATATCATGTGTATATGATTTTCTTTAAGTTTCAAAAAGGTTTTGATGGAAAAAGATTCAAAAATTTTGAAAATTTTTCATGAACAGCATAGCAGAATTTTTCTGCAGAAAAGTCATCAATGGAGTTTTGATTAGAACTTGAGTTAGGGAACTCCAAATTGCGTGAAACCAATTGCATTAGTTTCCTAAGACATGTAGGATACTGGGAAAATTCAATTGGTAGCCTGACTTAATCATCTTGCCGGGTTTTAAATCAATTTCTGACCATGGACAGTATGCTGTCAAATTCTGGGCAGCCTCCTGTTGTTTTAATTGTTTAGAACAATTGGTGATGATCTGATCATCCAAACCTCTTCTATTAGCTTAGTATTTCATGTAGGAAAGCTGGTTTCAATGGAGGAATTGAATTGATAAGGTTTTAGAAGCAATTGTGACCTTGAAGGTCTGCAACAATGGCGCCAGCAATGGGTTTTGGAAACCCTAATTGATTTTGATGAAGGCAGCCACTTAGACCACTTGTCACGTGTCCAGAGGCTTGGTACACACCCCTAGGATGTTCTCCCATGGCTGGCCATGGCCTCCCACAGTCGTTGGTGGCCATGGCAGCCTAGCCAAGCTCAGGCAGCCCCGCCAAGCTCAGGCAGCCCCTTGGTAGTGGCGGCTGCACAGGGTTAATGATGACACCTTAATTTTGAGTTAATGATGAAACCCTAATTTCATTATGGCATTAATTAAAACCCTAATTGAACTATTAATTACCTTCATTAAAGAGTTAATGATTGGTCATTAAATGACAAATCATGGTTATTAATTGTTAGGGCATAATTAATACCATTAATGATGTCTAGGGTTAGGGTTTTAGAAACCCTAATTAGTATAATTAATTAAGAGTAATTAATACCCTATTTGGCATTAATTAAACCCTAATCCTTATCATAAATACCATATAAACCTAGGGTTTTAATGATTGGTCATTAAATGACCAATCATAAGGCATTTAATGATTAGGGCTTGCATTTAGGGTTTAGGGTTATGCATTTAGGGTTTAGGGTTTTAGGAAACCCTAATACACAAATTCATCATTTAATTGATTTTATTTAATTCCTAAATTAATTATTTAATTAATATTGATTAATTTTATAATGTTTTAAATGGTTTAAAACACAATTAGGGATTAAATTAAAATCTGGAAATTCTTAATTAAATGAAATTGTTTTATTTAATTAAGGAAACCCTAATATTGGATATTAGAGTTATTTTAGGAAACTTTATATGTTTCAATTAATTTGATTAATTGAAACTAAATGTCTTAAATGTTAAGACTTAATTAAATTCTGGAAATTTTGTAAAACCTAATGAGATTAGGATGCATTAATAAGATTAATGTAAATCATTCAAGAGAATTACCATAATGCCCATATGTTTTAATGCTTACAGTTTTTCATTACTTTATGCAATGTGATTGTATGTTTGTGATTGGATGATGATTATGGACTATACCATTTAAACCAATTGTGATTGGCCGTCTTATGAATGGGTTGTAATAATTTTTCAAGATTTGTAATTTTATTATGGTAATGTAATTTATTATTTGGGGCTTGCATGCCACCTTCCCTCTCTCTCTATCATTCTCTTATATACCCTATATTCCCCTTATGTATCCCTTTTTATATATTATGTAAATGTTATGTAATCGAGAGCGCACTAAGGAGCATGGTGGACCCAAAGGAGTATGATGGAGCCCAACAAGCCAATGGTGGAGACCATCAAGCCAAGGGAGCAGATTGAAGGACTTGAAAGCTTAGAGAAGTGTTTCAAGAAAGCATGCATGTTTCGAATGGTTTATTTTACGATCACCTACACCCACCTTAAGACCTTGGATTCAATCTATTGGCTTGGATTGAATCTTCTTAAAGTCCATAATCATCATAGTGGGAGCTTTAATTTATGAGATAATTGTATTAGCTCCAATACTATAGTTTGGTATATGTTACCTATTCACTTAGGGACTAATATCAAAATATGGTACTTTATATATGTTGATATATAATAGCATACGATGTATGATTTATAATAGCATGAGATGTATGATTATAAATAGCATAATTTATATGTTTAAATTTTGATACATGGGATGCATGTCAATTTGATGAGAATCTTTAAAAACCCCTCTTTTTTTAATATTAAGTTGTAAATGGAGAATACATTAGGGAATGGATTCTTCATTGCCTTCTATCATTATAGGATCATCTAATATCCCTTAATGTGGGTACCTGGCTGCAGACATGTAGGCGCTACCCATGTTAAAGACATTACTTGAAACTATTATATATGAGATATTATGGGGTGCCTAAACTGGTATATACCAAGAAACTAACATGTGAGGTATATATTTAGCGAAACATACCTGTGTGAATGATGGGCTTAACTTAACTAGGGAAGTATTCCAAGAAACTAACATGTGAGAAGTATGTTCCTTAGAGACAAAGCGATTGGAACTTGCTTATGAAGCAATAGACAAAGAGTTGTCTTCTTATTGTGGGTTAGAAGTTAAGAAACTAACATGTGAGGCTTCTAGGTCACAGTGGGACCCCAATCCCCATTAGGAATGAGATTCCCAAATTCCATTAGAGGGTGTATGGAATTTGATAAAATAGTGGGAGGTACCATATGATTAAAGACCCGATCATTATGGAATTCTCTGTTTATGTAGATTACCTAAATACTCACCTCAAAACCCCTATTTCCTAATATATAGGACATTGATAGTTTGACTAAACCCGATTTCTTTGATTGACTTAGGAAATTGAGAATTGTTCTCAATTTCAAAAGATTGTTTATAAGCTATTAGGCCTTTTTTTAAAGGCCCTCCATAAAACATCCTAAGAAGAAAAAGACACTATGCACAATTGGCATCTTGTTGCCATACTATATGATAGTATTAATGACTAATGAGCTTCAGAAGCAAAATTAGTCAATGCAAGTGCCTTTGATGTCTTACATGACATACAAAGGTTGTATAGTGAGTAAAATAATACTATAAAGTATAGTACTTACAAAGGACTTCTTCTGGACTAGGATGTAATAAAAGTTGTTTATTAATAATCATTCTTTTGAAAAATGATTAATCACATAGAATAGCTTGAGAAGCTAGATGTGATTTAAAAATTGGAAGCATAGAGAGAAGCAAGTCTTGAAAAGTCAAAGACAAAAAAATATAATTATTTTGTAGTAAATATAAGGTATTGAAAAGGGAACTTGATAAAGTATCAATTTTCTTAGAAGAACTAAACTTTTGAAGTTTTGGTTCATGCTCTAAACTAAATTGTTGGTTAGTTCTGCTTCTTGGTTTTTGGATTCTAGTGTAATCTAAATGGAAGCAGAAAGTTAAGTAGATAATAAGTTACCTTTTAAAATTTTAATAGAGCAAGAGTTGCTAGATTAATTTTGGAACTTATTTCTTAACTAGGTCATTTAAGACATTCTAGAAATTTGATTTTTGAATTTAAATGACTAATTAGAGCGAATGCAAAGTATTCTAAGAATACAAGAGATGTAAAAACTCTCATTTAAATGTAGCAAACATGACTTGGTTATGAGATGACCAAGTCCATCTTTTACTTGGTGAAGTGAAAGAGTTACATTTATAATTTGACTAATACATTGTGATGCATATAGTCATATAGAGCATGCATTCAATTACAATAGACTCCTCTTAGAATACCATAGCTCAATGGTGAATCTAAGAGAACGAATTGAACCCTATTAAGATATGGTTTGATCCATGATGAGTTTTACTAATGTATTCATCTAGGATATACCTTAAAATTGCTACATATTGATAATTTAGGGTTCACTCTAGTTTTGTCCCAATTATATCAGATATGATATGGAAAGAAACCCAACTTAAAGATGTTAAGGCTTGGGATTGTGCTACGTATGTCTAGAGACATAATGTAGACAATCTGGAAATAAGGTCAAGTAAGTGTTGAATTGTGGTATATCCCAAAGAGTGGTTGGGATAGTATTTCTATTACCCTAATGAACAAAAGTTGTCCATTAGGATGTTTGCTGGATTTCTTGAGAAAGAGTTCATTCAAGAAAGATGCAAAAGTAGATAGAATTTACAGAATTGTCTGTAAAGCCACAAACCAACAAAGATCCAACCCTTGCCCCTGTTGAGGCAGAACCTTTAATTACACCACAGTCTTTTCATGGATCAAATTGGATATTTTTCAACATATAAGAGATACGGTATCTCTATTAATATGTGTAAGAATAGTTCTATGGTGATAAAGATCACTAAAATAATCCTATTGATTATGATTAGGCGATGTTTAACATCAACGCGAGAAATGACTAAGAGTCATTAAATCCAATATAGTTAGGTAGAGACCTAGAAGGCTGGGCTATTTAAGAATGTTTTCAACATAGGCAAAAAGTTGTCTATAAAGAAACTTATTTGAAAATAGTTATGCTGAAATCCATTTGGATCTTGTTATCTATAAACACACATTTTGAATATGAGATATGTCAAAAAGGATATAAAGATGTTATATCAAATGGTGAAAAACCATAAAAGTGTGTAAGTTATAGAAGTCTATTGACAGACTACAAGGTTCTCATAATTAAAACATCTATAAAGTTGAAGTAATCAAATTGTTTGATTTCTCTCATTGTATAGATGGACCATGAGTGTATAAAAGGTTAGTGGGAGTGCGATCGTTTTTCTTTATCCTAAGTATAAATCGCATCCTAATCATTATGAATGATATATGAATGTTATCTAATGTAAAGTTTTGGTTTTTAGAGAAAAACTAATTCATGAAAGATTTGGCAGAAGCATCCAACAAGATCTATAGAGATAGATCATGTAGATTGCTAAGTATCTCCAAATCATTAAACATAGTTGAAATGTTGAAGGAGTTCAACATGCAGAATTCTAAGAGAGATCTGATTTACTTCAGATATATATAGAATTCATTATTCAAGGGCATGTCCCCTAAGATAACATAAGTAAGGTTCTTAAAGTGTTAAGAAACCTTATTTTACACTATGTTTTGAACCTGATATCTATTATTTTGTAATTGTTACAAATAGTTATCAGTCAATCCAAATTTGGAATATTGGATTATTTATGGAAATTATAACTCATAGTTGATGAGTATATAGATTTAGATTTAATCCATTAAAGGGTATACTTTATGATCACCTTGGTTGGGGAAATACTTAATGGAAGAACTATATATAGGATACAGTGGATTCCATCACTCTCAAGAAAAAGAGAGAGAAAGTCTCATATAGCATTCATAATATAACTCATTAAATCCGTGGCCATGGTAGGATGAATATGAAAAGAGTTTCATGAGTTCATCAATGAGTTGATATTCATGAATGAGTATAAAGTAATTAAACTAGGGACTTGACAGACTTCCATGTCCTATTAGTTTAATTGGAGACATTGTGTTGAAGGAAGGATGCAATTGTAACCTATAAACTATAACAGAAGGGTTCTTTGTTAGATACTTATTCACCTCATTAAGGACAACACCATGAACCATATGCTAGATGTTATTCATGGTTAGTAGAAGCCTTAATTGATATAAGTGAGTTATAATCAATTAGGGAATTGGAAAGAGTTCCAATTAGACCCTAAATGGAAAGAGTTCCATTGTGCACACCTCGTGCTATTCCTACTACTTGATGATGTGAACCCAATGGGTCACACACTGATCATGCAAGAAGAGCTTTAAGGTCTATGAAAGAAAGGGCATAAGTGAATAAAAGAATAGTTCTTAAGGGGCTAGGTTGTATGAGATACAAACTAGAGGGGTTATTGTGTAATTAGGAATAATTACACAAAACCTATTAGGGTTTGAAGTCCCCCCCTTGGCTAGCCCTAGTGGAGGCTTTATAAAGCCTCCTATGATGTGATGACATCATCACTTGATCACTCCCAAGTGCTGGCCGAAAATCACAAGGGGCTCTCTCTCTCTCTTCTCTCTTCTCCTACTCTAGCAACCACAAGGGAAAGAAGGAAAGGACTTGAAGCTCTAGCTAGGTGTGGATACCGTTGGAGGCAGCACACTTGGGTTGCTCGTATGGTGCTGTCCGGATTCGAAGCTTGGAGCAAAAAGGAGAAGACATAATCAACTGTAAGTTCTAAACCCTCTCTTTGTAATTAGAGTTTTATTGTTTTGTATGAACCACAATCAGATTCACGGGCTGCATGGAATTGATAGGAAATTTTTGTTATTCAAGTTATTCCGCATTCTGTTTCCTTCTAGTTCAATTCCTTACAGTGGTATCAGAGCCATGATTGTGCTTTATACAAACATCATATGGGCTGGTATTTATGGTACAATTAATTGGACAATGGTGATCTAATTAGTTTTAAGAAAACTAGGGTTTTATAAAACTGTTATGAACAGTTTTCATGATAGTCATGAAAAACCATCATCTTGTTTTGCATGCCGAAATCTGAGTTCTTCTCCAAAATTTTCGAGCCATATATGGTTAGAGAGCTCTTCGAATCATCTTTCAAACCCAACAAACGGTTTGTTGATCCGAGTTCTGTAGAGAAAGTTATGAATTTGTTACTACAGGTTGTCTGGAAAGACAGTTTTACATGGGAATGGAACTCTAGGTTGTTCTTCATCTTCTTCTTATATTTATTTGATTTATATTAATCATGAGGTGATTATATACAATTATATATACTGTATATATAATTACCATATGTATTTGATACATTAAAAAATCGAATTTAAAAGAAAATCAAGTTTGAAGTTCTTTAAAGAAGCCGAATCTGGGTTCTTGAAAAACCCAGGTTAGTTTTATGGGCTTTGTTCATTCTCTTCCATCAAAATCATTATGAATGATCATAGATTTAATATATATATTGTATATATGTTTATCATTGATGTTGGTATGAGTTTTGAATTAAAAACAATCAAAAAGTTTGAGTTTTAAAATTTTCCAGCAAAGCAGTTTTCTGGGCAGCATGATACAGCCATGGTTATTGGCTTGTATCTTCTTCATAGGAGCAAGGCAAGGCATGAAACCACCTCCATTAGAATCATGGGACACTAGGGAATGAAACCCAAGAGGTTTTGAGCACTCATGGTAGCAGCAGCCTGGGTTTTAGAACCCATTCTGTTCTTTATCCTTTTTCTGCAGAATTTTTTATAATCGATAGAATTATGCAGGCTGTTTGGGCTTGATTTGATCAATGAAATCTCACCTATGGGGGTCGAAAATCATATACGGATATGATTTTAGGTCTGCCAAAGCTTGGGCAGCCATGGTTGGATCATGGCAGCCATGAAAGCTTCTTTGAAGCTTCATCTTCTTCAGCAGGCAGCAGCTAGGGTTTATGGAAACCCCTCCCAAATTCGACCTAGGGCTCTTGGCCCTTAATCACCACCTCTGTGGTGATTGTCCCAGATGTAGGAGAGTGCCCCAAGGCCTGGCCTAGGCTGGCAGCAGCCATGGGTGGATCGTGGCAGCCATGGAAGCTCCATGGCAGCCTCCTTCTATTTTCGGAAATTAGGGTTTTCTTAGGAAACCCTAATCCTATGTGTACTAGGGTTTTAGAAACCCTAATTACCCTCATTAATGTGTCCTATTAGGGTTCTAATTATGACATTAATGACCAGCCTTGGTCATTAATGAACCCGGTTCTAATTAAATGCATTAGGGTTTAAGTTTATGAAACCCTAACCCTAATACATTTAAAATTTGATTTCTCCCCAATTAAATTAATTCCGAGATTAATTATATAATTAATATTGATTAATTTTAAAATGTTTTAAATTGTTTAAAGCAATTTTGGAATAAATTTATTTTCTGGAATTTTTATTTAAATAAAATTGTTTTATTTATTTAAGTTAATTCCTAATACTATAGTATTAGATACTAGTTAGTATTATTTAATTGTTTTAATTATTCTAATAATTTTTTATTAATATGATTGATCAAAATTAGATGTTTTAAAGAGTTAAAACATATTAGGATAGATTAAAATAATTTTGGGAAATTAAATGATTAAAAGGAGTTTTAATTCAATAATTGATTTCTAAATTAGGGTTTTAGAAATTCTAATTTTAGAAATTAATAAATACCATTTATTTTTTTTATTTAGTTGTTTTAATTATTCTAGTAATTTTGATTAATATGATTGATCAAAATACAATGTTTTAAAGAGTTAAAATCACAGTAGAATAGATTAAAATAATCTTTGAAAATTATTGATTAAAAGGAGTTTTAATTCAATAATTGATTTCTAAATTAGGGTTTAGGAAATTATAATTTTAGAAATTAATAAAACATTACTATTTTCATTATTTTAATTCTAGAAATGATATTTTGAGGTCCCCTAATGAGATTAGGAAGCATTAATGAGATTAATGAAGTCCAATTAATAGAGTTACCATAATGCCCATATGTTTTTTAACTGCTTACAGTACTTTTATTTATGCAATATGATTGTATAATTGTATATGGATGATGATTATGGACTAAGCCCTCTTAAACCAATTGTGATTGGCCGTCTTGTGGGTTGTGAAATATTTTTTAAAGGGTTGTAATTTATTTATGGTGATATAATTTTTAATCAGGGCTTGTATGCCACCTTCTTCTCTCTCTCTCTCTATTATCCTCTTATGTACCCCACATTCCCCTTATGTATCCCTTTCTTTAAATTATGTAAATGTTATGTAATCGAGAGCGCACTAAGGAGCATGGTGGACTCAAAAGAGCATAGTGGAGCCCTACAAGCCAATGGTGGAGACCATCAAGCCCATGAAGGAATTAAAGGACTTGAAAGCTTAGAGAAGACTTTCAAAAATGCATGCATTGTTAGGATTATGCCCTAGAGCCAATCATAGAGATGATTGTTTAGGGACTAGGAACAATCAATTGATTTCATTTACATATGTCACATTTATCATTGATTTAATAAAAGGGCTTATTCTATTATGTTTATATGCATAATTTATATTTACATAATATGTCCATGGAGTTAGAGTTGAGAATATGAAATTACAAAGGGTTGTAATTTTGAGACTCTAAATATATCTCTGTACTAAACTCCTAAATCATTCCTAGTTGAAGGTTCACTATGATGGACAGTAATGAACCATAGGACTAGCACTTGTTAGGTTGACTCTATAGGAGAATAACTAGTCTCAAGCTATTTGTGTGCAGACACTACAACCAACAAGTGGGTGCCTATTATAAGAATAGTACACTGAATGTGACCAAAGATATGAGATAAACTGAATGGAGTTTTAACCTGCCTGTCAATCAGTTTCTCATTGTTATAGTAGTACAAGTAATCCTTAGACCTGAGACACCATGGTTGTCTTATGCATGTAGCTTTAGAAGTTTGATAACACTAAGTGCAGATCCTATTCAGGGGTCTGTAAAGGTGTTCATTGGCCCTACTGCTATGTGTGTGAAGGCATGTGAGTGATCAACAAGGAATCCATCACTCTCAGGAAAAAGGGAGTGAATGTCTCATATAGCATTCATTGAATATAACTCATTAAATCCATAGGCCCATGGTAGAATAAATATGGAAAGGAGTTTCCATAAGTTCATCATTGAGTTGATATTAATGAATGAGTATAAAGTAATTGAACTAGGGACTTGACAGATTTCCATGTCCTATTAGTTCAATTGGAGACATTGTGTTGATAGAAGGATGGAATTGTAACCTATAAACTATAACAGAAGGGTTCTTTGTAAATGACTATTCACCTCATTAAGGCCCACACCATGAGCCATATGCTAGGTGTTACTCATGGTTAGTAGAAGCCCTAATTGATATAAATGAGTTATAATCAATTAGGGAATTGAAAGGAGTTTCAATTAGACCCTTAATGGAAAGTGTTCCATTGTGCACAACTTGTGCTATTCCTACTACTTGATGATGTGAACCCAATGGGTCACACACTGATCATGCTAAGAGAGCTTGATTGTCTATGAGAGAAAGGGTATAAGTGATTAAAGAAAAGTTCTTTAAGGGGCTAATTTGTATTTGATGCAAACTAGTGGGCCAATTGTGTAATTAAGAGTAATTACACAAATTCCACTAGGGTTAGGAATCCCCTTATGGCCGGCCCTATTAATGGGCTATATAATGCCCATTATGTGGGGATCACATGATAACATTCTCATTCTCCCAAGGGCTGGCTGAAAATTACAGCTCTCCCTCTCTCTCTCTCTTTCTTCTCCACCTCTAGCAACAACAAGGAACAAGAAGGAAAGGACTTCAAGCTCAAGCTAGGTGTGGATACCGTTGGAGGCAGCACACTTGGGCTGCTCATTCACCGCTGTCCGGAGACAAAGCTTGGAGCAAAAAGGAGAAGACAAACCTTGGAGCATAAAGGAGAAGACATTAATCAACTGTAAGTAATCCCAACTCTCTTGGTAGTTAGGGTTTTTGGTTTTGTATTAAGCATAATTAAGATTCATGGGTTTGGGAATCGTAAGAAAAATTTTTAATTCCGCCTTTGTAGTTTTTCCTCCCTAGTTAGATTCCCAACAGTGGTATCAAAGCCATGGTTATGCCTAATACAAATTGCATATGGGCTGTAATTCATGGTAAATTGATTGGTTAATAAATCTGGAATTTATGTTCATGCATTAGAATGGTTTCCCTCTCATGGCCGAACCTAGGGTTAATGAACCCTAGGTTAATTCTCCTTCTACTCCTCTTCTAAAATAGTTTTAGGGCTGCTAGTTATTCAAAAGTTGAATGGGGATTGAGTTTGGAGAAGATGATGAACAGTTTTTATGATAGTCATGAAAAATCGTCATCTTGTTTTGCATGCCGAAATCAGAGTTCTTCCCCAAAATTTTCAAGCCATATATGGTTAGAAAGCTCTTCGAATCAGCTTTACAACCCAACAAACGGTTTGTCAATCCGAATTTTGTAGTGAAAGTTATGAATTTTTTACTACAGGCTGTCAGGGAAGACAGTTTTGCTCGGGAATGATGTAATAGCCACAATTGTGAGTTTTTGATGGAGATCAAAGGCATGGCAATGGTTAACACCACTTGGGTTATGTTCTAGACAAGGAAAAGGTTCCCAAGCATTCGGATGCATCATAATTGGATTATGAGCCTAGAACAGAAGGACGAAGGAGAAGACCACCATGTTTGAATCTGGGTTTTAGAACCCTAGGGTTCTTGCTACTGTTATGATCAGACACTTCTGTAAATTGATGAATAATCATTATAGGATGATGATATATGATGTATAGATCATATTCTTTAATAATCAAAGGAGTCTTGATGCATAAAGAATCAAAACGTTTGATTTCTTGGAAGAACACAGCAGGCTGTTTTTCTGCAGAAAGTCATCAATGGAGTTTTGTTCATATCTTGAGCTAGGAAACTCCAAATTGCATGAAACCAATTTTATTAGTTTCCTAAGACATGTAGGATGCTAGGAAAAATAATTTGGTAACCTGAATTAATCATCTTGCTGGGTTTTAAATCAATTTGTGATCAGGTACAGTGTGCTGTCAAATTCTGGACAGCCTACTGTTCTTGAATTGTTTAGAACAATTGGGGATGATTTGATCATCCAAACCACTTCAATTAGCTTATTAATTCATGTAGGGACATGATACAAAAGCTGGTTTTGTTGGTGGAGTCGAATTGATTAAGTTTTAGAAACTTTTGTGACCTTGGAGGTCCTCCAATGGTGGTGCCAGCACTAGGTTCTTGAAACCCTAATGTTCTTTGAAGAAGACAGCTCTCTTGGCCACTCCACACGTGTCCATGGGCTTGGCCCACACCTTGGCTTGAGTTTCCCTTTGCTGGCCATGGCCTCCCATGGCCTGGCCAAGCCATGGCAGCCTTGCCAGGCCATGGCAGCCCACCAATGTGGCGGCAGCCTTAGGGTTTATGATGAAACCCTAATTCCCATTAATGATGAAACCCTAATTCATTAATTGCATTAATTAAAAACCCTAATTGACTATTAATTACCTTAATTAAAATGTTTAATGATTGGTCATTAATTGACCAACCATGGTTATTAATCATTAGGGTATAATTAAGTGCATTTATGATGTCTAGGGTTTAGGGTTTAGGAAACCCTAATTAATATTAATTAAACCCTAATTCTATTAATGCATTAATTAATAACTAAACCTAGTAATTAATGTGTCTAACCTAGGGTTAAATGATTGGTCATTAATGACCAATCATGATCATTAATGGTTTAGTAATTAATCATTGGCATTTAACAGGTTTAAGGTTTAGGGTTTTAGAAACCCTAATTAGTGCATATTAATTAGGTGTAATTAATATCTTAGGTGGCATTAATTAAACCCTAATCCTAATCATTAATACCGTATAAACCTAGGGTTTAAATGATTGGTCATTAATTGACCAATCATAAGGCATTTAATGCATTAGGGTTACACTTAGGGTTTAGAGTTAATGCATTTAGGGTTTAGGGTTTTAGGAAACCCTAATGCAGTAATTAATTAATAAAATGATTTTATATAATTCCGAAATTGATTATTTAATTAATGGTGATTAATTTTATAATGTTTTAAATGGTTTAAAACACAATTTAGGATTAAATTAAAATCTGGAATTTTTAATTAAATGAAATTGTTTTGTTTAATTAAAGAAACCCTAATATTTGATATTAGTGTTCAATTAGGGGACTTTAAATGTTTCAATTGATTTGATTAATTGAAACTAAATGTCTTAATTGTTAAGACTTAATTAATTCAGGAACTTATGCATCTCCTAATAAGATTAGGACACATTAATGAGATTAATGAAAACCAATCAATAGAGTTACCATGAATGCCCATATGTTTATTGCTTACAGTTATTTCCTTTATTATGCAATATGATTGTATGGTTATGGATGGATGATGATTATGGACTATACCCCTTAAACCAATTGTGATTGGCCGTCTTACGAATGGATTGTATAATTTTTTCAAGAGTTGTTAATTTTTGGTGATGTATTATTTATTTGGGGCTTGCATGCCACCTTCTTCTCTCTCTCTATCATTCTCTTATGTACCCCACATTCCCGGCCCCTTATGTATCCCTTTCTTTAAATTATGTAAATGTTATGTAATCGAGAGCGCACTAAGGAGCATGGTGGACCTAAAGGAGCATGGTGGAGCCCAATAAGCCTATGGTGGAGACCATGAAGCTAATTGAGGAGATTGAAGGACTTGAAAGCTTGGAGAAGATTTTCAAGAGTACATGATATGTTTCGAATGAATGTTTTACGATCACCTACACCCACCTTAGACCTTAGATTCAATTCATTGGTTTGGATTGAATCTTCTTAAAGTCCATAATCATCATAGTGGGAGCTTTTAATGAGATTAATAGAGATAGCTCCAAATCAAAAGATCGTTATATGTCACCTTATTGGGACTAATATCGATGATTGGATTATATATAATGTTGTTATATATATATTTATTTAAATGCATGAGATGTATGTTAGATTAGTTAATTTGATGAGACCCTTAAAACCCCTCTCTTTTAATATTAAGTTGGAAATGGAGAATACATTAGGGAATGGATTCTTCATTGCCTTCCATCATTATAGGATCATCTAACGTCCCTTAATGTGGGTACCTGGCTGTAGACATGTAGGAGCTACCCATATTAAAGACATTACTTGAAACTATCACATATAGAGATATCATAGGGTGCCTAAACTGGTATATACCAAGAAACTATAATGTGAGGTATATATTTAGCGAAACATACTGTGAACCCACGAAAAAGCGCGGCCCACAAGGGTTTGGCAAAAATGATAATAGGTATGAAAGACAACAAACAAAAAGGGAGTCGCCACCTCATTTTTTAGGGAAAAGAGGAAAACCACAAAAATGTTTTATTTTCAAAACCACATGACTCCATTAAAGGAAAAGCATAGTCTTTGAAACCAGAAAATTGGATTCGGGGGCTAAGTTACGACATGGGAAGGTTCTGGGCAAAAGCCCATAGGCACCCATATCACTCGAGTTGGTCTCTTAATTTGATTGGGCTAACTTAAGATCTTTTCCACTCAAATATCATCATATATCATCACAAGGCAGCATGCATATCATATATTCCATCTAATCATCTCATGCACAATCACTTAAATAAAACAAAACAGAAAAAAAAAAAAGAAAAGAAAAGAAAAGCCTAGGATACTTAGATCCTAGAACGGACTTGAGCCTCACGAAGAACGCCTACGTACCATGCAGTGAAATACATGGATCAAAGTCCACGTAGTTCGAAAAGAATAAGGTTACAACCTAATACAAACCCATGGTAAAAACCCTAGGTTTCCTCATTTGAAAGAGAATTGAATAAACAAGTTTGAATTTAGGAAAACTTCCACAAAATGGAGACCTTGATAAAAAAAACAGAATTTATTATTGAAGGAAACCTTTAATTAAAACCATAGACTTGTATTAAGAAGTAACCCTAGGAGGGAGAAGAGAAAAGAAAGAAAAAGAAAGGTGAATTGGGGCACCTTCAAACCCTACTTACCTGAGCGCACAAGCTCCAAACATTAGCCATTTCAGACCATAGCAGCCCTATTTGCAATAGGACAAGCATTGTACCTGTTTGCACCCTTACAAGTGCACAAAATCATACAAAGAAAGCAAAACACTAATCTGGACAGAAACTTGACAAGGCCTAAAATTATCCATTAATCATGCAAACAACAAGAATAATGAATAACTAAGGACTCTAACTCAATCCTACATGCAATGACTCGACTAACATGCATAAAAAACCTACCAAAGACCCACTAACAAGCATAAGAGACTCCAATAATATCAATAAACATGATAACAAAGCATATTCTAACCAAAAAGATGATATTTCATGTAAAATATGAAAATAGGCCTCCCTACAGCGAGCTTTCTTAAGCGAAACTATCCTAGGATAATTTCACGTAAGAAAGTCGTTATGGGGAGGTGCAATCAGCATATCCTACGTAAAATATGTACCCTAGAACACAATAGAAGTGATTTCATGCTTAAACACATCACAGAAGACTCTCATGCAAAACCTCACTCAATGAAAAGGATAATTATCCTTAAAAAAGGATAATGTCTCCAAAAACCCTATAAAACCCACTACATGAATGCAAACCTAACATGATTCAACTATATGCAGCATATATAGAATGACTATGATGAGCAACAACTCAAAAAGCTAAGCTAAGCATGCTGTATAAGACCTATACGATTTCAGGGTTATCGAAACCCTAATCTCACAACTATGCATTAAAACCTATGAAACGACTCTAAGATATGCTCAAATTATCATGAATATCATTCATATCATATATATTAACTAACAGGAGCATCAATTCATGATAACAATCACAGCAACCTAAACATGTGAACTATGCATGATTTAAGAGGATAGAACGAATAAGGCTATCAAATCCTTAGTAAACCAAGGATTATCAAGCATATAAAGCCATAAACTATCCTAAAATCATTCATATAACATCACATAAACATTGAATTCCATCCATAAGAAGAGCAATTGCATGCACCATAGCTATCTTAACAGAAGAAGAAGAAAGAGAAGAAGGAGAAGCAGAAATTCATGTTCAGCATTAAAGGGATAGGCTTACCTCTTGTAGACTCTTCTTTGTCTTCAAACCTCTTGTTTCCTTGCTTGCTTGGGGTTGAAGAGCCTCCTCTTGAAGTCCTTCTAGCTCTCCAAACTCATAGCTCCCTCTCTCTCTTAATGTAAAGTGCAATTAACCTCCTCCTATGTGCTGAATATCATGTCCTTTATATAGAGAACTGACCCCCTAAACCAATGGCTAGGATTAATTCATTAAATAATGATCCTAGGGCTATTAGAGACTCTCTTGGTGCTCAAACAACTCAAACCTACACACTCCTAAGCTCAGACAAGTTGTTTTGGCGGAGGAAACCGTCAAAAGAGGGAAGATAGAGTCAGAGTTCGAGTTAAAAGAGGATTCCTCGGGTGACCAACTAGGCCTGGACGGTTAGCCTTCTGGGCTTGGACGGCTGACCGTCCAGCCCCGGACGGTTATCCGAGGCCCTCCTATTTCCGCTTCGGTTTCGACTTCTACTTGCTTCAGAAGTCCTAAAATCTTCAAATTAAGTCCGATTTTAACGAAATAAAAGCCAAAACGACTGTGTTTCGAAAGGGAACACATTTTTAGGCATTTTAGGACAAAAATCCTCAACCATGGGTGCATGGTTAGGTTTTACAAAGGTGGTTAACCATGGTGCTTCACCGTCACTAAGCTGGGTTTATACACAAGGTCGAACCGAATGCTTTCCCAATCGAAAATTGATCTTTCTAAACATGTTTAGGACATAAATAAAACCCAATTGAAGTTAAATGAGAGAAAATTGGTTGGGTCTTATGAGTCAATTTGAGCAAACCAAGAAAGGGTCTTTTAGCTAACCCGAACTATTACGAGCCGAATTGATCTTAAACCATTAATTCATGAAATTGAACCTATATATGGACTCTATATAACCATATGAACTCAATGGAATGACTCGAGATTCATTCCAAAGTCAAATGGAAAATATACGGCTTAAAAGACGATTATGCCCTTAAAGTCGCAAAAGTTCTTATTGACTATTGAAATGAACTCCAAATCACTTCAAAATTCATACACATGATATTCAATGCCATAGAAACTCAATGCAAAAGACTAGACTAAAAAAGGACTCAAAATCCTACATGAAATGATACGTCCTAGCTAAGGTGACAAAAATGGGGTGTGACACATACCTGTGTGAATGATGGGCTTAACTTAACTAGGGAAGTATTCCAAGAAACTATAATGTGAGGAGTATGTACTCTAGAAGCAAAATGATTGGAACTTGCTTATGAAGCAATAGACAAGGAGTTGTCTTCTTATTGTGGGTTAGAAGTCAAGAAACTATAATGTGAGGCTTCTAGGTCACAGTAGGACCCCAATCCCCATTAGGAATAAGATTCCCGAATTCCATTAGAGGGTGTATGGAATTTGATAAAATAGTGGGAGGTACCATATGATTAAAGACCTGATCATTATAGATTAAAAATGAAATCTAATTCTCTATTTTTATATGTAGTTCATAGAAATGGCTCACCTCAACCCATTATCCAAAATATTGGACATCAACCGTATGACTAGACCAAACTATCTTGACTGGCTGAGGAACTTAAAAATAGTTTTAACTTCCGAAAAGGTTACCTACACACTTAATGGCACACTTCCTGAGGCACCGGCTGAGACTGCAACTCAACAAGAGAAAGACGCTTATCAGAAGCGCATGGGCGATGACTTGAAGGCAGATGCTATATGATGGCATCCATGAGCCCTGAGCTTCAGAAGCAACGTGAGTCCATGAAAAGTGCTCATGACATCTTTCTCCACTTACAAGAGTTGTACGGGGAGCAAAGTAGGACTGCGAAGTACAATATTGTTAAGGATCTATTCAAGGCAAGGATGAATGAGGGTTCATCTATGACTGATCACACCTTGAAAATGATCAACCATATCGAGCAGCTTGAAAAGCTTGATGTGATCATTAAAGCTGATATGTGTTCAGACATTATACTGCAGTCCCTTCCTGATTCATTTGGGCCGTTCATAATGAATTTTCATATGAACAAGCTTGAGCCCACTCTCCCCGAGCTGCACAATTTGCTCAAGATGACTGAGGAAACAATGAAGAAGGGAAAAGGTTCTTTTCTCGCATTTGATGGAGCTTCTACTTCCAAGGCTAAGCCCAAGCCTAAGGGCAAGGGCAAAGGAAAGGGTAAGAGTACCCAAGGGAAGAAGAAGAAGAACTTAAAGCCAAAGGGAGGCATCAAGAAAGGCAACACTGACAAGGCCAAAGGAACCTGTTTTCACTGCGGCAAAGATGGGCACTGGAAATGTAACTGCCGGGAGTATCTAGATACGCTAAAGAGCCGACCTTCGGAAGGTATGGATCATACTCTAAACTAAATGTTAGTTTTGCTTCCACTTGGGTACTTAATTCTGATGTCAATTTTGAATTCCATGCAGAATCTAGTGGGAAGCAGAAGGTAGAGTAGAGGCGGATCAACCCTACAAGTGGGGAATGGAGCAAATGTTGCTGCATTAGCTGTGGGGCTTGTTGCTTGACTCTACCTAATGGAGTAGTTTAGAAATAATAGTTGGCTATCTTTACATTCCAGAAGTTATTAGAAACATTAATTTTATTTCAGTTTTATCTAAACGAGGTTTTAGTTTAATTTAATAAATGTTTTCTATTAACTGAAGAGTTCATTACTTCTGGAGTTTATGTGGATGGCCTTTATTTTCTAAACCTTATTGCAAATATGAATTGCAATAGAGCATGATAGTTCTGAATTGAATGCTAATAAACCTAAGAGAACTAGATATACATAATAATGTATGTAGAAGTTTCTCTTACTTTACAACCTTTAGCAATTATTCATTCTAGGTTTGGGTGTGTAAACTTAATGAAGTACAAGTCTGAAATATTTGAAAGGTTCAAAGAATTCAGATATGAAGTAGAGAAACAAACTAGTAAAAGTATCAAGCTCTTCGATTGGATCGAGGAGGCGAATATTTAACTGGTGATTTTTTAGATCAACTTGTTCAAACAGGCATTCTATTCTAATGGACACCTCTTAGAACACCATAACTTAATGGTGTGTCAGAAAAGAGGAAGAGGACCTTATTGGATATGGTTCGATCCATAATAAGTTACAATAACCTAATATTATCCTTGTTAGGATATGCCCTAGAAATTGCCACGTACCTGTGAAACAGAGTTCAAACCAAGGCTGTCCCTTAAGACTCATATGAGATATGAAAAGGGAAGCACCAAACCTTAAGCATGATAAGGTATGGGGTTGCACTACAAATGTAGAGACGTATGATGCAACCAAATTGGAAATCAAGATAACTTAAATGTTGGTTTGTGGATTACCCTAAAGAAAGTTTAGGATATCATATCTATTATCCTAATGAACAAAAGGTGTTTTGTTTGTAAGTTTGCAATCTTTCTTGAAAAAGAGTTTATTCAAGAAGGAGATAACAACAGGAAAATAGAACTCAAAGAGTTGTCTAATGAGACACAAACCAACATTGATGCAACTACTTGTTGGGAATCGAACAAGAGGGAAAAATAGAAGTGCGGAATATAAAAATTTTTCCTACGATTCCCAATCCCATGAATCTAACTATGCATAACACAAAATCAAACCCTAACTACGAAGAGGGTTAGAACACTTACAGGATTTTTGTCTTCTCCGTTTTGCTCCAAGCTTCTACTCTGGACAGCGGTGAATGAGCAGCCCAAGTGTGCTGCCTCCAACGGTATCCACACCTAGCTAGAGCTTCAAGCCTTTTCTTTCTTCTTCCTTGTTGTTGCTAGAGGTGGAGAAGAGAGAGAGAGAGAAGAGAGCCTCCAAGGGGCTGGACGGCTAGGGTTTATTGTGCAAGCCTCTTATGCCATGTCACACATAAGTGTGACTTATATAGGCAGCCCACTAAAGGGGGCTGGCCATGGGGAAGAAACCCTAATAGGGTTATGTGTAATTACTCTTAATTGCACATTAACCCCTATTATTTGTATCAAATACAAATAGGCCCATAAAGAACTATTCTTTATTCACTAAAACCCTTTCTCTCATAGACTTTAAAGCCCTTCTTGCATGATCAGTGTGTGACCCATTGGGTTCACATCATTAAGTAGTAGGAATAGCACGAGGTGTGCACAATGGAACTCTTTCCATTTAGGGTCTAATTGGAACTCCTTCCAATTCCTTAATTGATTATAACTCTTATATCAATTAGGGCTTCTACTAACCATGAGTAACACCTAGCATATGGCTCATGGTGTGGTCCTTAATGAGGTGAATAGTCATTTACAAAGAACCCTTCTGTTATAGTTTATAGGTTACAATTGCATCCTTCCTTCAACACAATGTCTCCAATTGAACTAATAGGACATGGAAGTCTGTCAAGTCCCTAGTTCAATTACTTTATACTCATTCATAGATATCAACTCATAGATGAACTCATGAAACTCTTTTCATATTCATCCTACCATGGCCATGGATTTAATGAGTTATATTATGAATGCTATATGAGACATTCTCTCTCTTTTTCCTGAGAGTGATGGATCCCTTGTTGATCACTCACATGCCTTCATACACATAGCAGTAGGGCCAATGAACACCTTTGCAGACCCCTGAATAGGATCTGCACTTAGTGTTATCAAACTTCTAAAGCTACATGCATAAGGCAACTATGGTGTCTCAGGTCTAAGGATTACTTGTACCACTATAACAATGAGAAACTGATTGACAGGCAGGATAAAACTCCATTCAGTTTATCTCATATCTTTGGTCACATTCAGTGTACCTATTCTCGCAATAGGCACCCACTTGTTGGTTGTAGTGTCTCCACACAAATAGCTTGAGACTAGCTATCCTCCTATAGAGTCAACCTAGCAAGTGCTAGTCCTATGGTTCATTACTGTCCATCATAGTGAACCTTCAACTAGGAATGCTTAAGGAGTTTAGTACAGAGATATATCTATAGTCTCAAAATTACAACTCTTTGTAATTCCATATTCTCAACTCTAACTCCATGGACATATTATGTAAATATAAATGATGCATATAAACATAATAGAATAAGCCCTTTTATTAAATCAATAATAAATGTGACATACATAAATGAAATCAAATGATTGTTCCTAATCCCTAAACAATCATCTCTATGATTGGCTCTAGGGCATAATCCTAACAATCTCCCACTTGCACTAAAGCCAATCGACCATGTATCGCATACCTATCTTCTCAAGATGTTGGTCTTAGACATAACCAATTATGTTTTAAAGCTTTAGTCAGTAGGTCTACAAAAACTTATGTAGATAATATCTTCTGTAATGTATCTATTACCTCTTCCAATGATTCCTCTAATCACTTGGAATTGTCACTCTATGAGTTTGGACTTTTGATGAGACCGTGATTCCTATACTTGAGCTGTAGACCCATTGTTGTCACAAAACAAGGTGTGGGCAACTCAATGGAAGGAACAACTCTAAGTTCTAAATGAACTTATAGATCCAAACAGTCTCCTAGACAATGCGACAATTAATTCACCCTCAATAATGGAATCCACTGTATCTTTCATACAGTTCTTCCATTAAGTATTTCACCAACTAAAGTGAATATAAAATATACCCCATATGGATTATATCCAAATCCATATACCCATCTACTATGAGTTTACAATTTCCATATACAATCCAATATTCCAAATTTGAATTGATTGATAACTATTTGTAACAATTACAACATAATAGATATCAGGTTCAATACATAGTGTAAAATAAGGCTTCTTAACACTTTAAGAATCTTACTTGTGTTATCCTAGGGCACATGCCCTTGAATAATGAATTCTTATCTGAAGTAAATCAGACCTCCCTTAGAATTCTCCATGTTGAACTCCTTCAACATTTCAACTATGTTTGATGATTTGGAGATACTTAGCAATCTATATGATCTATCTCTATAGATCTTATTGGATGCTTTTGCCAAATCTTTCATGAATTAGTTTTTCTCCAAAAACTAAAACTTTACATTAGATAACATTCATATATCATTCATAATGATTATGATGTCATCCATACTTAGGATAAAGAAAAACGATCGCACTCCCACTAACCTTTTATACACTCATGGTCCATCTATACAATGAGAGAAATCAAACAATTTGATTACCTCAACTTTATAGATGTTCTAATTATGAGAACCTTGTAGTCTATTAATAGACTTCTATAACTTACACACTTTTATGGTTTTTCACCATTTGATATAACATCTTTATATCCTTTTTGACATATCTTATATTCAAAATGTGTGTTTATAGATAACAAGATCCAAATGGATTTCAGCATAACTATTATCAAACAAGTTTCTTTATAGACAACTTTTTGCCTATGTTGAAAACATTCTTAAATAGCCAAGCCTTTTAGGTCTCTACCTATCCATATTGGATTTAATGACTCTTAGTCATTTCTCGAGTTGATGTGAAACATCGTCTAGTCATAATCAATAGGATTATCTTGGTGATCTTTATCACCAAAGAACAATTCTTTCACATTCTAATAGAGATACAATATCTCTCTTATGTTAAGAAATATCCAATTTGATCTATGAAAAGATTGTAGTGTAGTTAAGGGTTTTGTCTCAACAGAGACAAGGGTTGGATCTTTGTTCGTTTGTGGCTTTACAGACAATTCTATAAATTCTATCTCCTTTTGCATCTTTCTTGAATGAACTCTTTCTCAAGAAAATCCAGCAAACATCCTAATGGACAACTTTTGTTCACTAGGGTAATAGAAATACTATCCCAACCACTTTTGGGATATACCACAATTCAACACTTACTTGACCGTATTTCCAGATTGTCTACATTATGTTTCCAGACATACGTAGCACAAGCCCAAGCCTTAACTTCTTTAAGTTGGGTTTCTTCCCATATCATATCTGATATAATTGGGACAAAACTGGAGTGAATCCTAAATTATCAATATGTAGCAATTTTAAGGTATATCCTAGATGGATACGTTAGTAAAACTCATCATGGATCAAACCATATCTTAATAGGGTTCAATTCGTTCTCTTAGATTCACCATTGAGCTATGGTATTCTAAAATGAGTCTACTGTAATTGAATGCATGCTCTACATGACTATATACATCACAATGTATTAGTCAAATTATAAATGTAACTCTTTTACTTCACCAAGTAAAAGATGGGTTTGGTCATCTCATAACCAAGTCATAATCGTTACATTTAAATGAGAGTCTCTACATCTCTTGTATTCTCGGAATACGTTGCATTCGCTCTAATTAGTCATTTAAATTCAGAAATCAAATTTCTAGAATGTCTTAAATGACCTAGTTAAGAAATAAGTTCCCAAAATTAATCTAGCAACTCTTGCTCTATTAAAATTTTTAAAGGTAACTTATTGTCTACTTAACTTTCTGCTTCGATTTAGATTACACTAGAATCCAAAAACCAAGAAGCAGAACTAACCAACAATTTAGTTTAGAGCATGAACCAAAACTTCAAAAGTTTGGTTCTTCTAGGAAGACTGATACTTTATCAAGTTCCCTTTACAATACCTTATATTTACTACAAAATAATTATATTTCTTTGTCTTTGACTTTTCAAGACTTGCTTTCCTCTATGCTTCCATTTTAAATCACATCTAGCTTCTCAAGCTATTCTATATGATTAATCATTTTTCAAAAGAGTGATTATTAATAAACAACTTTTATTACATCCTAGTCCAGAAGAAGTCCTTTACAAGTACTATACTTTATAGTATTATTTTACTCACAATACAACCTTTGTATGTGATGTAGGACATCAAAGGCACTTGCATTGACTAATTTTGCTTCTGAAGCTCATTAGTCATCAATACTATCATATAGCATGGCAACAAGATGCCAATTGCGCATAGTGTCTTTTTCTTCTTAGGATGTTTTATGGAGGGCCTTTAATAAAAGGCCTAATAGCATATAAACAATCTTTTGGAATTGAGAACAATTCTCAATTTCCTAAGTCAATCAAAGAAATCGGGTTTAGTCAAACTATCAATATCCTATATTAGGAAATAGGGGTTTTGAGGTGAGTAATTAGGTAATCTACATAAACAAAGAATTAGATTTCATTTTTATCCATAATGATTGGGTCTTTAATCATATGGTACCTCCCACTATTTTATCAAATTCCATACACCCTCTAATGGAATTCGGGAATCTCATTCCTAATGGGGATTGGGGTCCCACTGTGACCTAGAAGCCTCACATGTTAGTTTCTTGGCTTCTAACCCACAATAAGAAGACAACTCTTTGTCTATTGCTTCATAAGCAAGTTCCAATCGTTTTGCCTCTAGGGAACATACACCTCACATGTTAGTTTCTTGGAATACTTCCCTAGTTAAGTTAAACCCATCATTCACACAGGTATGTTTCGCCAAATATATACCTCACATGTTAGTTTCTTGGTATATACCAGTTTAGGCACCCCATGATATCTCATATGTGATAGTTTCAAGTAATGTCTTTAACATGGGTAGCTCCTACATGTCTGCAGCCAGGTACCCACATTAAGGGACGTTAGATGATCCTATAATGATGGAAGGCAATGAAGAATTCATTCCCTAATGACTTCTCCATTTTCAACTTAATATTAAATAAGAGGGGTTTTAAAGGGTCTCATCAAATTAACATGCATCCTATGTATCAAAATTTAAACATATAAATTATGCTATTTATAATCATACATCTCATGCTATTATAAATCATACATCGCATGCTATTATATATCAACATATATAAAGTACCATATTTTGATATTAGTCCCTAAGTGAATAGGTAACATATACCAAACTATGGTATTGGAGCTAATACAATTATCTCATAAATTAAAGCTCCCACTATGATGATTATGGACTTTAAGAAGATTCAATCCAAGCCAATAGATTGAATCCTAGGTCTATAGTGGGTGTAGGTGATCGTAAAATAAACCATTCGTAACATGCATGCTTTCTTGAAAAACTTCTCTAAGCTTTCAAGTCCTTCAATCTGCTCCCTTGGCTTGATGGTCTCCACCATTGGCTTGTCAGTCTCCACCATTGGCTTGTTGGGCTCCATCATACTCCTTTGGGTCCACCATGCTCCTTAGTGCGCTCTCGATTACATAACATTTACATAATATATAGAAAGGGATACATAAGGGGAATGTGGGGTACATAAGAGAATGATAGAGAGAGAGGGAAGGTGGCATGCAAGCCCCAAATAATAAATTACATCACCATAATAAAATTACAACTCTTGAAAAATTATTACAACCCATTCATAAGACGGCCAATCACAATTGGTTTAAGGGGTATAGTCCATAATCATCATCCAAACACATACATACAATCTCATTGCATAATGTAAAGAAAAACTGTAAGCATTAAAACATATGGGCATTATGGTAATTCTCTTGAATGATTTACATTAATCTCATTAATGCATCCTAATCTTATTAGGTTTTAACAAAAATATCCATAATTAAATAAAGTCTTAACATTTAAGACATTACAGTTTCAATTAATCAAATTAATTTAAAACATGTAAAGTTTCCTAAAATAACTCTAATATCCAATATTAGGGTTTCCTTAATTAAACAAAACAATTTCATTTAATTAAGAATTTCCAGATTTTAATTTAATCCCTAATTGTGTTTTAAACCATTTAAAACATTATAAAATTAATCAATATTAATTAAATAATTAACATGGGAATTAAATAAAATCAATTAAATGATGAATTAGTGCATTAGGGTTTCCTAAAACCCTAAACCCTAAATGCATAACCCTAAACCCTAAATGCAAGCCCTAATCATTAAATGCCTTATGATTGGTCATTTAATGACCAATCATTAAAACCCTAGGTTCATACGGTATTTAATAAAAGGGATTAGGGTTTAATTAATGCCAAATAGGGTATTTATTACCCTTAATTAATTACACTAATTAGGGTTATCAAAACCCTAACCCTAGACATCATTAATGGTATTAATTATGCCCTAACAATTAATAACCATGATTGGTCATTTAATGACCAATCATTAACTCTTAATTAAGGTAATTAATATTCCAATTAGGGTTTTAATTAATGCCATAATGAAATTAGGGTTTCATCATTAACTCAAAATTAGGGTTTCATCCTTAACTCTATGCAGCCGTCACTACCAGGGGGCTGCCTGAGCTTGGCTAGGCTGCCATGGCCACCAACGGCTGTGGGAGGCCATGGCCAGCCAAGGGAGAGGACTACAGGGGTGTGGGACAAGCCCTTGGACACGTGAGAAGAGGTGGAAGTGGCTGCCATCATCAAGAACAATTAGGGTTTCCAAAACCCATTGCTGGAGCCATTGTTGCAGACCTTGAAGGTCACAATAGCTTCTAAATCCTTATCAATTCGACTCCTCCATTGAAACCAGCTTTTGTATCATGTCCCTACATGAAATACTAAGCTAATAGAAGAGGTTTGGATGATCAAATCATCACCAATTGTTCTAAACAATTAAAACAACAGTAGGCTGCCCAGAAATTTACAGCATACTGTCCATTGTCAGAAATTGATTTAAAACCCAGCAAGATGAATGAATTAGGCTACCAAACGAATTTTCCCAGTATCCTACATGTCTTAGGAAACTAATGCAATTGGTTTCATGCAATTTGGAGTTCCCTAACTCAAGTTCTAATCAAAACTCCATTGATGACTTTTCTGCAGAGAAAATCTGCTATGCTGTTCATGAAAAATTTTCAAACTTTTTGAATCTTTTTCCATCAAAACCTTTTTGAAACTTAAAGAAAATCATATAAACATGATATATAATGATCCTACAATGATCTTCCATCATAAATACAGCAGCTTTAATTAGAATTAATTGCAAGAACCTTAGGGTTCTAAAACCCAGATTCAGCCTCCATGGTGTTCTTCTCCTTCTTCCTTCTGTTCTAGCATCTTAATCCAATTATGATGCATCTAAATGCTTGGGAACCTTTCCCTACCATGTCTAGAACATAACCCAAGTGGTGGCAACCATTGCCATGCCTTTGATCTCCATCAATAACTCAAAGTTGTGGCTATTGCATCATTCCCGAGCAAAACTGTCTTTCCAGACAGCCTGTAGTAAAAAATTCATAACTTTCACTACAGAACTCGGATTGACGCACCGTTTGTTGGGTTGGAAAGCTTATTCAAAGAGCTTTCTAACCATATATGGCTCGAAAATTTTGGAGAAGAACTCTGAATTCGACAGGCAAACCAAGATGACGGTTTTTCATGGCAACCATGAAAACTGTTCATAACAGTTTTATAAAACCCTAGTTTCTTTATTCTTCTTCTCCAAACTCAAACCCTATGCAACCTATTGCATCCATGGATACACCTAACCATCAATTAGAAGAGGAGTAGAAGAGAATTGACCTAGGGTTCCAAACCCTAGGTTCAGCCATGGAGGAAAACCAATTATGCAGAAAAAATTTTCCAGATTTTTGAATCATTCAACTACACCATAATTACCAGCCCATATGTATTTTGTATTATGCATAATCATGGCTCTGATACCACTGTTGGGAATCGAACAAGAGGGAAAAATAGAAGTGCGGAATATAAAAATTTTTCCTACGATTCCCAATCCCATGAATCTAACTATGCATAACACAAAATCAAACCCTAACTACGAAGAGGGTTAGAACACTTACAGGATTTTTGTCTTCTCCGTTTTGCTCCAAGCTTCTACTCTGGACAGCGGTGAATGAGCAGCCCAAGTGTGCTGCCTCCAACGGTATCCACACCTAGCTAGAGCTTCAAGCCTTTTCTTTCTTCTTCCTTGTTATTGCTAGAGGTGGAGAAGAGAGAGAGAGAGAAGAGAGCCTCCAAGGGGCTGGACGGCTAGGGTTTATTGTGCAAGCCTCTTATGCCATGTCACACATAAGTGTGACTTATATAGGCAGCCCACTAAAGGGGGCTGGCCATGGGGAAGAAACCCTAATAGGGTTATGTGTAATTACTCTTAATTGCACATTAACCCCTATTATTTGTATCAAATACAAATAGGCCCATAAAGAACTATTCTTTATTCACTAAAACCCTTTCTCTCATAGACTTTAAAGCCCTTCTTGCATGATCAGTGTGTGACCCATTGGGTTCACATCATTAAGTAGTAGGAATAGCACGAGGTGTGCACAATGGAACTCTTTCCATTTAGGGTCTAATTGGAACTCCTTCCAATTCCCTAATTGATTATAACTCTTATATCAATTAGGGCTTCTACTAACCATGAGTAACACCTAGCATATGGCTCATGGTGTGGTCCTTAATGAGGTGAATAGTCATTTACAAAGAACCCTTCTGTTATAGTTTATAGGTTACAATTGCATCCTTCCTTCAACACAATGTCTCCAATTGAACTAATAGGACATGGAAGTCTGTCAAGTCCCTAGTTCAATTACTTTATACTCATTCATAGATATCAACTCATAGATGAACTCATGAAACTCTTTTCATATTCATCCTACCATGGCCATGGATTTAATGAGTTATATTATGAATGCTATATGAGACATTCTCTCTCTTTTTCCTGAGAGTGATGGATCCCTTGTTGATCACTCACATGCCTTCATACACATAGCAGTAGGGCCAATGAACACCTTTGCAGACCCCTGAATAGGATCTGCACTTAGTGTTATCAAACTTCTAAAGCTACATGCATAAGGCAACTATGGTGTCTCAGGTCTAAGGATTACTTGTACCACTATAACAATGAGAAACTGATTGACAGGCAGGATAAAACTCCATTCAGTTTATCTCATATCTTTGGTCACATTCAGTTTACCTATTCTCGCAATAGGCACCCACTTGTTGGTTGTAGTGTCTCCACACAAATAGCTTGAGACTAGCTATCCTCCTATAGAGTCAACCTAGCAAGTGCTAGTCCTATGGTTCATTACTGTCCATCATAGTGAACCTTCAACTAGGAATGCTTAAGGAGTTTAGTACAGAGATATATCTATAGTCTCAAAATTACAACTCTTTGTAATTCCATATTCTCAACTCTAACTCCATGGACATATTATGTAAATATAAATGATGCATATAAACATAATAGAATAAGCCCTTTTATTAAATCAATAATAAATGTGACATACATAAATGAAATCAAATGATTGTTCCTAATCCCTAAACAATCATCTCTATGATTGGCTCTAGGGCATAATCCTAACACTACTGTCCCTGTTGAGACAAAACCCATCATTGTACCATGATTGTACAAAGGGTTAGTGGGAGTGCGATCACATTTATGGTCCTATAAGTGAATGACGTTCTACTTATTAGGGAATAATGTAGAGACGTTGTCAAAAGTGAAAAATTGGTTTTTCACAAAATTTTCTCCATAAAAGATTTGGAAGAAGCATCCTATATTCTGGGAATAGAAGTCTATAGAGATAGATCTTAAAGGATGCTAAGTCTCTCCCAATCAAAGTACATAGACAAGATTTTAAAAGAGTTCAAAATGCATGATTCCAAAAGGAGGTCTAATTCCTATCAGACATGGAATCAAATTGTTATAACTAAAAGACCAAATATCAGTTTTGCCAAAAATGTTACGAGCAGATATCAGGCAAACCCAGATAAGGAACACTGGGAAGCAGTCAAGGCTATCCTTAAGTTCTTGAAAAGAACTAAAGGACCTATGCCTTGCCTATAGAGAAAGAAACTTGAAATGGTTGGTATAACGGATTCAGATTTTCAATCTGACAATGATGATAGGAGATCAACATCGAGGTATGTTCTCACCTTAAATGGTGGAGCTGTAAATTCGAGCGCATTGCTGTATGTTTGGATGAGTAAGTTCATTGCAGAACTAGGAGTGGTTCCTGACATTGAGAAGCCATTACTATTGCTTTTGTGACAACAATAAGGCAATTGCTCAAGACAAGGATCCACGGTCTCATCAAAAGTCCAAACTTTAAGCGGCGATTCCAAGTGATTAGAGAGATCATTGGAAGAGATGACATATACATATAGAAGTTTAATACAACAGAGAATAAAGAAGACCCCTTCACTAAGGCTATGACCCAAGTGTGTTGGATCACCACCGACAGGATATGGGTATGAGATACATGGTGGATTGGCTATAGTGCAAGTGGGAGATTGTTAGGATTATGCCCTAGAGCCAATCATAGAGATGATTGTTTAGGGATTAGGAACAATCAATTGATTTCATTTATATATGTCACATTTACCATTGATTTAATAAAAGGGCTTATTCTATTATGTTTATATGCATCATTTTTACTTACATAATATGTCCATGGAGTTAGAGTTAAGAATATGAAATTACAAAGGGTTGTAATTTTGAGACTCTAAATATATCTCTGTACTAAACTCTTAAATCATTCCTAGTTGAAGGTTCACTATGATGGACAGTAATGAACCATAGGACTAGCACTTGTTAGGTTGATTCTATAGGAGAATAGCTAGTCTCAAGCTATTTGTGTGCAGACACTACAACCAACAAGTGGGTGCCTATTATAAGAATAGGTACACTGAATGTGAGCAAAGATATGAGATAAACTGAATGGAGTTTTAACCTGCCTGAGACACCATGGTTGTCTTATGCATGTAACTTTAGAAGTTTGATAACACTAAGTGCAGATCCTATTCAGGGGTCTGTAAGGGTGTTCATTGGCCCTACTGCTATGTGTGTGAAGGCATGTAAGTGATCAACAAGGAATCCATCACTCTCAGGAAAAAGGGAGTGAATGTCTCATATAGCATTCATTGAATATAACTCATTAAATCCATGGACCCATGGTAGAATAAATATGGAAAGGAGTTTCCATAAGTTCATCATTGAGTTGATATTAATGAATGAGTATAAAGTAATTGAACTAGGGACTTGACAGACTTCCATGTCCTATTAGTTCAATTGGAGACATTGTGTTGATGAAAGGATGAAATTGTAACCTATAAACTATAACAGAAGGGTTCTTTGTAAATGACTCTTCACCTCATTAAGGACCACACCATGAGTCATATGCTAGGTGTTACTCATGGTTAGTAGAAGCCCTAATTGATATAAATGAGTTATAATCAATTAGGGAATTGAAAGGAGTTTCAATTAGACCCTTAATGGAAAGTGTTCCATTGTTCACAACTTGTGCTATTCCTACTACTTGATGATGTGAACCCAATGGGTCACACACTGATCATGCTAAAAGAGCTTGATTGTCTATGAGAGAAAAGGTATAAGTGATTAAAGAAAAGTTCTTTAAGAGGCTGATTTGTATTTGATGCAAACTAGTGGGCCAATTGTGTAATTAAGAGTAATTACACAAATTCCACTAGGGTTAGGAATCCCCCTATGGCTGGCCCTATTAATGGGCTATATAATGCCCATTATGTGGGGATCACATGATAACATTCTCATTCTCCCAAGGTCTGGCTGAAAATTACAGCTCTCCTTCTCTCTCTCTCTTTCTTCTCCACCTCTAGCAACAACAAGGAAGAAGAAGGAAAGGACTTCAAGCTCAAGCTAGGTGTGGATACTGTTGTGTTAGGATTATGCCCTAGAGCTAATCATAGAGATGATTGTTTAGGGATTAGGAACAATCAATTGATTTCATTTATGCGTGTCACATTTATTATTGATTTAATAAAAGGGCTTATTCTAATATGTTTATATGCATCATTTATACTTACATAATATGTCCATGGAGTTAGAGTTGAGAATATGAAATTACAAAGGGTTGTAATTTTGAGACTGTAAATATATCTCTGTACTAAACTCCTAAATCATTCCTAGTTGAAGGTTCACTATGATGGACAGTAATGAACTATAGGACTAGCACTTGTTAGGTTGACTCTATAGGAGGATAGCTAGTCTCAAGCTATTTGTGTGGAGACACTACAACCAACAAGTGGGTGCCTATTATAAGAATAGGTACACTGAATGTGACCAAAGATATGAGATAAACTGAATGGAGTTTTAACCTGCCTGATAATCAGTTTCTCATTGTTATAGTAGTACAAGTAATCCTTAGACCTGAGACACCATGGTTGTCTTATGCATGTAGCTTTAGAAGTTTGATAACACTAAGTGCAGATCCTATTCAGGGGTCTGTAAGGGTGTTCATTGGCCCTACTGCTATGTGTGTGAAGGCATGTAAGTAATCAACAAGGAATCCATCACTCTCAGGAAAAAGGGAGTGAATGTCTCATATAGCATTCATTGAATATAACTCATTAAATCTATGGCCCCATGGTAGAATGAATATGGAAAGGAGTTTCCATAAGTTCATCATTGAGTTGATATTAATGAATGAGTATAAAGTAATTGAACTAGGGACTTGACAGACTTCCATGTCCTATTAGTTCAATTGGAGACATTGTGTTGATGAAAGGATGAAATTGTAACCTATAAACTATAACAGAAGGGTTCTTTCTAAATGACTCTTCACCTCATTAAGGACCACACCATGAGTCATATGCTAGGTGTTACTCATGGTTAGTAGAAGCCCTAATTGATATAAATGAGTTATAATCAATTAGGGAATTGAAAGGAGTTTCAATTAGACCCTTAATGGAAAGTGTTCCATTGTGCACAACTTGTGCTATTCCTACTACTTGATGATGTGAACCCAATGGGTCACACACTGATCATGCTAAGAGAGCTTGATTGTCTATAAGAGAAAGGGTATAAGTGATTAAAGAAAAGTTCTTTAAGAGCCTAATTTGTATTTGATGCAAACTAGTGGGCCAATTGTGTAATTAAGAGTAATTACACAAATTCCACTAGGGTTAGGAATCCCCCTACGGCCGGCCCTATTAATGGGCTATATAATGCCCATTATGTAGGGATCAAATGATAACATTCTCATTCTCCCAAGGGATGGCTGAAAATTACAGCTCTCCTTCTCTCTCTCTCTTTCTTCTCCACCTCTAGCAACAACAAGGAAGAAGAAGGAAAGGACTTCAAGCTCAAGCTAGGTGTGGATACTGTTGTGTTAGGATTATGCCCTAGAGCTAATCATAGAAATGATTGTTTAGGGATTAGGAACAATCAATTGATTTCATTTATGCATGTCACATTTATTATTGATTTAATAAAAGGGCTTATTCTAATATGTTTATATGCATCATTTATATTTACATAATATGTCCATGGAGTTAGAGTTGAGAATATGAAATTACAAAGGGTTGTATACCTTTGTACTAAACTCCTAAATCATTCCTAGTTGAAGGTTCACTATGATGGACAGTAATGAACCATAGGACTAGCACTTATTAGGTTGACTCTATAGGAGAATAGCTAGTCTCAAGCTATTTGTGTGGAGACACTACAACCAACAAGTGGGTGCCTATTATAAGAATAGGTACACTGAATGTGACCAAAGATATGAGACAAACTAAATGGAGTTTTAACCTGCCTGTCAATCAGTTTCTCATTGTTATAGTAGTACAAGTAATCCTTAGACCTGAGACACCATGGTTGTCTTATGCATGCAGCTTTAGAAGTTTGATAACACTAAGTGCAGATCCTATTCAGGGGTCTGTAAGGGTGTTCATTGGCCCTACTGCTATCTGTGTGAAGGCATGTGAGTGATCAACAAGGAATCCATCACTCTCAGGAAAAAGGGAGTGAATGTCTCATATAGCATTCATTGAATATAACTTATTAAATCCATCGGCCCATGGTAGAATAAATATGGAAAGGAGTTTCCATAAGTTCATCATTGAGTTGATATTAATGAATGAAGTATAAAGTAATTGAACTAGGGACTTGACAGATTTCCATGTCCTATTAGTTTAATTGGAGACATTGTGTTGATGGAAGGATGGAATTGTAACCTATGAACTATAACAGAAGGGTTCTTTGTAAATGACTATTCACCTCATTAAAGACCACACCATGAGCCATATGCTAGGTGTTACTCATGGTTAGTAGAAGCCCTAATTGATATAAATGAGTTATAATCAATTAGGGAGTTGGAAGGAGTTCCAATTAGACCCTTAATGGAAAGAGTTCCATTGTGCACACCTCGTGCTATCCCTACTACTTGATGATGTGAACCCAATGGGTCACACACTGATCATGCTAAGAGAGCTTGATTGTCTATGAGAGAAAGGATATAAGTGATTAAAGAAAAGTTCTTTAAGGGGCTAATTTGTATTTGATGCAAACTAGTGGGCCAATTGTGTAATTAAGAGTAATTACACAAATTCCACTAGGGTTAGGAGTATCTGGATCCTCTAAAGAACCGACCTTTGGAAGGTATGGATCATGCTCTAAACTAAATGTTAGTTTTGCTTCCACTTGGGTACTTAATTCTGATGTGAATTTTGAATTCCACGCAGAATCTAGTGGGAAGCAGAAGGTAGAATAAAGGCAGATCAACCCTACAAGTGGGGAATGGAGCAAACGTTGCTGCATTAGCTGTGGAGCTTGTTGCTTGACTCTACCTAATGGAGTAGTTTAGAAATAATAGTTGGCTATCTTTACATTCCAGAAGTTATTAGAAACATTAATTTTATTTCAGTTATGTTACACCCCATTTTTGTCACCTTAACTAGGGTACATCATTTCATGTAGGATTTTGAATTCTTTTTGAGTCTAGTCTTTTGCATTGAGTTTCTATCGCATTAAATATCATGTGTATGAATTTTGAAGTGATTTGGAATTCATTTCGATAGTTAATAAGAAATTTTGCGACTTTAAGGGCATAATCGTCTTTTAAGCCGTATATTTTCCATTTGACCTTGAAATGAATCTCGAGTCATTCCTTTGAGTTCATATGAGTACATAGAGTCTATATATAGGTTCAATTTCATGAATTAATGGTTTAAGATCAATTCGGTTCATAGTGGTTCAGGTTGGCTAAAAGACCCTTTATTGGTTTGCTCAAAATCGACTCATAAGACCCAACCAATTTTCTCTCATTTAACTTCAATTGGAATTTATTTAGATCCTAGGTGTGTTTAGAAAGATTGAATTTCGATTGGGAAAGCATTCGGTTCGACCTTGTGTACAAACCAAGCTTAGCGACGGTGAGGCACCATGGTTAACCACCTTTGTAAAACCTAACCATGCACCCATGGTTAAGGATTTTTGTCCTAAAATGCTTAAAAATGTGTTCCCCTTCGAAACACGGTAGTTTTGGCTTTTATTTCGTCAAAATCGGACTTAATTTGACCCCCGAAAGACTTCCAGAAGGCGAAGGAGTCTAACCGAGGAATGCTGATGGGAGCCCTCGGGTGACCATCTGGGGCTAGACGGTCAGCCGTCCAAGCCCAGACGGTCACCCGAGGGAATCCGTCTTTAAGTGGGATTCTACCTCTTCTCTCCCTCTTTTGACGGTTTCCTCCGCCATTACAACTTGTTTTCTCTTAAGAGTGTGTAAGTTTGAGTTGTTTGAGCACCAAGAGAGTCTCTAATAGCCCTAGGATCATTGTTTAATGAATTAATCTTAGCCATTGGTTCATGGGGTCAGTTCTCTATATAAAGAACATGATATTCAGCACATAAGGGGGCCACAAGTGCACTTTACACTTAGAGAGAGAGGGAGCTACGAGTTTGGAGAGCTAGAAGGACATCAAGAGAAGGCTTTTCAACCCTAAGCAAGCAAGAGAACAAGGACTTTAAAGGCAAGGGAGGTTCTACAAGAGGTAAACACTCTTTTTGAATGCTGAATATAGGTCTTCTCCTTCTCCTTCTCTTTCTTCTTCTATGATAGTTTTAGTGCATGTTGTAACTCCACATGTTAGGTTAATTCCATGCTTTTGTGATATGATATGAATGATTTTAAGATGATTCATGGTTCTATGTGCTTGATAATCTTTAGTTTACTAAGGATTTGAAAGCATTACTCTTTTTGTCTTTTTAAATCATGCATAGTTCATATAGTCTATTCGCTGTGATTGTTGTCATGAGTTGACGCTCCTGTTATTTAATACATATGATATGAATGATATTCATGATGATTTGAGCATGTGTTAGGGTTGTTTCATATGTTTTAAGGCATAGTTGTGAAATTAGGGTTTCGATAACCCTAAATTCACACAAGTTTCCTATAGCATGATAGAATAGGTTTTGTTTTCTGTTTTTCTTCATGGTTATTATATATATGATATATATAGAATAACTATGATAGTTTTTTGCATGCATGTAGTGGATTTTTAGGGTTTTATGCATGACATGAGATTAGGGTTGCATTAAGGTCTCTATTTATTCACTGTTTTTGTTGATAACATAATTAGTGGATGACTTTGAGCCTTAATACTATTCTGTCCAGATTGTTATGTTATCCTTTTTGATATGCTTTGAGCACGTGTAAGGGTGCAAACAGGTACAATAGTTGCCTTATTGCAAATAAGGTCGCTATGGCTTAAGCTTGATATTGCTTGGAGTAAATTGCACAAGGTAAGTAGGGTATGAAGTGCCCTAATTCACTTTTCTTAACCTTTCTTTTCTCTTCTCCCTCCTAGGGTTATTCTCTAATAGAGGGATATAGTCAACTCTAGGGCTTCTTTCCACCCCTTTTTAAAAGTTTATATCTTCTGTTGGATTTTTTATTAAGAATCATTTTATCTTTGAAAATCACTATGGAAGGAAACTTAAGGTTTACCATAACTCTCTATTAGGATTTAACCCTATTCTTTTCGAACTACGTGGACTTTGATCCGTGTATTTCGCTGCATGGTACGTAGGCGCTCGTTTTGAGGCTCAAGTCCATTCTAGGATCCAAGTATCCTAGGTTTTTCTTCTCTTTTCTTTTTTCTGTTTTATTTTATTTTCTTTGTTTGATTATGCATGGATGAAATGGATGGATGGGATATATGTTATGCATGCTGTATTTTATTGATTGATACTATTTTGCATGTGATTAAGTTATTAAATTAGCCCAATCAAATTAAGAGACCAACTCGGGCGATGTGGGTGCCTATGGGCTTAGCCCAGAACCTTCCCACATCGTAACTTAGCTCCCGAATCCAATTTTCTGGTTTTAAAGACTTTGCTTTTCCTTTAATGGAGTCATGTGGTTTTGAAAATAAAACATTTTTGTGGTTTTCCTCTTTTTCCTAAAAAATGAGGTGGCGACTCCCTTTTCGTTTGTTGTCTTTCACACCTATCCTTTTGCCAAACCCTTGTGGGCCGCGCTTTTTCGTGGGTTCACAGTTTGGCGACTCCACTGGGGATATCGAGGGCTAGACTCAGTTAATTTGATTAGGCTAAGTTAATTTCTTATTGCTTAATAAAATCAATCACTTGCATCCGCTTGATTGTGTGCTTTTATTTATTGCATTGTGTGCGCGATTGTTGCATGATCACTCGATTGTCCCTCGATGTATCCTTGCCAACTGATAGCCTAGTTCGACCTTGGTTTTCCTGATTCCATGTGTTGGGCAAAGCTATCAAACCTCTCTTGCCTAGTACCCTTGGGCTTGCCCTTAGGTATATCAAATGGATCAATCACGTACTGCTGGACCCACGCGACATTCCTGATGTCACATGTGGTTAGGTATAAAGATTGGTACAAGCAAAGTTGAGGACCCTAGCCTACCCTCTTAAAAGAAAGAATTGCATGTAATGGACCTTCTAGGACACCATTGGATCACTTATATGCACACACTTTGTTGTAATGATATGCTGCCAAATTTTTGTGAGATGTGATGAGTGTTTGTGTTTGCTTTAAAACATGGGTAATGATCAAAACTTAACATTCTGTGGCCTCACCCGCATACCTTTAACAAGTACCTCCACCCTTCACCCAAGGAGCTCCCTAGAAGAGGGAGGGGAGTGACTAATTAAAGGTGTGTAAGTTGGGACCATTTAATCATGGGCTTTAAAATAAAATAATAGGGGCTTGTCTGGAATGAAAAGTTTGATTAAAGGTTAGGAAGTAGGGATTCATTTATCTTTATGTCCTTAGTATGTCACCTCACCCTTCGTCTTAAGGGACACTTTTAAGGATGAGGTGTCCAACTAAGGAGATATCATGTTTGGACCTGGCCCATAGTTTGTTTGCACATATTGCATTGTCATGTTTAGGGAAATGAAATTGTTGATTGTTTTAAAAATGGTTAATGGCTAGAACCTAAAGATAAGTGACTCACCTTCATGCCTTTAGTATGTCGCCTTACACTTCAAGGTACCCTTGGGGATGAGATGTCTAACTAAGGGCATGCTTCATAAGATTACACTTATCAAATTTAGTGCAGTCATGGAAATCTTGTTAAAATGTTTTGGTTATAGCCTAAAAAGGGGAATTTATTCTTGAAGGAGGGCTGGATTAAACCTGTGATAACTTATTAAGGTTGGTTAACGTGGGCTCTAACTTTAAACCTAAGATGGCCGAACGAACTAGCAATTCTACATTCAACCTCGAGGTTTGTCTTAGAACAATGATGGAGAAGCTTGACTACACCATTATGGTATCCGAGACAGTGTTGAAGATGGCTCAGGAAATCCAACAGAAAATTTCAGAACCCGGATCTAGGGCCCCCGCTTTTGACAATCATCAAGGTTCTAATGATTCTGAATCCACCGAGGACCTTAGAGGGGAAGGAGATGAACCACCTAAGACCAAAGAAAGGGAGTCCAAGACTGCATCAAGAGAAGATTCGACCGTACTGGCAAACAAGGTCGAAGCCTTAGAACGAACTCTAAAGGGAATCCGCAGATCTGATAATATGGTGGACATCCGCACTTTGTCTTTGTTCCCAAAGGCTCGTATTCCACTCCAATTCAAAATGCCTAAGCTAGAGAAGTTCGATGGTACGGGTTGTCCTGAAACTCACTTGAAGATGTATGTGCGAGCTATGCACCCCCGTGGGGCTAATAATGAATTGTTGGCCCAAATGTTTCAAGAGTCGCTGGTTAGCTCTGCATTGAAGTGGTTTTTGGCTTTGGAAGAATCTAGAACCAAGACTTGGGAGGACGTCTGCAATGAATTCACGAATCATTACAAATACAACACAGAGGTGGATGTGACTCGTAGGGATTTGGAGACTACTAAACAAGCTATGAATGAAACGTTCTCTTCTTTCATTACTAGGTGGAGAATCAAGGCTTCTCGATGGCGAACCGACCCAAAGAAGAAGAACAAATCCAAATGGTGGTCAAGAACTTACTTCCCATTTACCATGAGCATTTGTTTGCACATTACTTCCAAAATTTCAAGGCCTTAATTGGAGCTGGAACGCAAGTAGAAGATGCTATAGCTAATGGGACCATCGAGAACGAGGGGCAGGCTTATGGGGAATTTCCTTAGGTCAATAATGTGAGTGGTAGTCCTCATTGACAACAAGATCATTTAGTGCTTGCTGCTGCACCAATTTTGTCATGACTATCCATGATAAAGAGTTTAGGTTTTTGTTTGTTTTCTAGTTATTTGATTGTTTTCTAATTATTTGATTGTTTTCATCCTCCAAGTCAAATGTCCTTTGAGTCGTTTGAGTTCTAGTTATTGTCGAGTCAAGATTTTCAATGTGTTTTTCTTCATTCCTTTAATAAGATATTTGACTTCAAGAATTCCATTGTCTCTCTATTTCTCTTCTTATTAATCAATTGACAATCAAAGTGGCATAAAAATATTTCCTAAGAGGCTCAAAAGCTCATTCCACTAAAGGAGCGAATGATTAATGAATTGCGACTAATTGACTAGGAAACATGGGAAAGCTTAAAAGTGGTAAACATAAGGGACCACCCACCCACCATACTGCATGAAGACATTAGTCAAGTAATTAAAGAAGGTCTCGAAGCCCTTACAAGAAGCAATTCGAAGATCAAAGGTAGAAATCGACTAGCATAGCTTGAGCTTTCCGAGATGTCTACTTCCCTCTCCCTTAAAAGAAAAAAATCAAAAGAAAGAAAAAATTATGAAAAGAAAAGAAAAATGAAGGAGGAAAAAAAAGTACAAAAGGAAAGGAGAGGGAAGGGGTCAACATATATCTAAGAGCACTAAGAAAGAAGATCAACAACAATCAAAAGAAGACTTTGTGATTAAGAAGACTAGATTATCCGTTCGAAGAATGCAAAGAAGAGTTCAAGCTGAGGTAGGGTGGTCCCTATGTGGTTATATGTAGAGCCAGGCCCGCTAGGTTGAAAACCTGAAAAGGCGACCTAGGCAAAAGTAGGGCATTTGAAAAATGATGAAAAAAGAAAAGTGAATTTTCTTGAACTACGAGGACCTGATTCTCCACAAAAGAAATGTTAGTTTGTTTGATTAATGTCTTGGGAAGATCAAAGTGGAGATACGTAGGCAACCCATAAAGTTACTTTGGGTACGGTCCAATTCATTGAAAAAAAAAAAGAAAAAAGAAAAAAAGAAAGAGAAAGAAAGGGGCTTTGCACATAACCAACCATTAAAGGCAATTCTTTGTGACTAAGTTAAGAAGAAGCAGTTTCATTGATTGAATTAGTGAGCTTAAAATACTACATGCCACTGAGAAAGTTAATTTGATTATTCTTCTTTTTCAATCTGTTCTTGTTTGGCTTTCTCAATTACTTCGTGTGTCCTTCCATTTTCATCCTTTGAGTCTTGTGTGTCTCCAATGGTCATCGACCTTGTCCTTTAAAAGCACTCATTCACTACAATCCATTTGTAAAGTCCATTAGATTTTGTCCTATCATATCTTAATTTAGACTTAGACTCTTGTCATGGATTTAATGATGGAAAAGGGGTAGCAGTAACTACTAAGGAAAAATTTGCCCTAGTTGTAGGCATAAGACTTTATGAGCTTGGGAGAATGGGTGTTGCTTTCTGTGAACCTGGGGCTAATTTGTCTTGCTTAGCCAAAGAGCTTGATCAAACATGATACTCTACGAACTTGGGGGTTGATTCTACTCATAGAAGAAGAAATGAAATGTGTGCTGGGGCTGGAGAACCTGAATAAATTAATGAAGAGAAGGGGCTGAGGCTTCAGGAGTTGAATTCCTTTGCTCTAAGGAGAAAAGAAAAAGAAAGAGAAAAAGAAAAGAAAAGAGGAGAAGAAGAGCCCGCTAGGTTGAAAACCTGAAAGGGCAGCCCTAGGCAAAAATTAGGGCAACCCGCTAGGTTGAAAACCTGTAAAGGCGACCTAGGCAAAAGTTAGGGTTTTGAAAGAAAAAGAGAAGTGAAGAAAGAAGAAGGAAAGATGAGTTTCCATTCTATTTTTATACCTTGAGAAAGAATCCATGGGTTTAATCAAATCCTCTTGAAATGCATTGTTTCCTAAAAAGGCTTTACCACAATTTCTGAAAGAAAAAATGCATGACTGTGCTAAGTCCGAATAAGTGACCTGAAAAGCTTTATGAGAAAAATTTGATGAAAATGATGATTGTTTCAATGTGTTTTCTTATGTGAGTTGCGTGTCTTTTGGCTAAGCCATAACATATTTACGAAATAATCAATAGGAACTTTCCCCAATCATTTCAAGGACAATGAAAAGATAAATTTTCAAAAGTGTGAAGTCACCAAAGTGATGTGAGAAATTGAAATTGTTTTCCTTGAAAAGGAATGAGATTAAAAGAGAAGTTTTCACCTAGAAGGGGTATGATTGTTGATTTTGTTGCATAAAATGAAAATGTGAAAGGGTTAAGCTTTGTGATTTGTGCATAGGTTGATAACATTCGACCTTCGGATTTTTTTATGATATTGGTATTGAGTTGTTTGATAGCGTTTGATTTATGATATTTGTGATTTGTTTGAATAGTGTAACTGGAGTAGTATGTGAAGACCTTCATCGAACGCAGTTCGGTGTAAGTTATGGATACCTCATATTATTCACCGGTGCAACTGGTATAATATGGGAAGACTTTCATCGAACGCAGTTCGGTGTAAGTTATGGATACCTCATATTATTCATCGGTGCAACTAGTGTAATATGGGAAGACCTTCATGGAACGCAGTTCGGTGTAAGTTATGGATACCTCATATTATTCACCGGTGCAACTGGTGTAATATGGGAAGACCTTCATCGAACGCAGTTCGGTATAAGTTATGGATACCTCATATTATTCACCAGTGCAACTGGTGTAATATGGGAAGACCTTCATCGAACGCAGTTCGGTGTAAGTTATGGATACCTCATATTATTCACCGGTGCAACTGGTGTAATATGGGAAGACCTTCATCGAACGCAGTTCGGTATAAGTTATGGATACCTCATATTATTCACCAGTTCAACTGGTGTAATATGGGAAGACCTTCATCGAACGCAGTTCGGTGTAAGTTATGGATACCTCATATTATTCACCGGTGCAACTGGTGTAATATGGGAAGACCTTTCATCGAACGCAGTTCAGTGTAAGTTATGGATACCTCATATTATTCACCGGTGCAACTGGTGTAATATGGGAAGACCTTCATCGAACGCAGTTCGGTGTAAGTTATGGATACCTCATATTATTCACCGGTGCAATTAGTGTAATATGGGAAGACCTTTCATCAAACGTAGTTCGGTGTAAGTTATGGATACCTCATATTATTCACCAGTGCAACTGGTGTAATATGGGAAGACGTTTATCGAACGTAGTTTGGTGTAAACTATGGATGCCTCATATTGTTCATTGGTGCAACTAGCGAACAATATGAGAAATATGTGTGAAGAGTTCTGTGAAACTCATGAGGAGTACCTTTCTATGTGAGTTCTGAGGAGTACCTTTGTCTGTGAGGAGTTTTGTGGAACTCATGAGGAGTATGATTATGTGTGGAAGCTAGTTTGTGTGTGACGAGTTCTATGGATAGGTGGCTTCCGACCTATAGAATTCAGTGACATGATCACCTTCTTTTTCATATGTTTCCCTAGTGGGTATTAATGAAATTAATTTCACCAAGCAAAAATGGGTTGTTCTTCTATCATTAGTTCACAAGTGAAACTTGTTCACCAATGAGGGGCTTCTGTCAAACCCCATTTTTGTCACCTTAACTAGGGTACATCATTTCATGTAGGATTTTGAATTCTTTTTGAGTCTAGTCTTTTGTATTGAGTTTCTATCGCATTAAATATCATGTATATGAATTTTGAAGTGATTTGGAGTTCATTTCGATAGTTAATAAGAATTTTTGCGACTTTAAGGGCATAATCGTCTTTTAAGCCATATATTTTCCATTTGACCTTGAAATGAATCTCGAGTCATTCCTTTGAGTTCATATGAGTACATAGAGTCTATATATAGGTTCAATTTCATGAATTAATGGTTTAAGATCAATTCAGCTCATAGTGGTTCAGGTTGGCTAAAAGACCCTTTATTGGTTTGCTCAAAATCGACTCATAAGACCCAACCAATTTTCTCTCATTTAACTTCAATTGGAATTTATTTAGATCCTAGGTGTGTTTAGAAAGATTAAATTTCGATTGGGAAAGCATTCGGTTCGACCTTGTGTACAAACCCAGCTTAGCGACGGTGAGGCACCATGGTTAACCACCTTTGTAAAACCCAACCATGCACCCATGGTTAAGGATTTTTGTCCTAAAATGCTTAAAAATGTGTTCCCCTTCGAAACACAGTCGTTTTGGCTTTTATTTCGTCAAAATCGGACTTAATTTGACCCCCGAAAGACTTCAAGAAGGCGAAGGAGTCTAACCAAGGAATGCTGATGGGAGCCCTCGGGTGACCATCTGGGGCCAGACGGTCAGCCGTCCAAGCCCAGACGGTCACCCGAGGGAATCCGTCTTTAAGTGGGATTCTACCTCTTCTCTCCCTCTTTTAACGGTTTCCTCCGCCATTACAACTTGTTTTCTCTTAGGAGTGTGTAAGTTTGAGTTGTTTGAGCACCAAGAGAGTCTCTAATAGCCCTAGGATCATTGTTTAATGAATTAATCTTAGCCATTGGTTCATGGGGTCAGTTCTCTATATAAAGAACATTATATTCAGCACATAAGGGGGCCACAAGTGCACTTTACACTTAGAGAGAGAGGGAGCTACGAGTTTGGAGAGCTAGAAGGACATCAAGAGAAGGCTTTTCAACCCTAAGCAAGCAAGAGAACAAGGACTTTGAAGGCAAGGGAGGTTCTACAAGAGGTAAGCACTCTTTTTGAATGCTGAATATAGGTCTTCTCCTTCTCCTTCTCCTTCTTCTTCTATGATAGTTCTAGTGCATGTTGTAACTCCACATGTTAGGTTAATTCCATGCTTTTGTGATATGATATGAATGATTTTAAGATGATTCATGGTTCTATGTGCTTGATAATCTTTAGTTTACTAAGGATTTGAAAGCGTTACTCTTTTTGTCTTCTTAAATCATGCATAGTTCATATAGTCTATTCGCTGTGATTGTTGCCATGAGTTGACGCTCCTGTTATTTAATACATATGATATGAATGAAATTCATGATGATTTGAGCATGTGTTAGGGTTGTGTCATATGTTTTAATGCATAGTTGTGAAATTAGGGTTTCGATAACCCTAAATTCACACAAGTTTCCCATAGCATGATAGAATAGGTTTTGTTTTCTGTTTTTCTTCATGGTTATTATATATATGATATATATAGAATAACTATGATAGTTTTTTGCATGCATGTAGTGGATTTTTAGGGTTTTATGCATGACATGAGATTAGGGTTGCATTAAGGTCTCTATTTATTCACTGTTTTTGTTGATAACATAATTAGTGGATGACTTTGAGCCTTAATACTATTCTGTCCAAATTGTTATGTTATCCTTTTTGATATGCTTTGAGCACGTGTAAGGGTGCAAACAGGTACAATAGTTGCCTTATTGCAAATAAGGTCGCTATGGCTTAAGCTTGATATTGCTTGGAGTAAATTGCACAAGGTAAGTAGGGTATGAAGTGCCCTAATTCACTTTTCTTAACCTTTCTTTTCTCTTCTCCCTCCTAGGGTTATTCTCTAATAGAGGGATATGGTCAACTCTAGGGCTTCTTTCCACCCCTTTTTAAAAGTTTATATCTTCTGTTGGATTTTTTTATTAAGAATCATTTTATCTTTGAAAATCACTATGGAAGGAAACTTAAGGTTTACCATAACTCTCTATTAGGATTTAACCCTATTCTTTTCGAACTACGTGGACTTTGATCCGTGTATTTCGCTGCATAGTACGTAGGCGCTCGTTTTGAGGCTCAAGTCCATTCTAGGATCCAAGTATCCTAGGTTTTTCTTCTCTTTTCTTTTTTCTGTTTTATTTTATTTTCTTTGTTTGATTATGCATGGATGAAATGGATGGATGGGATATATGTTATGCATGCTGTATTTTATTGATTGATACTGTTTTGCATGTGATTAAGTTATTAAATTAGCCCAATCAAATTAAGAGACCAACCCGGGCGATGTGGGTGCCTATGGGCTTAGCCCAGAACCTTCCCACATCGTAACTTAGCTCCTGAATCCAATTTTCTGGTTTTAAAGACTTTGCTTTTCCTTTAATGGAGTCATGTGGTTTTGAAAATAAAACATTTTTATGGTTTTCCTCTTTTTCCTAAAAAATGAGGTAGCGACTCCCTTTTCGTTTGTTGTCTTTCACACCTATCCTTTTGCCAAACCCTTGTGGGCCGCGCTTTTTCGTGGGTTCACAAGTTATATCTAAACAAGGTTTTAGTTTGATTTAATAAATGTTTTCTATTAAATGAAGAGTTCATTACTTCTGGAGTTTATGTGGATGGCCTTTATTTTCTAAACTTTATTGCAAATATGAATTGCAATGGAGCATAATAGTTCTAAATTGAATGCTAATAAACCTAAGAGAATAAGATATACATAATGATGTATATAGAAGTTTCTCTTACTTTACAACCTTTACCGATGATTCAGTCTAGGTTTGGGTGTGTATACTTAATGAAGTACAAGTCTGAAACATTTGAAAGGTTCAAAGAATTCAGATATGAAGTAGAGAAACAAACTAGTAAAAGTATCAAGCTCTTCGATTGGATCGAGGAGGCGAATATTTAACTGGTGATCTTTTAGATCAACTTGTTCAAACAGGCATTCTATTCTAATGGACACCTCTTAGAACACCATAACTAAATGGTGTGTCAGAAAGGAGGAAGAAGACCTTATTGGATATGGTCCGATCCATGATAAGTTACAACGACCTAATATTATCCTTATTAGGATATGCCCTAGAAATTGCCACGTACCTGTGAAATAGAGTTCAAACCAAGGCTATCCCTTAGGACCTATATGAGATATGGAAAGGGAAGCACTAAGCCTTAAGAATGTTAAGGTATAGGTTACAATGCATGAGTAGAGACACATGATGCAACCAAATTGGAAATCAAGATAACTTAAATGTAGGTTTGTCTATTATCCTAAAAGGAGTTTAGGATATCATATCTATCATCCTGATGAACAAAAGTGTTTGTTTGTAAGTTTGCAATCTTTCTTGAAAAAGAGTTTATTCAAGAAGGAGGCAATAACAGGAAAATAGAACTCAAAGAGTTGTCTAATGAGACATAAACCAACATTGATGCACCCATGTCCCTGTTGAGACAGAACCCATTATTGTACCATGATTGTACAAAGGGTTAGTGGGAGTGCGATCACATTTATGGTCCTATAAGTGAATGACGTTCTACTTATTAGGGAATAATGTAGAGACGTTGTCAAAAGTGAAAAATTGGTTTTTCACAAGAGTTTCTCCATAAAAGATTTGGAAGAAGCATCCTATATTCTGGGAATAGAAGTCTATAGAGATAGATCTTAAAGGATGCTAAGTCTCTCCTAATCGATGTACGTAGACAAGATTTTGAATGGGTTCAAAATGCATGATTTCAAGAGAAGTCTAATTCCTGTCAGACATGGAATCAAGTTGTCTATAACTAAAAGAACAGATATCAGTTTTGCTGTAAATGTTACGAGCAGATATCAGGCAAACCCAGATAAGGAACATTGGGAAGCAGTCAAGGCTATCTTTAAGTTCTTGAGAAGAACTAAAGGACCTATGCCTTGCCTATGGAGAAAGAAACTTGAAATGGTTGGTATAACGGATTCAGATTTTCAATCTGACGATGATGATAGGAGATCAACATTGAGGTATGTTCTCACCTTAAATGGTGGAGCTATAAATTTGAGCGCATTGCTGCATGTTTGGATGACTAAGTTCATTGCAGAACTAGGAGTGGTTCCTGACATTGAGAAGCCTTTACTATAGTTTTTGTGACAACAATAAAGCTATTGCTCAAGACAAGGATCCACGGTCTCATCAAAAGTCCAAACTTTAAGCAGCGATTCCAAGTGATTAGAGAGATCATTGGAAGAGATGACATATACATATAGAAGTTTAATACAACAGAGAATAAAGAAGACCCCTTCACTAAGGCTATGACCCAAGTGTGTTGGATCACCACCGACAGGATATGGGTATGAGATACATGGTGGATTGGCTATAGTGCAAGTGGGAGATTGTTAGGATTATGCCCTAGAGCCAATCATAGAGATTATTGTTTAGGGATTAGGAACAATCAATTGATTTCATTTATGCATGTCACATTTATTATTGATTTAATAAAAGGGCTTATTCTATTATGTTTATATGCATCATTAATTTTTATTTACATAATATGTCCATGGAGTTAGAGTTGAAAATATGAAATTACAAAGGGTTGTAATTTTGAGACTGTAAATATATCTCTGTACTAAACTCCTAAATCATTCCTAGTTGAAGGTTCACTATGATGGACAGTAATGAACCATAGGACTAGCACTTGTTAGGTTGACTCTATAGGAGGACAGCTAGTCTCAAGCTATTTGTGTGGAGACACTACAACCGACAAGTGGGTGCCTATTATAAGAATAGGTACACTGAATGTGACCAAAGATATGAGATAAACTTAATGGAGTTTTAACCTGCCTGTCAATCAGTTTCTCATTGTTATAGTGGTACAAGTAATCCTTAGACCTGAGACACCATGGTTGTCTTATGCATTTAGCTTTAGAAGTTTGATAACACTAAGTGCAGATCTTATTCAAGGGTCTGTAAGGGTGTTCATTGGCCCTACTGCTATGTGTGTGAAGGCATGTGAGTGATCAACAAGGAATCCATCACTCTCAGGAAAAAGGGAGTGAATGTCTCATATACCATTCATTGAATATAACTCATTAAATCCATGGGCCCATGGTAGAATGAATATGGAAAGGAGTTTCCATAAGTTCATCATTGAGTTGATATTAATGAATGAAGTATAAAGTAATTGAACTAGGGACTTAACAGATTTCCATGTCCTATTAGTTCAATTGGAGACATTGTGTTGATGGAAGGATGGAATTGTAACCTATGAACTATAACAGAAGGGTTTTTTGTAAATGACTATTCACCTCATTAAGGACCACACCATGAGCCATATGCTAGGTGTTACTCATGGTTAGTAGAAGCCCTAATTGATATAAATGAGTTATAATCAATTAGGGAATTGGAAGGATTTCCAATTAGACCCTTAATGGAAAGAGTTCCATTGTGCACACATCGTGCTATCCCTACTACTTGATGATGTGAACCCAATGGGTCACACACTGATCATGCTAAGAGAGCTTGATTGTCTATGAGAGAAAGGGTATAAGTGATTAAAGAAAAGTTCTTTAAGGGGCTAATTTGTATTTAATGCAAACTAGTGGGCTAATTGTGTAATTAAGAGTAATTACACAAATTCCACTTGGGTTAGGAATCCCCCTATGGCCAGCCCTATTAATGGGCTATATAATGCCCATTATGTGGGGATCACAGGATGACATTCATTCTCCCAAAGGCTGGCTGGAAAAATTACAGCTCTCCCTCTCTCTCTCTCCCTCTTCTCCACTTCTAGCAACAACAAGGAAGAAGAAGGAAAAGACTTCAAGCTCAAGCTAGGTATGGATACCGTTGGAGGCAGCACACTTGGGCTGCTCATCCACCGCAGTCCGGAGACAAAGCTTGGAGCAAAAAGGTGAAAACAAAGCTTGGAGCATAAAGGAGAAGACCATATCAAACTGTAAGTAATTCTACCCTCTTCTAGTTAGGGTTTCTGTTTTGTATTAAGCATAATTAAGATTCATGGTTTTGGGAATCGTAGGAAAAATTTTAATTCCGCCTTTGTAGTTTTTCCTCCCTAGTTCGATTCCCAACACGTTGGAGGCAGCACACTTGGGCTGCTCATTCACCGCTGTCCGGAGACAAAGCTTGGAGCAAAAAGGAGAAGACAAACCTTGGAGCATAAAGGAGAAGACATTAATCAACTGTAAGTAATCCCAACTCTCTTGGTAGTTAGGGTTTTTGGTTTTGTATTAAGCATAATTAAGATTCATGGGTTTGGGAATCGTAAGAAAAATTTTTAATTCCGCCTTTGTAGTTTCCTCTCTAGTTAGATTCCTAACATGCATGTTTTCCATTGAATGTTTTACGATCACCTACACCTACCATAGACCTTGGATTCAATCTATTGGCTTGGATTGAATCTTCTTAAAGTCCATAATCATCATAGTGGGAGCTTTAATTTATAAGATAATTGTATTAGCTCGAATACCATAGTTTGGTATATGTTACCTATTCACTTAGGGACTAATATCAAAATATGGTATTTTATATATGTTGATCTATAATAGCATGCGATGTATGATTTAAATAGCATGAGATGTATGATTATAAATAGCATAATTTATATGTTTAAATTTTGATACATAGGATGCATGTTAATTTGATGAGACCCTTTAAAACCCTTCTTATTTAATATTAAGTTGAAAACGGAGAAGTCATTGGGGAATGAATTCTTCATTGCCTTATATCATTATAGGATCATCTAACGTCCCTTAATGTGGGTACCTGGCTGCAGACATGTAGGAGCTACCCATGTTAAAGACATTACTTGAAACTATCACATATGAGATATCATGGGGTGCCTAAACTGGTATATACCAAGAAACTAACATGTAAGGTATATATTTGGCGAAACATACCTGTGTGAATGATGGGCTTAACTTAACTAGGGAAGTATTCCATGAAACTAACATGTGAGGTGTATGTTCTCTAGAGGCAAAATGATTGGAACTTGCTTATGAAGCAATAGACAAAGAGTTGTCTTCTTATTGTGGGTTAGAAGTCAAGAAACTAACATGTGAGGCTTCTAAGTCACAGTGGGACCCCAATCCCCATTAAGGAATGAGATTCCCGAATTCCATTAGAGGGTGTATGGAATTTGATAAAATAGTGGGAGGTACCATATGATTAAAGACCCAATCATTATGGATAAAAATGAAATCTAATTCTCTGTTTTTGTAGATTACCTAATTACTCACCTCAAAACCCCTATTTCCTAATATATAGGATATTGATAGTTTGACTAAACCCGATTTCTTTGATTGACTTAGGAAATTGAGAATTGTTCTCAATTTCAAAAGATTGTTTATATACTATTAGGCCTTTTCTTAAAGGCCCTCCATAAAACATCCTAAGAAGAAAAAGACACTATGCACAATTGGCATCTTGTTGCCATGCTATATGATAGTGTTGATGACCAATGAGGTTCGGAAGCAAAATTAGTCAATGCAAGTGCCTTTAATGTCCTGCTTCATATACAAAGGTTGTATGGTGAGTATAATAATACTATAAAGTATAATAATTATAAAGGACTTCTTCTGGACTAGGATGTAATAAAGGTTGTTTATTTGAAAATGATTAATCACATAGAATAGCTTGAGAAGCTAGATGTGATTTAAAATGGAAGCATAGAGGGAAGCAAGTTTTGAAAAGTCAAAGACAAAGAAATATAATTATTTTGTAGTAAACATAAGGTATTGTAAAGGGAACTTGATAAAGTATCAGTTTTCTAAAAGAACCAAACTTTTAAAGTTTTGGTTCATGCTCTAAACTAAATTGTTGGTTAGTTCTGCTTCTTGGTTTTTGGATTCTAGAGTAATCTAAATGGAAGTAGAAAGTTAAGTTGATAATAAGTTACCTTTAAAATTTAATAGAGTAAGAGTTGCTAGATTAATTTTGGAACTTATTTCTTAACTAGGTCATTTAAGACATTCTAGAATTTTGATTTCTGAATTTAAATGACTAATTAGAGCGAATGCAACGTATTCTAAGAATACAAGAGATGTAGAGACTCTCATTTAAATGTAACAATTATGACTTGGTTATGAGATGACCAAACCCATCTTTTACTTAGTGAAGTGAAAGAGTTATATTTATGATTTGACTAATACATTGTGATGTATATAGTCATATATTGAGCATGCATTCAATTGCAGTAGACTCCTCTTAGAATATCATTGCTCAATGGTGAATCTAAGAGAATGAATTGAACCCTATTAAGATATGGTTAGATCCATGATGAGTTTTACTAATGTATCCATCTAGGATATACCTTAAAATGCTACATATTGATAATTTAGGGTTCACTCCAGTTTTGTTCCAAACATATTATATCAGATATGATATGAGATGAAACCCAACTTAAAGAAGTTAAGGATTGGGATTGTATTGCATATGTCTAAAGACATAATGTAGATAATCTGGAAATAAGGTCAAGTAAGTGTTGAATTGTGGTATACCCCAAGAGTGGTTGGGATAGTATTTCTATTACCCTAATGAACAAAAGTTGTCCATTAGGATGTTTGCTAGATTTTCTTGAGAAAGAGTTCATTCAAGAAAGATGCAAAAGTAGATAGAATTTACAGAATTGTTTGTAAAGCCACAAACCAACAAAGATCCAACCCTTGCCCCTGTTAAGGCAAAACCTTTAATTACACCACAGTCTTTTCATAGATCAAATTGGATATTTCTTTAACATAAGAGAGATATTGTATCTCCATTAGAATGTGAAAAAATTGTTCTTTGGTGATAAAGATCACCAAGATAATCCTATTGATTATAATTAGGTGATGTTCGACATCAACTTGAGAAATGACTAAGAGTCATTAAATCCAATATGGTTAGGTAGAGACCTAGAAGGCTGGGCTATTTAAGAATGTTTTCAACATAGGCAAAAAGTTGTCTATAAAAAAACTTATTTGATAATAGTTATGCTGAGATCCATTTGGATCTTGTTATCTATAAACACACATTTTGAATATGAGATATGTCAAAAAGGATATAAAGATGTTATATCAAATGGTGAAAAACCATAAAACTGTGTAAGTTTTAGAAGTCTATTAATAGACTACAAGGTTCTCATAATTAGAACATCTATAAAGTTGAAGTAATCAAATTGTTTGATTTCTCTCATTGTATAGATGGACCATGAGTGTATAAAAGGTTAGTGGGAGTGCAATCATTTTTCTTTATCCTAAGTATAGATGGCATCCTAATCATTATGAATGATATATAAATGTTATATAATGTAAAGTTTTGGTTTTTAGAGAAAAACTAATTCATGAAAGATTTGGCAAAAGCATCCAACAAGATCTATAGAGATAGATCATGTAGATTGCTAAGTATCCCCAAATCATTAAACATAGTTCAAATGTTGAAGGAGTTCAACATGCAGAATTCTAAGAAAGATTTGATTTACTTAAGACATATATAGAATTCATTATTCAAGGGCATGTCGCCTAGGATAACACAAGTAAGGTTCTTAAAGTGTTAAGAAACCTTATTTTACACTATGTATTGAACCTGATAACTATTATTTTGCAATTGTTACAAATAGTTATCAGTCAATCCAAATTTGGAATATTGGATTGTATATGGAAATTATAACTCATAGTTGATGAGTATATGGATTTAGATTTAATCCATAAAAGGGTATACTTTATGATCACCTTGGTTGATGAAATACTTAATGGAAAAACTATATATAGGATACAGTGGATTCCATTATTGAGGGTGAAATAATTGTCGCATTATCTAGGAGACTGTTTGGATCTATAAGTTCATTTAGAACTTGGAGTTGTTCCTGCCATTGAGTTGCCCATATCTTGTTTTGTGACAACAATGGGCCTATAGCTCAAGCATAGGAACCACGGTCTCATCAAAGATCCGAATATATTAGGCGACTAGTTCCAAATGATTAGAAAATCATTGGAAGAGGTAACATGTATTCATTACAGAAGATATTAACTACATGAGTTAATGTAGACCTACTAATCAAAGCTTCAAGACATAATGGGTTATGTATTAGACCAACATCTTAAGAAGATGCGTAGGTGATACTTAGTCGATTGGCTTTAGTGCAAGTGGGAGATTGTTAGGATTATGCCCTGGAGCCAATCATGGAGATGATTATTTAGGGATTAAGAACAATCATTTGATTTCATTTAAGTATGTCACATTTATTATTGATTTAATAAAATGGCTTATTCTATTATGTTTATATGCATCATTTATATTTACATAATATGTCCATGGAGTTAGAGTTGAGAATATGAAATTACAAAGTGTTATAATTTTGAGATTGTAAATATATCTTTGTATTAGACTCCTAAAGAATTCCTAGTTGAAGGTTCACTATGATGGATAGTAATGAACCATAGGACTAGCACTTGTTAGGTTGACTCTATAGGAGGATAGCTGGTCTCAAGCTATTTGTGTGGAGACACTACAACCAACAAGTGGGTGCCTATTACTAAAATAGGTACACTGAATGTGACCAAAGATATGAGATAAACTGAATGGAGTTTTATCCTGCCTGTCAATCAGTTTCTCATTGTTATAGTGGTACAAGTAATCCTTAGACCTGAGACATCATAGTTGTCTTATGCATGTAGCTTTAGAAGTTTGATAACACTAAGTGCAGATCCTATTCAGGGGTCTGCAAAGGTGTTCATTGGTCCTATTGCTATATGTATGAAGGCATGTGAGTGATCAACAAGGGATCCATCACTCTCAGGAAAAAGAGAGAGAATGTCTCATATAGCATTCATAATATAACTCATTAAATCCATGGCCATGGTAGGATGAATGTGGAAAGGAGTTTCCATAAGTTCATCAATGAGTTGATATTCATGAATGAGTATAAAGTAATTAAACTAGGGACTTGACAGACTTCCATGTCCTATTAGTTTAATTGGAGATATTGTGTTGAAGGAAGGGATGCAATTGTAACCTATAAACTATAACAGAAGGGTTCTTTGTTAGATACTTATTCACCTCATTAAGGACAACACCATGAACCATATGCTAGGTGTTATTCATGGTTAGTAGAAGCCCTAATTGATATAAGTGAGTTATAATCAATTAGGGAATTGGAAGGAGTTCCAATTAGACCCTAAATGGAAAGAGTTCCATTGTGCACACCTCGTGCTATTCCTACTACTTGATGATGTGAACCCAATGGGTCACACACTGATCATGCAAGAAGAGTTTTAAGGTCTATGAGAGAAAGGGCATAAGTGAATAAAAGAATAGTTCTTAAGGGGCTAGGTTGTATAAGATACAAACTAAAGGGATTATTGTGTAATTAGGAGTAATTACACAAAACCTATCAGGGTTTGAAGTCCCCCCCTTGGCCGGCCCTAGTAGAGGCTTTATAAAGCCTCCTATGATGTGATGACATCACCACTTGATCACTCGCAAGTGCTGGCCGAAAATCTCATGGGGCTCTCTCTCTCTCTCCTCTCTTCTCCTACTCTAGCAACCACAAGGGAAAGAAGGAAAGGACTTAAAGATCTAGCTAGGTGTGGATACTGTTGGAGGCAGCACACTTAGGTTGCTCGTACACTGCTGTCCGAATTCAAAGCTTGGAGCAAAAAGGAGAAGACATAATCAACTGTAAGTTCTAAACCCTCTCTTTGTAATTAGGGTTTTACTGTTTTGTATGAACCACAATCAGATTCATGGGCTCCATGGAATTGATAGGAATTTTTGTTATTTAAGTTATTCCGCATTCTGTTTCCTTCTAGTTCAATTCTTTACACTTGCTACGCTTGCGTCCATGGTGAAAGTTCCAGAAGGCGGAAATGTTCGTCCACTAGTGATTAAAAGAAGAAAAGAACCAGTGTACTGCTGCAGTATTCAGGATAGTCAAGTGACAGATGGGCGTCCGTGGTTTTATGACATTCAGAGGTTCGTAGAGAAAAGGGAATATCCTGAAGGAGCTTCAAAGGTTGATAGGCATACGTTTAGAAGATTAGCTACCCACTACATCATGTGCAGAGGAAAATTGTATAGAAGATCCAACGACGGCATCCACTTGCTTTGTGTGATAAAAGAAGAAGCTCAGAGAATAATTGAAGAAGTACATGAAGGAGCAGGGGCACCTCACATGAATGGTTATACTCTAGCTAAGAAGATTGCTCGTCTCAGTTACTATTAGACCACCATGGAAAGAGACTGTCATATGCATGTCAAAAAGTGCCATAATTGTCAAATCTTTGCCAATGTTCAACACCTTCCATCAATGCCTTTGAATACTATGTCATCCCCTTGGCCCTTTTCAACTTGGGGAATAGATTTCATTGGAAAGATCCATCCTAAGTCAAAGGAAGGTCATGAGTTTATCTTGGTGGCAATAGATTACTTTACTAAGTGGGTTGAAGCAAAGTCTTATAAAACCTTGGGGTCAAAGCAAATGGCCCATTTCATTAAGACCTACATCATTTGCCGATATGGGATTCCACATGAGATCATATCAGATAACGGACGACACTTCCGAGGTGAGGTAGAAGAAATCTTACAGAAGTACAGCATCCGGGTTCACAAGTCTTCTCTTTATAGGCCACAGACAAATGGAGCAGTTGAAGCAGCCAATAAAACATAAAGAACATGCTACAAAAGTCAGCTAAGAAGTACAATGATTGGTCAGAAAGGTTGCCACTCGTTTTATGGGGTTACGGCACTTCAATCAGATCTTTCACGGGTGCTACATCATACTCATTGGTTTATGGCATGGAAGCAGTTCTCCCAATTAAGTTAGAAATTCCTTCTCTCAAGGTAATAGTGGAAGATCATTTGTCTGAAGTGGATTAGGTACGAAATAGATATGATGAGCTATTTCTGCTTGATGAAAGGCATTTAAATGCTTTGTACCATGTTCAAGGTTATCAACGCAGAATAGCTAGAGCATTCAACAAACGCATCAAGGATCGTCGCCTAAAAGGTGGAGACATAGTGCTGAAAGAAATCCACGTGCCTATCTTTGATTTAAGGGGCAAGTTCAGGCCTAACTAAGCTGGTCCTACATCATAAAGAAGATATTTCCAGGAAGAGCAGTTCGATTGATGGATTTGGATAGAATAGAGTTCTCTCAACCAACCAATTTAGACTAACTCAAAAGATACCACGTGTAAAGCTTGTTAGGTTGAAAACCCGTAAGGGTGGCCTAAGCAAAAGAAAAGCATGAACTACGAGGGCCTGATTCTCCATCATTCAAAAAAGAAAAAGAAAAAAAAAGAAAGAAAAAAAAAATTTACAAATATGATGGAGATACGTAGGCAACCCATAAATTTACCTTAGGTGCGGTCCAATTAGAAAAAGAAAAGAAACAAGGGGCATGGCAATATATAAAGCAATTCATAAATCAAAGTTAATTGTTTGATGGCAATTCATTCAAAACTATAGAAATTGATAATAGCTTTATGTGTAATAATTGTAAGTCCCAAAGGACTATTATTGTGCTTAACATGCTTAAAATTCAAAAGGGTTGCTAATTCCTTGCTCTCTGAGAAGTCTTCTTTGTTCCAGTAGTCTTGTTCACCTTGATGTCGTCCTCCCTTGACCTCCTTTTACTCCCCAGTGAAGGAATCCCAATCAACTCAGTTGCTTGAGCTCTCATTGTTGTTTCTTTGTGGCCAATGTCTTCAGATAACCACTTCTTATACTCCTTGCTAAGCTCATAAAGTCCATTAGTGTTTGGAACTAGGGTAGCAGAGTTCCAACTATTCCATCTATCCTCCATCCATTTAACCAGAGACTGAGAAACAGGTTGAATGGGGTGAACTTGATTTGAATTTGTCTAAGTGGTACTCGCTTGATGGTTTGGAATTGTTTGAACTACACCAAATTGCCGAAGAATTCGAGATGGCCAGTAAAAAGAAGTTGCTTTCAAGCCCATTAACTTGACAAGTGTACAACCCACAGTTCGCAGAAATACCTTCTCAGCGCATTTCCAATGAGGTACATGCCAACGGATAGATTGCCACGAGGTGTGGTACATCATGCTAAGCCATTCGTTAGGAGAAGCATCTGGAAGAAATTCAGGTACACGCAAACGGAAGTGCTGAGGCCCATAATTTGCAACACGAGGAGGTGGTAAGAGGTTTAACCTCTCTAGCAACCACATATGAAGAAGGAAAGGGCTGCCTCAAAGTTCGCTTCAAACCGATCCTTTACCTTGTCTAGCCCGTTGAGAGTTTCCACTAGAACCACTGGAATTATGTTTTGGGACTTGGAAAGAGGGATAACAAGTTCACAAATTTCAATTGGGACAAACAACGTGCCATTGGTGATGATGAACCTCCCAATCAAGCAGAAAGCTAAAGCGTGCTGACGCGGTCAAGACAAAGGTAGCCCACATGACCTCCCAAGGGGCAGAAAAGACATTGCTAGCTTGTTTAAATCTACCATGTTATCTTTTATAAAGGCCATAGCATCGTGGGTAGAGATTTCCAAAAGAGAAGCAAAAGAAGATACATAACCTTGCCGAAGGTATGGAAGGATGAAAGGTCCTAACGATTGCACTCTGAACAGTACGCAAAATTCCTCATGGGTGGGGCAAATTTCATTGTGATGGAAACAGAAAACATGAAGCTCGGGATCCCAAAAGTATGTAGAAGCATAGAGCATGGTCCAATTTACCTTGATTTTGGCAAAAGAATAAAGCGCGTCCAAGCCATAATTCTTGAAAACCCTTTTGTCTTCCTTACTCATATTACTGAAGCAAAGTGTCAAAAAGCTATCAAAAGTCTCCACGACTTGATGTGGAATGAATAATAATAGTTTATGAACATGTGGGGGATGTTTTTATAGACTTTCAGGCTCAAATTCGAGTCCTAGAAGGCTTAGAAGTTGAAAAAGCATGGGAAAAGTTGCAAAAACACATAACAGTGAAGCCGCTCGGGAGACCGGTTGGGGCCAACCGGTCCAACCGGTTTCGGAACTATGAAGTCACTCGCCTTCTTGCCTCGTATAGGTCTGATCAATTCGGGCTCCTGCAAGGAATTGGCATGTCTCATGCTTTCAGGTGGTGCCATAGGAACCACAGCTGAACCAATGTTGCCTTTTACTTGGCACCAAACTCTCTTCCCAAGGTACTAGTAGCGACCCATAGGACCTTCTAGGAGGATCCGTTTTTCTGTCATATCAACACACCTGTGACATTACTCTTCAAGGGCATATTTCCACTGTGCCCATGGGTCCCAGCCCACCTAATCCATGAATTGGTGTTAAGTGAAAGAATTGAAAAAAGATGGAATTCAAAAGATAAAAGCTTTAGAGATTACCTTGTCGGCAATAATACAAGCCAAGAATGCCCTAGCATGGGCATAGTCATGTTTATTGTCCACCGAATCACACCTATTGTCGATGTGATAATTGGACATTACTGGCCAGGAGGGATCATTGTCGATGAGGGCGGGACATTTAAACCCCAAGTACTCGTAGTACCAAATCTGTTTTCAAAAAGAAAATGAATTTCAAAAGAAAATAATGATGTGTATTCATTGCAAATATCTTTAAAAGGAAGCTTATAGGTTGATTTACCTCCCAGATGAAGGACATCCCACAGTGGTTTGTGCTTACTCCACGTGATCTGTCACTCATGGACCGATATAATACAGCAAGGGCAGCACTACCCTAGTTGTAGTCGCCCATCTCCCAAACATCCTCCATGCAAGCAAGATGCCCTAAAGGAGCAACATCGCCGGAGCTAGCAAAGAATATGATGGACAACATGTATAGCATAAAAGCTCGGGCAAGACAAGGTGGGTCTACATCATCCTCTTCTCTTTGATCACAGAAGTTAGTCTTCAACCAAGTTCTACGCACCCCACCCCTTTGAACTGGTACTATGGTCCCGAGTTGTTCTAAGAGATAATGGGGATCCCCGTGGGCATTCTCATAATAAGATAATCTCCACCCACCTAGGCGAAGTCCTGTGATAACAGTGAAGTCTGTTGGGGTAAGAGTCATTTCCCCAAAACTGAAGTGAAAAATATTAGTGGTGTCCCACTACAACTCTATAAGGGCCAGCAGCGCTTGTCTATCCCTCTGCTCCATCCATAAAGCATTCAGGAAGTCTCCAAAACCAGCATTAACTATAATCTTTTGGGTTTCAGGTTGCCGTGTGGCCATTTTGCGCCACCATTCTATAACTCCTCCAAGAGCGTGCCTTGTTCTGTCCTCAAAATTTGACTACAAAGAATGAAGGAAATCATGGAAATTGTTATTTTAAGTATTTGCTATGCTTAATGAATAATTCAAGAATGCTTAAATTCATGGTTTTTCAAGTTTTCAAAAGTTTACACATGTGAAAAGAAAGTTCTTTGCAAAAGAAAAGTGCTCCAAGAATCATGGGTTAACATCCTAAGAGAAAGCCTTTGAGTTTCCCTTTGATTTTCTAAGGTATTTGAAAAGAAAAAAGAATGATTTTATTCTCTTGAGAATTTTATCAAACACTTGGTAGGCATGGTTATGCCTACATGATTTTTGTAAAGGAAAGTGTTTTTAAACTCATGGGTAAACATCTTAGAGAATACCTTTGATGTTTTGTTTAAGAACTTTGAGCATTTGAAAAGAAAAAAGAATGATTTTATTCTCTTGAGAATTTTATCAAACACTTGGTAGGCATGGTTATGCCCACATGATTTTTGTAAAGGAAAGTGTTTTTAAACTCATGGGTAAACCTCTTAGAGAATACCTTTGATATTTTGTTTAAGAACTTTGAGCATTTGAAAAGAAAAAAGAATGATTTTATTCTCTTGAGAATTTTATCAAACACTTGGTAGGCATGGTTATGCCGACATGATTTTTGTAAAGGAAAGTGTTTCTAAACTCATGGGTAAACCTCTTAGAGAATACCTTTGATGTTTTGTTTAAGAACTTTGAGCATTTGAAAAGAAAAAGGATGATTTTATTCTCTTGAGAATTTTATCAAACACTTGGTAGGCATGGTTATGCCTACATGATTTTTGTAAAGAAAAGTGTTTTTAAAGCTCATAGGTAAACCTCTTGAAGAATATCTTTGATAGTTTGTTCAAGAAATTTTGGCATTTGAAAGCAAAAAGAATGATTTTATTCTCTTGGGAATTTTACCAAACACTTAATGGGCATAGTCATGCCTACAAGGTTTTTTGTAAAGAAGAGAACTTCAAAATTCATGGGTTAGCATCCTAGAGAATGCTCTTGAGTTCACTTTTGATTATCTTGACCATTTGAAAACAAAAGGAATGTTTTTATTCTCTTGGGAATTTTATCAAACACTTGGTGGGCATAGTTATGCCTATGTTGGAAAATGAGGTCTTTGTACATGGAAAACTCCCAAAAGTTGTCAAAATAGCAAGAACTCAATGCATTACATTCATAAGAATAGCAAATATTTGAAATGAAACAATGAAATGAAAGAATAAAGATGAACCTGAAGGAGTTGGGAATTATTTTACCTCATTCATGGAATGGATGTAGGAAAGATGATTGTTGGGTTCCAAGAGCAAACTATCCGGTTAATCTTCATTGTGAGGTGCTTTGTATGTCTTCTTGAGGAAGTGATGTGGGTACTTGGCATTGGAGTATTTGTTTGTTGAAGAATTACTCATGTTGGGTGTTCTTGAGAAAACGGGTTTGATTTGGAAAAAGTAAGTTAGGAAGGTTGATTTGATGAATCAAAGGTTGTTTTGATTCCTTGAAAGTGATGTTGTTTGTGTTAAATCACCACAATGATTCAAGTTTAATGCCAAAATTTTGGTGTTTTGAATGTTGGGAATGTTGGTTTTTGGGTTTCTAGAGAGAGAAGCTCTCAAAAACAAGCAAAAGGAGGATGAACAAGTGAGGAAGGTGCAAGGCTTTATAGCCAAAACCACCACAAAAGTGTAGCAAAAATCCACTCTCGGGTGACCGGTTGGCCACAACCGGTCCAACTGGTTCGGTCCAACCGGTCCCCCAAGCCCATTTCTCGTTTTGTGCAAATTTCGCACAATTTCGCTTAACCGGGCCCCTTTTCGCTTGATTTTTTGATGAAATCTCTCTTGAAAAGCTTAGAACCTGATGTGAATGATTTGAAATGCATGAAATGATGAGTGATTAGTCACTAATTGAATCATTAGTGGACTTATGGTGATAATTGCAAGCTTACTTTAACATTTGCTTTATTAAAGGGCTTTATCTTTGGATGATGGAAAGATGATGCTTATGATATTTGTTTGGAACCATGGAATTTTATATTCTTTGATTTCTTGTGATTGAATTGCTATTGATATCTATTTCTTGAGGAAATTATAGCACGTTGGAATTGATTGGGTGTTCTTGCTTATTTTTAATCCTCAGGTTAAAATAAAGCTTTGTTGATTGGATGATGAGTTGTTGAATGCTTGGATGCTTTGTAAGAATCATGAAATTGTTATTTCTTGATTCTTTATGATGAATTGACATTGCTATTAATTTCTTGAGGAGATTATGGCATCATTGGAATGTGCGCTCTGCTTAATTTTAACAAAGATTGTTAAAATAAAGCTCATGAATGCTTGATTGGAATTGGTTTTGCAAGTATGTTTAAATGACTTTTTGAGTCACATACATGGATTTTTCTGCATTGCTATTAATTTCTTGAGGGAATTATAGCACAATTGGAATATTTACTTTGCTTAATTTTAACAAAGATTGTTAAAATAAAGCTTGTCATTGCTTGAATAGAAGTGGTTGTGATAGTATGTTTAAATGACTCTTACATAAAGTACTTACCTAAAGTGAATTCAAATCTCTTTAGAAGTCTATTTGAGTTAGAATTCTATTCTTTCTCAAATACCTACTTTTTCTCAAACTATTTTTGGAAACTCCTAAGTTTTAAAACCTTTCTTAAGTTGGAAGCTTAGGGTTTATAGTTCATTGTAAAGGGAGTAATCCCTTCTTAATCGAACTACGTGGACTTTAATCCTTACATCTTTGCATGTAAAGTACGTAGGTGCTCATTTGATGTTCAAGTCTGTCCTAGGATACTAAGTATCCTAGGTTTTCTTTTTCTTTCTTCTTCTTTCTTTTTATCCATTTTTCCATCACATATATGCTAGAGGAGTAGGGTGGACCCATGCTTCATCATTTATCCATCACATATTTGCTAGAGGAGTAGGATGGACCCATGCTTATTCATTTATCCATCACATATTTGTTAGAGGAGTAGGATGGATCTGTTTCTTATTCTCTATCTCTCTACTGCTTTCCATATCTCTCTTATTTGTTCATGGATGTTTACTTGCTTTATGGATGTTTATATGCTTTATGGATGTTCATGGATGAATGGATAGTTTATGGATGATTCTTTACATATGCATGGTGACTAAATAGGAAGTGATTGAAATAGCTCATATAAATTCAGAGACCTATTTTGGGGAGATGTGGGTGCCTATAGGATGTTTCCTAGAACCTTCCTACATCGTAACTTAGTCTCTGAATCCTCTCTTGTTTTGATAGACCTGTTTTTCCTTGATCAGAGTCATGTGTTTGGTTTTCAAAGGTTTTCTTTAAAACTATTTTCAAGGTTTTCCTTTTTTCCTTAAAAAATGAGGTGGCGACTCCTTGTTTGATTGTTTTTGTGAACCTTTTAAAAACTAGATTTTTATTAATTTACATTTCTATAAGTCTTTTTAAAAGAAGGGTTCTCCTCCCCCCCGGATCGAAACCCGTGGTTCACACTATCCTTAAGAGTAATTCCGTCCCATGAGTATGTAACTCGGTGCAGTAGTTCACAGTGCTCTACCCTCTAGGATTCAACAACCGGGCTCCCACAAGCATGCACTCGTAAGTGTAGGAGTGAAGCGAAGAACTCAGAATGATCCTGACTCTTGAAAAATAAAATTACAAAATAGAGAAAATAAAGATAAGAAAGATGAGAGATGAGACGATTACTCTTTGGTATGTTTTCTGCTAAATGAGAAGGGTGGTTCATATAGGCTTCAGAAATCAGTAATATCCCTTAAAAATAAATTCCCAACAATCAAAAAATATAAATACAAAATTTAATAAATTAGATATAATGTATTTGGACATAAAACGGTCATAAAATTATTTAAATCAGCTCAACAATCATAAAATAATTAATTTGAAATAAAACAATCAGCTGATTTATAACCCAATATCCAAAAGTCTAAGTAACAAAATGTGGGTCAATCCTACCCACACACATGAAGCCAATATCCAGGATTTGTACCCCCTTGTATGCACGTTGTACGCTTGCGATGAGCCCAACTAAGTCAATTTTCGGACCCCTAGCCTGTCTCGCAAATCACTCGATTGGGTTCCATCTCATACGCACATAGGGACTCCTTACATCCTATTACATGATATCACATACAAGAAGTGGGATACTATATAAGCCCACTAAAACCTTTTCACTTTTCCAATGTAGGACAAGGTGTTTTCACAATATAAAGAGATAAGAAGAAAATTAAACTATTTTACAAAAACCTTTGGATTTTGAAATACTTATTTTATACTTAAAATACAACATTATAAGCCTAAGAGTCTCAATCCCATACACCTTTTGAAAGCCCAACCTTTAAGTCTAGTTTCCAATGCTGCAAATGGCTTTTCATTCAAAGTTCAATGGTACTATGATATTGGTGATTTATTGATCAGTGTTTGAGGAGAATACTCTCAGAATGACCTTGGTTGCTTCAGGCTTTTATTTGATCGAGCACACAATGTCTTTGAGCTTCTTAACCTTTCACTATCTTCCTTGAGTCTCTGGAGATCTTCTTAAGCTTAACTTCTAGCTGACTTTTTCTTCAAGGTGAATAAAATCTTCGACTATCCTATCAGCAGCCTTCCTTCCAGAGAACAACATATTTCCTTTCTTAATCTAACATAAGCCACTCAAAATCCATTCTAAACTCTACTTCACCAAAGTCATGAAATTCCCAACATATGTGGGACATAGCCTGTATATATTGATAATTGATACTGTAGTTTTCAAGATTTGAACCTTATTGAATGATCTGTTTGTTACAACTTACAACTGTTTGGGATTGGAAGAATGAAATTTCCTTTTCATTTCCTCCTATCTTCTATTCAACTAAAGAAAACATAGTTTTTTTTTTCCCCCTTTTTTTTTTTCATTTTTTTTCTCTAAGGACTAAAGAAAACATAGTTTTTTTTTTTCCTTTTTTTTTTTCATTTTTTTTCACTAAGGACTAAAGAAAACATAGTTGTTATTGTATCATATCTTGAAATTAAGACATTCTTTTGTTTGTTGGTCCCTTTCTTTTTCTGGTTTTTTTTTTTTTTTTGGAGTTTTTCTTTTGGTACTTTTGCTCTAACGATATGATACTGCATGGATATTCAATTTGTTTACACTTTACAAGTTGGTGAATTTTATAGTGTTGTGCAGAATGCTTCCGAAGATCAAGCTCAACTTCCTTTTGAAGAAGTGCCACGTGCTTACACAAAACTTGAACATGATTATTAGAAACTTCTATCAAAATGTGGAATAAGTAATTAGGGATATTGGCATACGTGGGGGTTCTTCCAAGTAAAGCATGAGTGTGCTTTTAAATTTCATTGCAAGTGCAGTTTCAGATGTTGGAATTGCTAAGTCTTTTGGAGAGTGAACAGATTTGTCTTTGGGTCTTTGAATCGCTCAGAGTCTTCTTCTGGGGAGGTGCAAATATTCTTTGATAGAAAGAAGGGATGCTGTTATCTTTGTTTGCAGTACAGCACCATCCAATAAGGTTTAGTTGTATAACTATGGTAGCCTTTTAGATGTGTGTAAATTATATTATGGGGGATTGTCAATTAGTCCATAATTAGATAAAATATTAGCAACTAGTTAAGTAAGAGGTTTTTTAAACTCAATTAGTCAATATAAGTGAAACTTATTTAGCAACTAGAATGGACCCGTGCGATGTGCGAGAATTAAACAGTAATTTCATTTAAAGTACTTATATAAGTACCAAAAATTCAATTATTCTCTCTCGGTCTAGTTAAACAGGATTATTAGAAAAAAGATCTTTAACAATCAATGTGAAATAAAAAAAAATGGTTAAACTTAAGTGGTCAGGTTTTTAAGTTTACCAAACAACCCTTTAGTGTTAATTCTATAGTCAAGATTATTCTTTTGACAACTTATATTAGAGGAATGAGAAGGAAGGTTGTACAGGGGGAAGGGAGAAAAAAAAATAAAAAAGAAAAAAAAGAAAGGAAGGGATAGGTGAAAAGAAGAGGAAGAGGAAGCCTGTACCAGGGGGAAGAAAAAAAAAAACAAAGAAAAAAAGGAAGGAATGGATAGGGGAAAAGAAGAGGGAGAGGGAAGGCTGTATGGGGGGAAGGGAAGTAAAAAAAAAAACAACAAAGAAAGAAAGAGGAAAGGGGTTGCTGACATCATGGTATAGGCCCAAGAATGAGGAGAATGATGGAATTTGAAGGGAATGATGGAATTTGAAGGGAAGGTTATTAAGAAGCTATCTCATATAGTGTTGATGCTACCTCACGCCTCCCTTTTTTTCTTTTTTTTTCCTCTTTTTTTTTTCTCCCCACCGTCACACTCTCAGTCACTCTCTCTTTCTCCTCTTTTTTTTCTTTCTCCAGTCACACACTCTCTGTCACTCTCTCTCTTCCTTTTTCTCCCCCCTCTCCTCTTCCATCTTTCCTCTATTTCTCTCTCTCCTCTTCCTCGCCTCTTCCTCCATTTTTTTTTTCCCTCTTTTTTTTTTCTCTCCACCGTCACACTCTCAGTCACTCTCTCTCTTCCTCCTCTTTTTTTCTTTCTCCAATCACACTCTCTCTATCACTTTCTCTCTTCCTTTATCTCCCCCCTCTCCTCTTCCATCTTTCCTCCATTTCTCTCTTTCCTCTTCCTCGCCTCTTCCTCCATTTTTTTTCCCTCTTTTTTTTCCCTCTCCATCATCACATTCTCAGTCACTTTCTCTCTTCCTTCTCTTTTTTTCTCTCTCCAGTCACGCTCTCTGTATCACTCTCTCTCTTCCTTTATCTCCCCCCTCTCCTCTTCCATCTTCCTCCATTTCTCTCTCTCTCTCTCCTCTTCTTTGCCATTTTACAGATGAGAGAGAAAATGAGTCATAGAACGAATGGCAGAAAACCCACGCCATTTCATCACCAGCGGAGGGATCACCGACAACGGGTCGGAGGAGTTTAGATCTTCATGTCCGGCGAGAATCACCACTATCGACTACCATCGACTACTACTGTAACTTGGACCGCCTTCTCCTAATGTCGGGGTATTGAGGAAGGCTGATCTTGCCGAATCTGAGGCTTATCTCGCCGGATCTGGTTTTATGGTCGGTAAAAATCCATTAGTGCCAACGGCTATAATTCTGATGAGTGAAACACAAAATTGGACGGCATGATGTTTAGCGAGCGAGGCATAAAGCAAAGTCGTAAGATGGCTGTATTTTCAATGGCTGAAAGAGGGAGAGGAGTGGTGGAACCATAATGGGGTGGAGCTATGGTGTTGGAAGAAGGGACGTTAGGGGAGAAGAGGAGAAATGATTCAAAATTTGAATACCTTTTAGTTGAGGAGGGAGAGAGAGAGAAGATATGGGTTTTAGGGGAATGGGGGGTGGGAGGGAGAGAACTTTTGTGTGAAATGAGTGATTTTCAAATTTGAAATGGGTGGAAGAGCATGAGAGAGAGTGTGTGGTTTCTACTAGAGAAGAAAAAGAGAGAAAAAAGATAATCGTATAAGAAAAGCATGTGCTGACATCAGTTGGGTGGGTCCAAAGTGAAGGAAAATAGAGAATTAAGGAGGGAATGGTTAGTGGGCTGCCACCACAGCATTTGCTGATCACACCCACAAAACTCTTAATTATAATATAAGAATAGATTACTCATATTTAAAAATAAAATCTCTGGTTTACCCTTATTATTATTAAAGGCACTCTCTTTTTTGCTATTAAGGACACTTTATATAACTAACTTAATTTTTTAATATTCCAATTTTTAAAAAATTGAAACAAGTCCATATTGTTTAGGTAATTGTTAAAAAAATTGAAACTGTAAAATTTTACTACTTTTTTTTACGAAGTAGTAAAATTTTACTACTTGGTAGTTGGCATGGTCCATTACATAAAACTATAAAATTTTATTACTCTGTAAAACTATAAAATTACATTTTGACATGGTCCACTTTGTGACTATTTTCTCATTCACACTACTTCTTATCTCTTACTGTGAGTTTGGATTCGTTGCTGTGCTAAAAAAACACAGCATGATGCGGTGCATTTCTCGGATCGTGACACATGGACAAAAACAAAAATGGACCGTGCTGTATAAAACGCTCCAAATCCCATCATTTCGTAGTATTCCGATAACTTAACACTGCAGACAAGGTTAACCTTCCAAAATCTCCAATCTTTTTCCCCAACGATGCCATCCCTGTATCAAAATCTTCCAAACCAGGTATGTTTATGTTTTCCGGCCATGGCTTTTGGTCCCAAGCCTGGTTGGTTAGTTGACTAATATTTTTCCGGCAAAAAACCATGTTTTCCACTGATAATAATTCCCAAAACATCCCAACATACATTGAAAAAGAAAAAAAAAAAAAAAGAAAAAGAAAAACACCGCATGAAGAGGAAGGAGGAGACCTCCTCACTAGGAAACAAAACCCCATTTTTTTCATAATCTATTTTCCAAGAATAACAATTCCCAAAACACCCCATCCCAACATATATTTTTTAAGTAAATTAAAAAAAAATGGAACCAGGAAGAGGTCGTAGGAGGAGATCTCCTCACTGGGTAAAAAAATCCATTTCCTTATCATCTCGAACATGTTCAGCAAGGTCCCAATCTCCAACAACATGATCTTCAACCTTAGGCCAACCTTTGACAGCGACATCTTCAACCAGTGGAAACAGTTCAGTGGGAGAAATATCTCACAAGTAAGATGTTAGGATTATGCCCTAGAGCCAATCATAGAGATGATTGTTTAGGGATTAGGAACAATCATTTGATTTCATTTATGTATGTCACATTTATTATTGATTTAATAAAAGGGCTTATTCTATTATGTTTATATGCATCATTTATATTTACATAATATGTCCATGGAGTTAGAGTTGAGAATATGGAATTACAAAGAGTTGTAATTTTGAGACTATAGATATATCTCTGTACTAAACTCCTAAAGCATTCCTAGTTGAAGGTTCACTATGATGGACAGTAATGAACCATAGGACTAGCACTTGTTAGGTTGACTCTATAGGAGGATAGCTAGTCTCAAGCTATTTGTGTGGAGACACTACAACCAACAAGTGGGTGCCTATTGCGAGAATAGGTACACTGAATGTGACCAAAGATATGAGATAAACTGAATGGAGTTTTATCCTGCCTGTCAATCAGTTTCTCATTATTATAGTGGTACAAGTAATCCTTAGACCTGAGACACCATAGTTGCCTTATGCATGTAGCTTTAGAAATTTGATAACACTAAGTGCAGATCCTATTCAGGGGTCTGCAAAGGTGTTCATTGGCCCTACTGCTATGTGTATGAAGGCATGTGAGTGATCAACAAGGGATCCATCACTCTCAGGAAAAAGAGAGAGAATGTCTCATATAGCATTCATAATATAACTCATTAAATCCATGGCCATGGTAGGATGAATATGAAAAGAGTTTCATGAGTTCATCAATGAGTTGATATTCATGATTGAGTATAAAGTAATTAAACTAGGGACTTGACAGACTTCCATGTCCTATTAGTTTAATTGGAGACATTGTGTTGAAGGAAGGATGCAATTGTAACCTATAAACTATAACAGAAGGGTTCTTTGTTAGATACTTATTCACCTCATTAAGGACAACACCATGAACCATATGCTAGGTGTTATTCATGGTTAGTAGAAGCCCTAATTGATATAAGTGAGTTATAATCAATTATGGAATTGGAAGGAGTTCCAATTAGACCCTAAATGGAAAGAGTTTCATTGTGCACACCTTGTGCTATTCCTACTACTTGATGATGTGAACCCAATGGGTCACACACTGATCATGCAAGATGAGCTTTTAAGTCTATGAGAGAAAGGGTATGAGTGCATAAAGAATAGTTCTTTGAGGCCATGTTTGTATTTGATATAAACAATAGGGGTTATTGTGCAATTTAGGGAAATTGCACAAAACCCTAAAAGGGTTTCCCCCCTAGGGCCGACCCCTTTAGTGTGGACTATTTAAGTCACACTATGATGTGTGACATCATCACTTTTTAGAAGACACCAAGGGCTGGCTAGAATTTCCAGCCTCCCTCTCTCTCTCTCCTCTCTTCTCCTACACTAGCAACAACAAGGAAAAAGAGGAAAGGACTTGAAGCTCTAGCTAGGTGTGGATACCGTTGGAGGCAGCACACTTGGGCTGCTCATTCACCGCTGTCCGGAGTCGAAGCTTGGAGCAAAACGGAGAAGACAAAAATTCTGTAAGTGTTCTAACCCTCTTCGTAGTTAGGATTTGATTTTGTGTTATGCATAGTTAGATTCATGGGATTGGGAATCATAGGAAAAATTTTTGTATTCCACCTTTGTATTTTTCCCTCTTGTTCGATTCCCAACATAAGATAAATCTCACGGGTAAGCTTTGCGTGTATAGTAGGATATTTTTGTGAGAAAGTAATAAAATGGACTAATTGAATTAAGATAAAAGTTAGTTGCCTAATTGCCAAGTAAGTGTTATTTGTTTGACTATAGGCCAAATCCCCAAGAATTATTAGTGAGAGAGAATTAGGTTGTATATCCTTTTTTTTTTTTTTTTTCCATTTTTCTTTTTTGCTATTTTTTCATTTAATAGAAAATCAAGTTGCAACCTATACCTATACCCAAGGGTGATGGGTAAAACATTTGGTTAACAATACCATCATTATGAATAGGGATGGTTCGAATTTAAAGCTCAAAATTGGGCACCAATTGTAAAGTCCACCATTGTTGGCAGCTTTGGCCTCTTAATGCAAATTTATTTGTTTATCTATTTATTTATTTTAAAATAGTTTTGGGTTGGCAATCTTCAAAACGACGATGGTTTTCCATGCCTCAATCATCTTGCATTGTAAAGATGCTTTCAAAATATGGCATGCCAATATCATGTGTATAAGTTATAACCATGGAAGCCTTATCAATACTTATGATGTTCATTCATTCATTCAATTTTTATTTTTATTTTTTTAGTTATTACCGGTTAAGAGGTACATGCACCCAAGGAGAGTTGAATTCACATTCTCGTAGAACCATTCCACCTAGGGAATTGGGGGGAGGACATGCCACTAGAGCCTTGTTGGCACTTATGATATTCATTCTTCAAAATTTCATTTTTCATTGAAACAAAAGTCCCGATAATATATATCTTTATTTTGGTATCCTCAAAGCTGATTGATGAACCTAAAATATTATTTCAACTGGTATGCTTATGAGTAAAACAATGATTGAAGACTGATGACAAGGCAAATATGGCCACTACTCATACTACGGTTTTTTGTTTGTAGTTTTTTGTTATCTTTTTTATTACTCTCTCAATCTCATAAAGAATATTGATCATCTTTCTTTTCTCCTGACTGTCCCAAAAAATTTTTCCATCTCAAAAAGTTAACAGCACAAATTTTGTTTACTTTCTTTTGGAAAATGTAAATCTTCATATTTTATTTTAACATTTGATAGAAGAATAATATTGCAAAAATAAATTAATTAAGTATGCATCAACTAAATATTAATATTTATGCTTTTTCAAAGTGGTCAATGGCAAGGATTAAAATATTCCCAATCTCAATAAATCTCTCTGTGAACCACAGGTTTTGATCCGGGGGGGAAGGAGAACCCTTCTTTTAAAAAAAGACTTGTAGATATTTAAATTAATAAAAATCTGGTTTTAAAAGGTTCACAAAAACATAACCAACAAGGAGTCGCCACCTCATTTTTTAAGGAAAAAAGGAAAACCTTGAAAATAGTTTTAAAAGGAAACCTTTTAAAACAAACCACATGACTCCGATCAAGGAAAAGCAAGTCTATCAAAACAAAAGAGGATTCGGAGACAAAGTTACTGTGAGCGCCACGCCCTAAATACCACATAGCTTGAGAATACGCATTAGCCTCAAAGGACTAACACGGAGAGGAGTCGCCTCCCAATATTGGGAACGAGTGAACCTTAGCAGGGTCTAGCTCGTCATAACCAGAGATTCGGGTTCGGAGCTAGGGTACGTCGCTAGGAAGGTGTTAGGCACCCAGCCACGCCCGGTCGGAGCCGGCCCCCACACATGATTAATGGCTTTAATTAATCTAAATGCTCAATTAAAATTGACCCTAAATCATGCAATAACAACGGCACACACAATAACCAAAATAATGAATAAATAAAGAAAAGAGAATAAAAGAATATATTAGAAAGTAGAGATCAGAATATACAAAAGACCAACCAGATACCAATCAACTAAGAGCAAAACTAAATAAAATAATAAACAAACAATCTGTCTGCCGAGGTAAGGTGCGTACGCATCACTGATTGGTGCGTACGCATCACTGATTGGTGCGTACGCATCACTGATATATGTGTACGCACCTAATAGGCATTTCACGCAGAATCACAGAACTCACATATCAGTCTACATCATGTTGCGAATCGAACAAGAGGGAAAAATAGAAGTGCGGAATATAAAAATTTTTCCTACGATTCCCAATCCCATGAATCTAACTATGCATAACACAAAATCAAACCCTAACTACAAAGAGGGTTAGAACACTTACAGAATTTTTGTCTTCTCCTTTTTGCTCCAAGCTTTTATTCCGGACAGCGGTGAATGAGCAGCCCAAGTGTGCTGCCTCCAACGGTATCCACACCTAGCTAGAGCTTCAAGTCCTTTCCTCCTTTTCCTTGTTGTTGCTAGTGTAGGAGAAGAGAGGAAAAAGAGAGAGGGAGGCTGGAAATTCTGGCCAGCCCTTGGGGAGTTCAACTTATGATGATGCCACACATCATAGTGTGACTTATATAGTCCACACTAAGAGGGCCGGCCCTAGGGGGAAACCCTATTAGGGTTTTATGCAATTTCTCTAAATTGCACAATAACCCCTATAAATTATATCAAATGTAAATAGGCCTCATAGAACTATTCTTTATGCACTCATACCCTTTCTCTCATAGACTTTAAAGCTCATCTTGCATGATCAGTGTGTGACCCATTGGGTTCACATCATCAAGTAGTAGGAATAGCACGAGGTGTGCACAATGGAACTCTTTCCATTTAGGGTCTAATTGGAACTCCTTCCAATTCCCTAATTGATTATAACTCACTTATATCAATTAGGGCTTCTACTAACCATGAGTAACACCTAGCATATGGCTCATGGTGTGGTCCTTAATGAGGTGAATAGTCATTTACAAGGAACCCTTCTGTTATAGTTTATAGGTTACAATTGCATCCTTCCTTCAACACAATGTCTCCAATTGAACTAATAGGACATGGAAGTCTGTCAAGTCCCTAGTTCAATTACTTTATACTCATTCATAGATATCAACTCATTGATGAACTCATGAAACTCTTTTCATATTCATCCTACCATGGCCATGGATTTAATGAGTTATATTATGAATGCTATATGAGACATTCTCTCTCTCTTTCCTGAGAGTGATGGATCCCTTGTTGATCACTCACATGCCTTCATACACATAGCAGTAGGGCCAATGAACACCTTTGCAAACCCCTGAATAGTATTTTCACTTAGTGTTATCAAACTTCTAAAGCTACATGCATAAGACAACTATGGTGTCTCAGGTCTAAGGATTACTTGTACCACTATAACAATGAGAAACTGATTGACAGGCAGGATAAAACTCCATTCAGTTTATCTCATATCTTTGGTCACATTCAGTGTACCTATTCTCGTAATAGGCACCCACTTGTTGGTTGTAGTGTCTCCACACAAATAGCTTGAGACTAGCTATCCTCCAATAGAGTCAACCTAACAAGTGCTAGTCCTATGGTTCATTATTGTCCATCATAGTGAACCTTCAACTAGGAATGCTTTAGGAGTTTAGTACAGAGATATATCTACAGTCTCAAAATTACAACTCTTTGTAATTCCATATTCTCAACTCTAACTCCATGGACATATTATGTAAATATAAATTATGCATATAAACATAATAGAATAAACCCTTTTATTAAATCAATAATAAATGTGACATACATAAATGAAATCAAATGATTGTTCCTAATCCCTAAACAATCATCTCTATGATTGGCTCTAGGGCATAATCCTAACACATCATGCATCCCAAAATAAATAAAATAAAACTTAACCTAAAAACAAATAAATACAGATATAAAAACTAAACCTAAATCATGCTAATCATGCTTTAGACAAAAATAAAATAAAATAAAAATAATAAAAAGAAGAACTAAAATAAAATTTAAATAAAAGTAAATTTACCGACTTTGTAATTGTTCGTGGCTCCTCAGGTCTTTAGATTGAATCAAACCAACACGAATCCTCCTCTTCGTCAAAGTGGTATCACAGCAAAGAGATCAAAACTCACTCAACTTTGAAAAGAAATAGAAAACAAAAAAGAGAACAAGAGAAAAGAAAAGTGATTTTCGTCACTTTTCAACAGCAGCAACTTCAATCGCGTTTTTGAGTATGAAAACGTTGGAATTGGACAAAGCTCGTGAAATACAAAGTTGTAGAGAATTGAATTATATTTCTAACAAAACCAATTTCATCAAATTCCGACTTCATATGAAAAGGTTATGATTAAAATACGACTGCTGGTTTTCAGAAAATCTGCTACTGAATTATGACGAATTTCACTCCCTCTAAACCCTATCCTCCTCCCTCTATCTCTAAGGCATTAAAAGAGTATTTATAACTGAAATCTAGAGTTTCCCTTTCCTTCCTAGACTAGGTTTCTTTGGAGAATAATCAAAAGGTATTTTATAATGATAAAAGACTTCTAATCTGAATAGGAAAAGGAAATTGTCTTTTGTAAAAATTGGGAGACTGACCGCTAACACGCATGCACATGTATCGTATGTACGTACACACACTCATCACATACGTACACGTGTTAGTGGTATGATAAAAATGGCTAATTTAATAAAATAATTTTCCTTTCATTTTAACCAAAAATCTCATGCTGTGATTCCAACTAATTCTTCAAGAATAATCCGTAAATAATCACACTAAACTCATCATCGGGGCCACGGGACTTAAGATGACAACCGGTACAAAATGGGGTGTCTACAGTTGCCCCTCTTTTGGCTGAGTTTTGCATTGCAATACGAAAGTCAAAAGCCTGAAAAGACAAACCATTTACCAGTTGGCAACTTAAAGTCCACACACATACACATGCAATAAAGGTCGTGCCGGCCTCAGCTGACTACCTACGTACTCCTCAGAGATCAGACCTAGCGTAGTTCATGCAAAACGATGGGGGCACTCAGTAGGTAATTTCTTGAAACTACCAATTGAAAAAGATCAATATGAAAATTTTATTCCTTTCCTAGGGAATAAACAAGAAGCTTCATCCCTTTCCCAGGGAATGAATAAGAAAACATTAATGATAGAAACTTTATCCATTTCCCTGTGGATAAAGGTATGATCCCTTTTCCGGTGGATCACAAACAATCATAGAAGATCCCTTTTCCTGTGGATCACAAGCAAATATAGAAGACCCCTTTCCCTGTGGGTCACAAGCAAATAGAGAAGACCTCTTTTCCTGTAGGTCACAAACATAGAAGATCCCTTTCCCTGTGGATCACAAACATAAAAGATCCATTTCCCTGTGGATCAATCATAAAAATAGTGATAAAGTGCCCCTAAAGGCGAGTAAGAATTCTATCTAGAAATCAAACCCAAAGGTGTCCATCTGGACAGGCAAGAACTCTATCTAGAGTTCAAACCCAAAAACAATGATAAAGTGCCTCGCAAGGCGAGTAAGAATTCTATCTAGAATTCAAGCCTAAAAGTGTCCATCTGGACAGGCAGGAATTCTATCTGGAGTCCAAACCCAAAAACAGCAATAAGATGCCTCGCAAGGCGAGTAAGAATTCTATCTAGAATTCAAACCCAAAGGTGTCCATCTGGACAAGTAGGAACTCTATCTAGAGTTCAAACCCAAAACAATGATAAAGTGCCTTACAAGGCGAGTAAGAATTCTATCTAGAATTCAAACCCAACGACCATGAATGCAACAGACTAGAAAATATATCATGAGAAAGACCTCATCCCTTTCATAGGGAATGCACATGAAAATATCCAATCACTCAAATGCATATGGATGCAGACCCTACTTCAAGGAATGAACGACAAGAACAAACCCTAGTCTAAGGGATGAACAAAAACATGACTCACAGAACAAGCACAAGAAGAAAAGACTCTCAAGACACGATAAGGAGGATATGAAATCACAACGGATAATCTCTGAAATGTTCTTTTACTTCAGGACACAATCCTCACAGGGTTCACCTTGCCCTTTGCTCAAAGTTCTTCCTTCTATTTTTATCATTCTTTTTTCACTTTTTCATTTTCTCCCATGCCCTAACTTTTGCCTAGGCCGCCCTTTCGGGTTTTCAACCTAGCAGGCGTTCTCTTTCTTATTTCTTATTCAATTCAAACCAGTGTGATATTCACCCACTAATGACCCCATCAGCATCTCCAAAAGATTATTTTCACTATCATACTTCTCAGCGGCCTTGAATTGCTTGAAACTTTCTTCATAACATGGTAAACATTAATAAAGTGCTAATCTTTCTTTTTGAATTATCAATGGTTCAAATTTTTAACACATGAGTCTTTTCCACATGCCCCTTGCATGAACAATGATGTGGCTGCACCTCTAAAGGTTGCCTACGTACCCAATAAGGGATCAAGCCTTACGTAGTTCATCGATACTCGAATAACTTCAATCAATCAGAGAGGACTTTTATTTGGACTGTAATGTAGGCTTTAGGCTCTAGGCTCATGAAAGAAGGGATGACAAAGGCTCAAATTTAATTCCAATGGGTTCCTATCTGTCAAGAATTACTTCATTAATGCTCATTTTATTTTCCAACTTGGCACTTCACTTGCTATTTCACTTTTACATCTTTTCTTTCTTTTCTTTTTTTTTTTTTTTTTTCTTTTTTTTTTTTTCTTCTTTTTTCTTTTTTTCTTTCTTCTTTTTTTTTTTCTCAATTGTTTTTTTCTATTTTTTCTATTTCAATGGTTTATACACCACCCTTTCTTTCAAACAAACATCTCTTTAAAATTTGCCCCTAGTGTAGGGGGTAATCCTTGACAAGGGTATCAAAAATGAAACTATTCAGGCTCAAAGGGGATAACAAGGGATTTTTCTTTTCTTTCGAAGGATAGCAGAAATGATGGCCTCTTTTCATTTTGATTTCCACTGTTCGCAGTTCATGCATTAAAAGGGCAAGTATATTAACTCATGTGCTAGAAAAGCAAACTATATCAAACCCTTGAGAAAGCAAGCAATAAATTAATGAAAACCATTCATTGATAATCAAAAGAAACAATCATACCAAAATAATTATCCCAAACCATAAAAAATCCAACCAAAATAACCAATTATTCAAATAATGTCTTAAAGCCATGGAAACTAAAAGAAACTAAGCAATCCTCTACTTTCAGACCCACTACGTCCCATTTGCATATGGAGGTGGCATGGCGTGGTGGTTTGGGAGTGGATTCGTCACTGTATTTGGTTCTTCTGGCCTAGGAAGCTTCCCTGAATCAATCATATCCTGAATGGTGTGGCGAAGACGACCGCACCTATCTGTGTGATGACCATTACTCTAGTGAAAATCACAATACTCATTCTCATTGTAGTTCGGTGCCGACTTGTTGATAGGAGTAGGATCCAACGGTTTCAGCTTTCCTCTTTTCACTAAATTCCGGAGGGCTGTAGATAGAGACACACCAAGTGAAGAGAACTCCCTAGGTCCACCACGAGGATTAACTGCATTAACCTCATTAGCTTTGTTGCCATTACTTGCACTCGAGCTACCAAATCCATACGTGCGCTTTTTCCCATCATTCTTATCAATTAGCCCACTATCCATGCCATCCTCAACCTGTACACCAGCATCGTACAAGTCTTCAAAGGTCCTCAATGGAATAGGCATCAATGGTCTTCCAAAAGCTGGTAGAAGGTTCTTCACTCTCATGCGCACCTGATCCTTCTCAGTTGGACGATTGGGCATTTTAACAGCTTTAGCCCTCCACCTCATTAAGAACTCAGAGAATGTCTCATTACTCTTCTGCTTTGTAGTCTCCAAATCTCGCAGAGTTACATCGAGTTGGGCATTGTAATTGTAATGGTGCACGAACTCCATTGCTAGTTCTTTCCAGTCTCGGGTCTTTGCAATGTCCAAAGAAAGGAACCAATTCATAGCATCGCCATTAAGGGTCCTTGGGAAACAATGCACAATTTGCTCTTCAGAAAGCCCTAAAGGTTTCATCGCTAGAATGTACTGCTTCAAATGATTGCGAGGATTACCAGTCCCATCAAACACATCCATCTTAGGCATTTTGAATTTTGGGGGTAGTTGGACGTTAGGGAATGGACATAATTCATCCATGTCTAACATGTACTCTTCAATACCTTGAGACTTCCTCAAAATAGTCTTCATCTTTTCCACCTCAGCAGAAATGTCTTGCACCTCCTTTCCCTTCTTTTTGGTTTCAGCTTCCTTCTTCTTAGATTCAGCTTCTTTCTTCTTATAGTAGTCCTCCTTGTCTTCTGTACTAAAGATAAAATCTTCATCCTCCACCTCAACTTTGTCTTCTTCTTTAGTTGCTTGTTTACCCTGGCTAACTTCAATCTTTTGGAGTCTTTCTAAAACAGGTGCCATCGATCTTTCCATCATCTTTGCCATCATTTCTTCCAATCTCTTCACCAAATCTTGTTCAGCAGCCATTACAACAGTTTGGGTAACTTCTACTTTTTCTAACCTTCCAAACGGATTGCGGACCCAAGTTAGTTGTGTAGGATTCTCTTTAGAAGCAATGATGGGCTATCCCTGTAAAGAATATGTCTATCCATATAAGAGCCATTTACCATGATTATCCATAATGATTTCACATCAATTTCCATCCAAACATGCCTCTAGAATGAAGCCCAACAAAGACTAGTGAACTAAACCAAAAAAAAAAAAAAAACCTAGACACACTTAGACCAAGACTCAAAGACCTAAAAGGAAAAAATAAAAGTGGACATAGACTCCCAAAATGACAACTAAAGACCGAGACAAGAGACATGGTGACAACATGCAACACTAAAAAAGAAAAGATGTAAACCCTAGATGAATGGGCCTAATGCCCCTAAGATGGACCAACAACAAGACCACACATAAAGAAAGAAGACTCAATTAACCCTCATACCCCTAAACTGAAAGACTCTAAAAAATGAGACACCCTTAGGAAAAAGAGATGGACCTAAAACCATGAGAGAAAGCCCAACATAGAATCAGATTAAGGACACATGAAGCCAAGGGTATCACACTGGGTTCAACCAACCAAAGTCTATTCGTTTTTCGCATCTAGGCCCATTACAATACCCACACATTCTTCCACTCTCATTTGGATCCAAGCCCATATTTTCTTTTTGATTTCTTTGATTTTTGATTTTTGATTTTTTTGATTTTTTGATTTTTTGATTTTATATATATATATATATATATATTTTTTTTTTTTTTTTTTTGGGCTTGGACCCAATTACAAAATCACACACCTCACCTCTCAATTGGGCCTAGACTTGAAAAAGAGAATAGACAATGATGGGCCTTGCCCCTAAGTCCAAACATTATGGGCCTAATATGCAATTCTAGTAACCATAGGCTCGAATGGGACCCGGTACCTTTCATCAGACTGTCATCGGGGGTAATGGGTGGTAGTGCGCGTGTGTGCAATTTTGGTCTTTTCCAATTAAACAATTTAAATTAAGTAAAGCCATAAATCACTATACGGAATCTAGCTCTCTATCCCCAGCGGAGTCGCCACTGTGAGCGCCACGCCCTAAATACCACATAGCTCGAGAATACGCATTAGCCTCAAAGGACTAACACGGAGAGGAGTCGCCACCCAATATTGGGAACGAGTGAACCCTAGCAGGGTCTAGCTCGTCATAACCAGAGATTCGGGTTCGGAGCTAGGGTACGTCGCTGGGAAGGTGTTAGGCACCCAGCCACGCCCGGTCGGAACCGGCCCCCACACATGATTAATGGCTTTAATTAATCTAAATGCTCAATTAAAATTGACCCTAAATCATGCAATAACAACGGCACACACAATGACCAAAATAATGAATAAATAAAGAAAAGAGAATAAAAGAATATATTAGAAAGTAGAGATCAGAATATACAAAAGACCAACCAGATACCAATCAACTAAGAGCAAAACTAAACAAAATAATTAACAAACAATCTGTCTGCCGAGGTAAGGTGCGTACGCATCACTGATATATGCGTACGCACCTAATAGGCATTTCACGCAGAATCACAGAACTCACATATCAGTCTACATCATGCATCCCAAAATAAATAAAATAAAACTTAACCTAAAAACAAATAAATACAGATATAAAAACTAAACCTAAATCATGCTAATCATGCTTTAGACAAAAATAAAATAAAATAAAAATAATAAAAAGAAGAACTAAAATAAAATTTAAATAAAAGTAAATTTACCGACTTTGTAATTGTTCGTGGCTCCTCAGGTCTTTAGATTGAATCAAACTAACACGAATCCTCCTCTTCGTCAAAGTGGTATCACAGCAAAGAGATCAAAACTCACTCAACTTTGAAAAGAAATAGAAAACAAAAAAGAGAACAAGAGAAAAGAAAAGTGATTTTCGTCACTTTTCAACAGCAGCAACTTCAATTGCATTTTTTAGTATGAAAACGTTGGAATTGGACAAAGCTCGTGAAATACAAAGTTGTAGAGAATTGAATTATCTTTCTAACAAGACCAATTTCATCAAATTCCGACTTCATATGAAAAAGTTATGATTAAAATACGACTGCTGGTTTTCAGAAAATCTGCTGCTGAATTATGACGAATTTCACTCCCTCTAAACCCTATCCTCCTCCCTCTATCTCTAAGGCATTAAAAGAGTATTTATAACTGAAATCTGGAGTTTCCCTTTCCTTCCTAGACTAGGTTTCTTTGGAGAATAATCAAAAGGTATTTTATAATGATAAAAGACTTCTAATCTGAATAGGAAAAGGAAATTGTCTTTTTTAAAAATTAGGAGACTGACCGCTAACACGCATGCACATGTATCGTATGTGCGTACACACACTCATCACATACGTACACGTATTAGTGGTATGATAAAAATGGCTAATTTAATAAAATAATTTTCCTTTCATTTTAAGCAAAAATCTCATGCTGTGATTCCAACTAATTCTTCAAGAATAATCCGTAAATAATCACACTAAACTCATCATCGGGGCCACAAGACTTAAGATGACAACCGGTACAAAATGGGATGTCTACAGTTACGATATGGGAAGGTTCTAGGAAACATCTATAGGCACCCACATCGCCCCAAAATGGGTCTCTGAATTTATATGGGCTATTTCAATCACTTCCTATTTAGTCACCATGCATATGTAAAGAATCATCCATAAACTATCCATTCATCCATAGACATTCATGAAGCGATAAACATCCACAAAGCATGTAAACATCCATGAACAAATAGCAGAGATATGGAAAGCATGTAAAGAGATAGAGAACAAGAAACAGATCCATCCTACTCCTCTAGAAAATATGTGATGCATAAATGAGTAAACATGGGTCCATCCTACTCCTCTAGCAATATATGTGATGGATAAATGATGAAGCATGGGTCCATCCTATTTCTCTAGCAAATATGTGATGGACAAATGGATAAAAAGAAAGAAAAAGAAAGAAAAAGAAAACTTAGGATACTTAGTATCCTAGGGCGGACTTGAACATCAAATGAGCGCCTACGTACCTTACATACAAAGAAGTAAGGATCAAAGTCCACGTAGTTCGATTGAGAAGGGGTTACTCCCTTTACAATGAACTATAAACCCTAAGTTTCCAACTTAAGAAAAGTTTTAAAACTTAGGAGTTTCCATAAATAGTTTGAGAAAAAATAGGTATTTGAGAAAGAATAGAATTCTAACTCAAATAGACTTCTAAAGTGATTTGAATTCAAAAGCAAATAGAAGTCCAAATAAAACAGAATTTTGAGAGAGTTGGAAACTTAGGACTTCTAATCCAAAGTAAAGACAATAACCCAAGGGGGGAGAAGAGAACAATTCACAAAAGACTTACCATGAACCACTTACCATATGCAAATTATCCCGAAACATCGAGAAAACACCAATTAATCACCCTATGTATTCTATAGGGCAATTATTAAGCTCAAACCAACCATATTCATGCTCAAATCATCATTAGAAGACCTAATTCAAATCTGAACAAAATACTAAACATGCATATAATGACCTAATACTCATGCAAATAACAAAAATCAAAAGAGAAACAAAATCCTAATATGCTCCTATATGCTCTAAACACCCTAACATGCACAAAACTATCAAAAACATGCTAAATAGGCATTACCATAATGAAAATATCATATGACAATCCTAAACATGAAAAGAAAATCTAACATGATGCCTTAGGTAAGTACTTTATGTAAGAATGTGAAATAATCATCCTTACGGCGAGCTTTCTTAAGTAAACTATCCGGAGATAATTTTACATAGAAACCACTCCGCATGAATGATTTCTTCACATATCCTACGTAAAATATATACCTAAGAATGTAAAGAAACTCACAGCGCACTTAAACACACTCCAAAAAGCACCTATGCACAACCTCACCCTCTAAGGACGATAATTATTCTCGAAAAGAATAATCATCCATACACCTATGAAGACAAGGCTTACACAGCAAGTGTCCTATACAAAAGATGCTTAAAATCATGCATATAATTGAACCATGAAGAGAAAACAGCCTAAACACATCAACTAATTTTTTATGCAAAACGTACCTCTATCCTTAAGAGAGAAACTATCCTAACAGCAAGCAATTCGCAATCCTATTCTGCTAGTATGCTTTCACATCATATTTGAATCATATACACTCTAAAATATAGAGTATATATGATTCATAATTCAATTCTAAGCCATACTTATGCAAAGAATGTAGTAGAAGAAGAAGGAATCGTAAAAGGATGCAAAGGAGACTTACAACAAAGCAAAGGTCTTTGCTGCGTTCTTCCTTCTATTTGGCTTGGTTCCCTTCTAGTTCTCCCTTTCAAATTGCAGTAGAAAGCCTTCTCCAAATGATATAGGTGAGTGCCAACTCGTTCTCACTCTCTTTCTTATGAATATGATATGTCAAAAGTCCCTTATGCTAATGAATAAGCCTCTATTTATAACCAACCAACCATATGAACCAATGGTTGAGATTAATTCACCATAAAACCAATCTAAGGCTGTAATTAAATCCCATGGATGTTAAACAACTCAAAACCACCTCCCAATAGGCTTAGAAGTCCTTTAGAAGGCTGAAATTCGGAGTGGTAGAGTCCCATTCCGTCAAAAATTCAAAAAGAGACAAATCAGGATGAAAGGCTTGGGTGAACTGGTTGGACCGGTTGGCCCAACCAGTTGGACCGGTTGGGTGAACCGGTCACCCGAGAGTGAACTCAGGTTTCCTCGGTTTTTTGAATTCTAGCTCGGTTTGGACTCCTAACTTCAAACGGACTTAAATTCTTCATTTTAACTTCGATTTAAGTGATTCAAAAGCCAAAATTTTAAGGATTCAATGTAAAATAAGCCTAGAATATTCTCGAACCAAAAATCCCTGACCACGGTTAGGTGGCTGGGTTTTCATGAGGTGATTACCCGAAAAAATGTCAATTAACCATGGGGTAATGTGGTGAACCAATCCAAAACCTATCAATAAATTAAATTGGCACTTCAATTAGACTCATTTCATCATTCTAAGGTCAATGGAACACTCCGGAACAAATTTGGAAGTCAATTGGAAAATATACGAAGTAAAAGACGAAATTGCCTTTCAAGTCACAAAAGTTCTAATTAACTATCCAAACCTATTTAGAATTGAACCAAATTTGACACACACATCCAAAATGATCCTAGAAATTAAATTCAAGTGATGGGACTCAACAAAGAGACAAAAATATGCATGCAATGATGACCTATTCTCCTAAGGCTTAAAAGGGTAGTATCCTTTAAGGCTCAGGGACTCCTAAATGCTTCTAAACCTAACCAAATGCTATCATGATCTCATGGGGATGAAAATGGGGTGTCTACAGATGCCCCTCATTGGTGGAGTTTACTTCACAAGTGACACCAATGTTAGAAAAGACAGCCCATTTTCACAAGAAAAGGGCGAGGAACCAAAGCTTGAACTTCAACAGTAACTACTGGGGATGTTCATGACTACTATAATGTACACTTGTACAAAATAGGGAGGGGTTGTGTGTGACTATAAAAGTCATTTAAACACACGATACTCTCATATGCCTATTCTTTCTAATAGGGGAACATATGCTTCTATAATGTACGCTCATTCTTTATAATGAGAACACGCACAAGATAGGGGGCGTGTGTGACCACGAGGATCATTTAAACACACTATACTCTTATACGCCTATTCTTTCTAATAGGGACACATATGCTTCTATAATATATGCTCATTCTTTCTAATGAGGACACGCACAAGATAGAGGGGTTGTGTGTGACTACAAGATTCATTTAAATACACTATACTCTCATACGCCTATTCTTTCTAATAGGGACACATATGCTTCTATAATGTACACTCATTCTTTCTAATGAGGACACGCACAAGATAGGGGGGTTGTGTGTGACCACAAGAGTCATTTAAACACACCGTGCTTACTAAACAAAATCATGAAACTTTAATTTTAACAACTTTATTAAAATTAAGCAAGGGCAATCAATTCATTGTGCTATAATTTCCTCAAGAAACAAATAGCAATGCAAAGCAATTCATGTATGTGGCTCAAAGAGTCATTTAAACATGCTATCACAAACACCTCTATCCAAGCAATCATAGGATTTATCTTAACAATCTTTGTTAAAATTAAGCAAAGAAAATACTCCAATTGTGCTATACTTCCCTCAAGAAATTAATAGCAATGCAAAACAATCCATGTATGTGACTCAAAGAGTCATTTAAACATACTTCCAAAACCAATTCCAATCAAGCAATCATAAGCTTTATTTTAACAATCTTTGTTAAAATTAAGCAAGGCACACATTCCAATTATGCTATAATCTCCTCAAGAAATTAATAGCAATATCAATTCCTCCTAAAGAATCAAGAAATAACAATTTCATGATCCTTACAAAGCATCCCAAACATTCAACAACTCATCATCCAATCAACAAAGCTTTATTTTAACTCGAGAATTAAAAAATAAGCAAGAACACTCAATCAATTCCAACGTGCTATAATTTCCTCAAGAAATAAATAGCAATAGCAATTCACTCACAAGAAATCAAGGAATAAAGCCCTTTGACAAAGCAAATGTCATAAGCAAGCTTGTAAATACCACCATAAGTCAACTAATGATTCAATTAGTGACTAATCATTCATCATTTCATGTATTTCAAGTCATTCACATCAGTTTCTAGGCTTTTCAAGAGAGATTTCATCAAAAAATCAAGCGAAAAGGGGCCCGGTTAAGTGAAATTGTGCGAAATTTGCACAAAACGAAAAACTGGCTTGGGGGACCGGTTGGACCGATTGGTGAACCGGTTGGACCGGTTGGGGCCAACCGGTCACCCGAGAGTGAATTTTCTGCTGCATTTTTGTGGTGTTTTGGCTATAAAGCCTTGCACCTTCCTCATTTATTCATCCTCCTTTTGCTTGTTTTTGAGAGCTTCTCTCTCTAGAAACCCAACATCCAACATTCCCAACTCCAAAATACCAAAACTTTGGCATTAAACTTGAATCATTGTGGTGATTTAACACCAACAACATCTCTTTCAAGGAATCAAAACAACCTTTTATTCATCAAATCAACCTTCCTAACTTACTTTTTTCACATTAAACCCATTTTCTCAAGAACACCCAACATGAGTAATTCTTCAACAAACAAATTCTCTAATGCCAAGTACCCACATCACTTCCTCAAGAAGACATACAAAGCACCTCACTATGAAGATCAACCGCATAGTTTGCTCTTGGAACCCAACAACCATCTCTCCCACATCCATTCCATGAATGAGGTAAGATAATTCCCAACTCCTTCAAGTTCATCCTTATTCTTTCATTTCATTGTTTCTTTTCAAATATTTGCTATTCCTGTGAATGGAATGCATTGAGGTCTTGCTATTTTGACAACTTTTGGGAGTTTTCCATATACAAAGACCTAATTTTCCAACATAGGCATAACTATGCCCACCAAGTGTTTGATAAAATTTCCAAGAGAATAAAATCTTTCTTTTTGCTTTCAAATAGTCAAGATAATCAAAAGTGAACTCAAGAGCATTCTCTAGGATGCTAACCCATGAATTTTGAAGTTCTTTTCTTTACAAAAAACCTTGTAGGCATAACTATGCCCACTAAGTGTTTGATAAAATTCCTAAAAGAATAAAATCATTCTTTTTGCTTTCAAATGCCAAAAGTTCTTGAACAAACTATCAAAGGTATTCTCCAAGAGGCTTACCCATGAGTTTTAAAATACTTTTCTTTACAAAAACCATGTAGGCATAACCATGCCCATCAAGTGTTTGATAAAATTCTCAAGAGAATAAAATCATTCTTTTTTCTTTTCAAATGCTCAAAGTTCTTAAACAAAACATCAAAGGTATTCTCTAAGAGTTTTACCCATGAGTTTAAAAACACTTTTCTTTACAAAAATCATGTAGGCATAACCGTGCCTACCTAGTGTTTGATAAAATTCTCAAGAAATCATTCTTTTTCCTTTCAGATGCTCAAAGTTCTTAAACAAAACATCAAAGGTATTCTCTAGGAGGTTTACCCATGAGTTTAAAAACACTTTTCTTTACAAAAATCATGTAGGCATAACCATGCCTACCAAGTGTTTGATAAAATTCTCAAGAGAATAAAATCATTCTTTTTTCTTTCAAATGCTCAAAGTTCTTAAATAAAACATCAAAGGTATTCTCTAGGAGGTTTACCCATGAGTTTAAAAACACTTTTCTCTACAAAAATCATGTAGGCATAACCATGCCTACCAAGTGTTTGGTAAAATTCTCGAGAGAATAAAATCATTCTTTTTCTTTCAAATATCTTAGAAAATCAAAGGGAAACTCAAAGGCTTTCTTTTAGGATGTTAACCCATGATTCTTGGAGCGCTTTTCTTTATAAATACTTTGTAGCTATAACCATGCCTACCAAATAAAACCATTTTTTTGCTTTCAAATACTTTGGAAAATCAAAGGAAAACTTAAGGGCATTCCTTAGAATGTTAACCTATGATTTTTGAAATACTTTCCTTTGTAAAAACTTTGTAGTCATGACAATGCCTACCAAGTGCTTGATAAAATTCTCGAGAGAATAAAATCATCCTTTTCTCTTTCAAGTGCTTTAACTAACCAAAGGAAAACTCATGGGTATTCTCTTGAATGTTAACCTTCAATTTTTGGAGTACTTTTCTTTTGCAAAGAACTTTCTTTTCACATGTGTAAACTTTTGAAAAACTTGAAAAACCATGAATTTAAGCATTCTTGATTTATTCATTAAGCATAGCAAATACTTAAAATAACAATTTTTATGATTTCCTTTATTCTTTGTAGCCAAACTTTGAGGACAGAACAAGACATGCCCTTGGAGGAGTTATAGAATGGTGGCACAAAATGGCCACAAGGCAACCCGAAACCCAGAAGATTATAATTAATGCGGGTTTTGGGGACTTCCTGAATACTTTATGGGTAGAGCAGAGGGACAGACAAGCGCTGCTGGCCCTTACTGAGTTGTGGTGGGACACCACTAGCACCTTTCACTTCAGTTTTGGGGAAATGACTCTTACCCCAACGGACTTCACTGTTATCACAAGACTTCGCCTAGGTGGGCGGAGATTATCTTATTATGAGAATGCCCATGGGGATCCCCATTATCTCTTGGAACAACTCAGGACCATGGTACCAGTTCAAAGAGGTGGGGTGCGTAGAACTTGGCTGAAGAATCATTTTGGTGATCAAAGAGAAGAGGATGATGCAGACCCACCTTGTCTTGCCCGAGCTTTTATGCTATACATGTTGTCCAGCATATTCTTTGCTAGCTCCGGCGATGTCGCTCCTTTAGGGCATCTTGCTTGCATGGACGATGTTTGGGAGATGGGCGACTACAATTGGGGTAGTGCTGCCCTTGTTGTATTTTATAGGTCCATGAGTGACAGATCCTGTGGAGTAAGCACCAACTACTGTGGGATGTCCTTCATCTGGGAGGTAAATCAACTTCCAAGTTTCCTTTCAAAAATATTTGCAATGAGTACACATCATCATTTTCTTTTGAAATTCATTTTCTTTTTGAAAACAAATTTGGTACTACGAGTACTTGGGGTTTGAACGTCCCGCCCTCATCGACAATGATCCCTCCTGGCCTGTTATGTCCAATTATCACATCGACAATAGGTGTGATTCAGTGAACAATAAACATGACTATGCCCATGCTAGGGCATTCCTGGCTTGCATTACTGCTGACAAGGTAATCTCTAAAGCTTTTATCTTTTGAATTCCATTTTTTTTTCAATTCTTTCACTTAACACCAATTCATGGATTAGGTGGACTGGGACCCATGGGCATAGTGGAAATATGCCCTTAAAGAGCAATGTCACAGGTGTGTTGATATGATAGAGAAACGGATCTTCCTAGAAGGTCCTATGGGTCGCTACTGATATCCTGGGGAGAGAGTTTGGCACTAAGTAAAAGGCAACATTGGTGCGGCTGTGGTTCCTATGGCACCACCTGAGAGCATGAGACATGCTAACTCCTTGCAGGGGCGCGAATTGATCAAAGCTATAAAGGGCAAGGAGGCGAGTGACTTCATAGTTCCGAATGGGGACTACGAGAGTTTCTGTAGGAGGTATCTAATGCCTCCTAGAGTTGTAGGAGTTACGCCTATAGGGGTAAGTACATACTCAACCCTACACATGCTTTACAAGTGTTTCCTAGCTGACTATGTGCAACTCTTTTCAGGGGCGGCGAGTTCGTGGTCACCATTCCACAGTGGGTTCAACCTCGGGCGTGTCAGGAGTGCATATGGATAGTGATGATGACGAGGCAGATAGGGAGTCACTTGCCCCTTTACTGTGGCCTAAGTGGTCCATTGATTTGTGCCAAGGAGGCAACATTGTGTCCACAAGCTCCCGTGATGGACGAGGTTCCACAGATAGATCCTTGATATGAGACTGTAAGTTTCAAGGTTGACTTGATTCTCTTAATTCCCAACTATTCATTAGACATTTCTTACCCAATTTCTCTTCACAGACACCCGCCAGGTATACACAAGAATGGATCAATCTCAATGCCAGCTTGAGAAGGGACATGATGAGGATGAGCCTAAGCCTATCAAGGCAAGAGGCGTATAGAGCGGGCGAACAAGCACACCCAGTAAGAATAGCTCAAATCACAAACTTTTGAAAATCTTTGGTTTTCTTTCAAATCGTAGTACTCAAATCATTTATTTTCTTGGAAACTTGCAGATTGATTCCTTCCCTCAATACAACCCAACCGCGGCTCCACCACCTCCTCCACCAACGGAAGAAGCAGGGCCAAACAAGAGAAGGAAACCACCAAGGAAACGTTGAAGAAACTTATTTTAAGTTTAGGAAACTCAATTTAAGCGTCTAGAAACTCTTAACTTGTGAAAACCTTGTATTAAGCCTATATGGGCATTTATGTTATCTTTCAAGTTTTTTCTTTCAAGACCAAGTTCATGCATTCCCCACCTTTGAATTATGATATCTATCTCTTTTTGTTTGAATTTCATGACTCTTGACACAAATTTGAGTCAATTTGGGCTCAAAATGGTCAAAATTGGCCTTCCGGAGCATACGAGGGTTATTGGTGGTCAAAACCGAGAATCGAGGAGAACGGCCTCGGGTGACCGGTTGGGCCCAACCAGTTGGACCGGTTGGCCCCAACCGGTCTCCCAAGCGGCTTCGCAGTTACGCGTTTTTGCAACTTTTCCTACACTTTTTCGACTTCTAAGCCTTCCAGGACTCGAATTTGAGCCTAAAAGCCTATAAAAACACCCCCCACATGTTCATAAACCATTATTATTCATCCAACATCAAATCATGGAGACTTTTGATAGCTTTTTGACACTTTGCTTCAGCAACATGAGTAAAGAAGACAAAAGGTTTTCAAGAGTTATGGCTTAGACGCGCTTTATTCTCTTGCCAAAGTCAAGGTAAATTGGACCATGTTCTATGCTTCTACATACTTTTGGGATCCCGAGCTTCATGTTTTTCGTTTCCATCGCAATGAAATTTTCCCCACCCATGAGGAATTTTGCGCGTTGTTCGAAGTGCAACCGTCAGGACCTTTCATCCTTCCATACCTTCAACAAGGTTTTGTATCTTCTTTTGCTTCTCTTCTGGAAATCTCTACCCACGATGCTATGGCCTTTATAAAAGATAACATGGTAGATTTAAACAAGCTAGCAACGTCTTTTCTGCCCCTTAGGAGGTCATGTGGGCTACTTTTGTCTCGACTGCATCAGCACGCCTTAGCTTTCTGTTTGATTGGGAGGTTCCTCATCACCAATGGTACGTTGTTTGTCCCAGTTGAAATTTGTGAACTTGTTATCCCTCTTTCCAAGTCCCGAAACATAATTCCAGTGGTTCTAGCAAAAACTCTCAATAGGCTAGACAAGGTACAAGATCGGTTTGAAGCGAACTTTGAGGGCAACCCCCTCCTTCTTCATATGTGGTTGCTAGAGAAGTTAAACCTCTTACCACCTCCTCATGTTTCAAATTATGGGCCTCAGCACTTCCGTCTGCGTGTACCTGAATTCCCTTCAGATGCTTCTCCTAACGAATAGCTTAATATGCTGTACCACACCTCGTGGCAATCTATCCGTTGGCATGTACCTTATTGGAAGTGCAACGAGAAGGTGCTCCTGCGAACTGTGGGCTGTATACTTGTCAAGTTGATGGGCTTAAAAGTGACTTCTTTTTACTGGCCATCTCGAATCCTTCGGCAATTTGGTGCAGTTCAATCAATTCCAAACAATCAAGCAAGTACCACCCAGACAAATTCAAGGCAAGTTCACCCCGTTCAACCCGTTTCTCAGTCTCTGGTTAAATGGATGGAAGATAGATGGAATGGTTGGAACTCTGCTACCCTAGTTCCAAACACTAATGGACCTTATGAGCTTATCAAGGAGTACAAGAAGTGGTTATCTGAAGACATTGGCCACAAAGAAACAACAATGAGAGCTCAAGTAGCTGAGTTAATTGGGATTCCTTCACTGGGGAGTAAAAGGAGGTCAAGAGAGGACGACACCAAAGCGAACAAGACTACTAGAACAAAGAGGGCTTCTCAGAGAGCAAGGAATTAGCGACCTTATTGAATCTTAAGCATGTTAAGCACAATAATAGTCCTTTGAGACTTTCAATTATTACAAATAAAGCTATTATCGATTTTTCTAGTTTCAAATGAATTGCCATCAAACAATTAACTTTGATTTATGAATTGCTTTATACATTGCCATGCCCCTTGTTTATTTTCTTTTTTTCTCAATTGGACCGCACCCAAGGTAACTTTATGGGCTGCCTATGTATCTCCATCATATTTGTAAATATATTTTTTCTTTTCTTTCTTTTTTTCTTTTTTTTTTTTTTTAATGATGGAGAATCAGGCCCTCGTAGTTCATGCTTTTCTTTTGCCTAGGCCGCCCTTACGGGTTTTCAACCTAACAAGCTTTACACATGGTATCTCTTGAGTTGATCTAAATTGGTTGGTTGAGAGAACTCTATTCCATCCAAATCCATCAATCGAACTGCTCTCCCTGGCAATATCTCCTTTATGATATAGGGACCACCCCAATTAGGCTTGAACTTGCCCCTTAGATCAAAAATAGGCACACGGATTTCTTTCAGCACTATGTCTCCATCTTTTAGGCCACGATCTTTGACGCGTTTATTGAATGCTCTAGCTATTCTACGCTGATAACCTTGAACATGGTATAAGGCATTTAAACTCCTTTCATCAAGCAGAACTAGCTTATCATATCTGTTTCGTACCCAATCCACTTTAGACAACTGATCTTCCATTATTACCCTGAGAGAGGGAATTTTTAACTTGATTGGGAGAACTGCTTCCATGCCACAAACCAATGAGTACGATGTAGCACCCGTGGAAGATCTGATTGAAGTGAGGTAATCCCATAAAACAAGTGGCAACCTTTCTGACCAATCATTGTACTTCTTAGCCGACTTTCATAGCATGTTCTTTACGTTCTTGTTAGCTGCTTCAACTGCTCCATTTGTCTATGGCCTATAAGGAGAAGACTTGTGAACCCGAATGCTGTACTTCTGCAAGATTTCTTCTACCTCATCTCGGAAGTGTTGTCCGTTATCTCATATAATCTCATGTGGAACCCCATATCAGCAAATAATGTGGGTCTTAATGAAATGGGCCACTTGCTTTAACCCCAAGGTTTTGTAGGACTTCGCCTCTACCCACTTAGTGAAGTAATCTATTGCCACCAAGATAAACTCATGACCTTCCTTTAACTTAGGATGGATCTTTCCAATGATATCTATTCCCCAAGTTGAAAAGGGCCAAGAGGATGACATAGTATTCAAAGGCATTGATGGAAGGTGCTGAACATTGGCAAAGATTTGATAGTTATATCACTTCTTGACATGCAGATAACAATCTCTTTCTATGGTGGTCCAATAGTAATCAAGACGAGCAATCTTCTTAGCTAGCACATAGCCATTCATGTGAGGTGCCCTTACTCCTTTATGTATCTCTTCAATTATTCTCTGAGCTTCTTTTTCTATCACACAAAGCAAGTGGATGCCGTATAGGACCTTCTATACAATTTTCCTCTGCACATGATGTAGTGGGTAGCCACTCTCCTCAACGTATATCTGTCTACTTTTGAAGCTCCTTCTGGATATTCCCTTTTCTCTACGAACCTCTAAATGTCATAAAACCACGGATGCCCATCTGTTACTTGACTATCCTGAATACTAAAGCAGTACACTGGTTCTTTTCTTCTTTCAATCATGAGTGGATGAACATTTCCACCTTCTGGAATTTCCACCATGGACGCAAGTGTAGCAAGAGCGTCAGCAAAGCAGTTCTTTACCCTTGACAAATAGTGAAACTCTATTTTGTCAAATTCTTTGGTAAGTGCTTCTAGATAAGCGTGATAAGGTAACAACTTCTCGTCTCGAGTCTTCCATTCCCCTTTGATTTGGCAGATAATCAAGGCTGAGTCTCCGTACACTTTTAATTCTTCAACTCCCAATTCTAAGGCTGCTTCCAACCCTAGAATGCAAGTTTCGTATTTGGCAATGTTGTTTGTGGCCTCGAACCCTAACTTCATTGCCAGAGGGGTGTGGGCGTCATCAAGAGAAATCAACAAGACTCCAATGCCAAAGCCCCTTTTATTTGCAACACCGTCGAAGTAGACTTTCCATGGTTTCTTTTCTATCTCCAATATGTCTTCATCAGGAAACCCTTGTTCAATGCCATCTCCTTCTGAAACTGGATTCTCTGCTAAGTGTTCTGAAATGACTCTCCCTTTTATCGAGCTCTATACCACATACTTGATATCGAATTCAGATAACAACATTAACCACCGCGCAGTACGATAGGTCAACATTGGCTTTTCAAATAGATATTTAAGTGGATCCATGCGACTAACGAGGAACACCTGGAAAGATAGCATGTAATGGCAAAGTTTTTGAGAGGCCTACACCAGTGCCACACAAGTCTTTTCCACAGCATTGTAGTTCACCTCATAGTCTGTCATTTTCTTACTCAGATAGTAGATGGCGTTCTCCTTCCTTGACTCTTCTAAGTATGGTGTGAGCATTGCCCCCATAGCAGTTTCTGTGACGGTTAAGTATAGCAACAACGGCTCTCCTTCTCTAGGTGGAACCAGTATCGGTGGATTGCTTAAGTAGTGTTTAATGGCTTCAAAAGCTTTCTGATATTCCTCGTTCCATTCTTTGGTTCTCCTTTCTTTAGTAGCTTGAAAACAGGCTCACAAATGGTAGTGAGTTGAGCTATGAACCGGCTTATGTACTGTAGTCTTCCCAAGAAACCTCGGATTTCCTTCTCATTCTTGGGCAGCGACATCTCCAAAATGGCCTTGATCTTGCTTGGATCCACTTCAATTCCTCTCTGTGTTATCATGAAACCTAGCAGCTTTCCGGCAATGACTCCAAAAGCACATTTCTGAGGGTTAAAGCGGAGCTTGTACTTTATGATTCGATCGAAGAACTTTCTGAGCACAGCTACATGTCCTTTCCTATCTTTTAACATAACAATCATGTCGTCGACGTAAACCTCGACCTCTTTGTGTATTATGTCATGCAACAAGGTGGTAGCATTCTTTAACCCGAATGGCATTACTTTGTAACAATAGGTACCCCACTGAGTGATGAACCCGAGAAACCCGAGATTGTAACCCGAGAAACCATCCATGAAAGAAAGAAGAGCGTGCTCTACGGTACTGTCAACTAACACATCAATGTGTGGTAATGGAAAGTCATCCTTAGGGCATACCTTATTCAAATCACGAAAGTCTACACACATACACACTCTGCTATCCTTCTTTGGAACCGGTACTATATTTGCAAGCCATTCAAGGTACTCCACAGCCTTAACGAACTTAGCTTCTATATGCTTGATCACCTCTTCTTTTATCTTCAATGCCCACTCAGGCTTCATTCTCCTCAACTTTTGCTTAATAGGCTTCATGTCAGGATTGGTCAGAATGTGATGCTGCACTATGTCTGTGTCTACCCTGGGCATATCTTCATAAGACCAGGCGAACGCTTCAAGATTTTCTCTCAACAACTCAACTAATTGTTCTTTTTCAGAAGGGGAAAGTGTTGTATCAATTTTAATTATTTTTGGCAATTCATTCTTCCCTAGATTAATTGATTCTAGTTCTTCTGTAATTGGTTGTGCTATCCCTTAATTCCTTTGCTCAACGAGCTCGAGAGGGATATCAGCGTCTCTAAGGTCTATTTCCATGCCACACACATTAAGAGACAAAAAGGTGCGAAGACAATGGATATAATCTCTGCGAGAAAATAAAGAAAGTACCAATTACTAATTGAAGACTTTGAAACAACACTTATGACAACTCTAGATGACCCAAAAAAAATGAAATACTTAAACAAAGATAGATTGTTTGCTGACTCAAGACTCAAAAGAAAACCTACACATTCTCTACTGGCTTAGACTCTTTTTTATTTGGAACAAGAACGGGGGATCATTCGGTGTACCAATTCTGAAGTAGCTCATTAACTGTCTGGAACGCTGGAACTGGAACTTCTTCATAATCCTCGATGGCTAGCACACATTCTGAAAACAATCGACCCATAACCTCTGAATCCATGCTGTCTGCCCAATCCTCTTCTTCTCTGTTGCTATCTATTGTAGAATCCTCGACCATGGTTGCATCCTCTTCATCATAAATTTCAGGCCTCTGCCCTTTCTCTAGTGCTTCCACCGGATTTTCATTCTCGGGATAGGATGGTTTGAAGTGACGACCGCTCCTAGTCAAGTGATCAACTTCAGAGTCTGCCCATAGATCATTTACTTCATCGCTACAAGATTCACCCATGATGTCTCCCCATTCAAGCATATCTACCTCTTGCATTAGAGATTTTTCTGTCGACTGTTCCTCTTTCAATGATTTTCCCCATCCGGTTGCATGGACTGGGGATTTCTCCGTTGGTTGCTCATCTTCCCATAGATTTCCCCATCCGGTTGCATGAATAGGAATTGTTATTGGGGGTAGCGGAGTGTAGAGAACATAAAAGTCAAATTTCCCAAACGGTTCCCCCAATAAATCCACTTCGGGATCTCCGGCATCATATCTTTCCTTCAATTATTGCTGAAATGATTTTTGAGGCTTACTCGGTTTCTTTGGCATTTCCTTTTCAACAACCTTTTCTTTCCCCATAGGCTTCTCCTCGAGATTTCCCTATTCCAACATATCAATTTCTTGCATGTTTTCCTCATGTAGGGTAGCTAACAATGTAGGCACTTCACATGGATTTAACTGTGGAACTATTAGAACTCCCTCATCAATCAAGTCTTGGACCACTTTCTTTAGCAAGGTGCAATCCTCGGTATCATGGCTACATTTTCTATGGTATAGGCAAAAGGATGCGTCAGGGGTAAGTGAAGGCTTGGGTGGAAAGGGAGTGATAAGGCCTCTTTTCTTGCAATGATGAAATACTTTGATGAGACTCATAGATAAAGTGGTGTAATGGCGAATGGGTCGAGGTGGATGGGGTGAATTGTCTTCTATTGCATTAACATTAGAAGTGGGGGATTGGTTATGAGATGGCAAAGGATTTTGAGTGACATTGGGACGGTTAGGAGGAGTAGGTGGGCCTATGATCTTCTTGTCAATGAGGTCTTGTATTTCATATCTGAGACGGACACAGCAGTCTGTTCTATGACCTTTGGATTGATGGAAATGGCAGTACTCATTTTCATTGTACCACCTAGGCAATGGATTTGGAGGAGGTATTGGGTCTAAAGGTTTGAGGACGCCCCTTGCTTTCAATCTTTCATAAACTTTGTCTAGTGGTGCATACAAATCAAAGAATTGATGAGGAGTAGAATTATTGCCAATGTTCCATGGCTGTTGTGGAGCAATTTGTCACACCCCATTTTTGCCACCTTAGCTAGGGTTTGTCATTGCATGTGTCTTTTTGTTTCCTTTTTGAGTCTAGTCTTTTGCATTGAGTTTCTAGGGTCCTAAGGATGGTGTGTATGAATTTTGGTTCGATTTGGAGTTGATCTCGAGGGTTAATTAGAACTTTTGTGACTTGAGGGGCATAATCGTCTTTTTGATCACAAACTTTCCATTTGACCTTGAAATGATCTCCAAGTTGCCAATTGGAGTTCATATGGTTGTATTTGAGGTATTTGTGGGTTCAATTCGATGAATTGAAGGTTCGGGATTAGAATGGCTCATTAAGGCTCAGGTTGGCTAAAAGACCTACTTCGGGTTAGCTCGAATTGGCTCATGATTTTCACTCTATGACTACTCATTTGACCTTGATTGGTCTTAATTTCATCCCCAAATGTGTTTAGGGAGGTTGAATTTCGAATTGGAAAGCATTCGGTGCGACCCTATGTGCATACCTAAGCTAAGCGATGGTGAGGCATAGCGGTTAACCACCTTTGTAGGACTCAACCATGCAGCCATGGCTAGGGTTTCTCACCCTCAAGTGACTCAAATTACATTCCCCTTCGAAACACGGTCGTTTTGGCTTTCGTTTCGTCAAAATCGGAGTTAATTTGAACCCTAAAACACATTTGGAAGCTGAAAAGGTCAAAAATGGGCTGAAGCTGACATGGCCTCGGGTGACCACCCAGGCCTGGGCGGCTAGCCGCCTGGGCCCAGGCTGCTAGCCGCCCAGCCCCAGGTGGTCACCCGAGCCACTTTCCTTTTTTGAGCCTTGACGCGGCTCCCACCCTATTTTCTCGGATTTGCTCGCCTTTGGCCGCCATTTAACCCTAATTTCAGCCTTTTTTGACCTACTTGAGCCCCAAGGTAACCTCTAAGAGCCCTTGGATCAATCCCTAGGGTTTTAATCCCAACCATTGAGGATTTTCCCTCAATCCCTATAAATACCCCCTTATACTTCAGCAATGGGGGACACTTTGGAGGCACTTTGGTGAGACTTGGAGGCTATGGCAGCCATCCTTAGGGTAGTTTAACCTAAACTTAGAGTGAGAGAGTGTGAGAGAAAGCTTGAAGGAAGGCTGGAGCATTGCTTGAAGGCTTGAAGGAGGTTGTTTCCAGCAGCACACAAGAGGAGGAGGACTCTCTACAGCAGCCACAAAAGGTATACCCCTCCCCCTTTCTCTCTTTCATTCAAACTAGGGTTTTTTACATAGCTTTGCATTATTTCATGTTTAAAGCTTATTGTTTTATCATGTGTTGATGCTTCTAATGCTTAGAATGCATGATTAGGATGTTGTCTATGGCTGGTTTTGCATGATATAATGTCATTCTATGTGGTTTTATGAGTCTTTGTGTTTTTAGGGTTTTTTAGAGTCTTTTCTAGGGTTTTGCATGGAATAGTCATTATTTCATGTTAAAGTTTGTGTTTTTATTGTGTTTTTCTGCTTCTATTAGCTAGTATGCATGATTAGGATCATATTTGTGGGCTGTTTAGTATGCTAGGATGTTATTCCATGTGATTTACTGCATGTTTGGGATTCTAAGGTTTCCTTAGTGCTGAAATTGAGTTTATGTTTAGAATAGCTATATTTCATGTGCAAGCTTGTATTTTTCTCATGTGTGGATGCTTCTATTGATTAATATGCATGATTAGCATGATGTCTATGATGGGCTTTGCATGATTTAGAGTTATTTTATGGAATTTTATGCACTAGTGTGATTCTAGGGTTTTATTCATCCTTGTGTGGGTTTAGTTGCATATAACATGATTGGTTAGGGATTTTTCCCTGTTTTTTCTTCATAGTTGCTGCATATGTGTTCCATATTAGGTAACTATGATATTTCTAGCATTCATATAGTTGATTTTAGGGTTTTTTGCATATAGGGTTGAATTAGGGTTTTAGTTAGCTTATGATTCATGTTGTAGCATGACTTGTGGTTGATTTTAAGCCTTATTCCAATTCTGTCCAGATCTGTTATTTGTCCTTGATATGATATTTTGAGCATGTGTTAGCCTATGTTTGGGCATGATAATGGCTTGATTTGGAATCTAGCTTGTTTGGTTGGTATTTTTGGTATGTTTTGCATAGAAATTGCAGGTGCTTTGACAGGTACAACAGGTGCAACTACCCCACCAATGTGGGGTGGTTATTTTGGCTATTGTGAGATGAAATCTTACAAATAAGGTAATTACCCTATGCAATAGGGTGGTTACTTTGACAGGTTGCTTTTGCTTAAGGTAAGTAGGGTGTGAGGGTGCCCCAATTCACCCTTCTTTCCTTCCTTTGAAACTTTCCCTTTCTTCCCCCCTAGGGTTGTTTCCTAATAGAGGGGTATGGTAATTCCTATAGTTTCCTTTCATCAAAAAATTGCCTTTTGAATCAAGGTTTCCATTTCTTATCAAAATTCCATATCTTACCAAAAATCCTTTGAGAATCATTTATTTTGGAAACTTACCATGTTTTACTTGAAAGGAAACTTAGGGTTTACCATAGGCCTTGATTAGGTTATAACCCTATTCCCTTTCGAACTACGTGGACTTTGATCCATGTATTTCCATACATGGTACGTAGGCGCTCTTCGTGATGTTCAAGTCCGCCCTAGGATACTAAGTATCCTAGGTTTTCTTCTCCCCCCTCTTTCTTTTTTCTGTTTTTTCTTTGGATTTACATGATTATATGGATGAATGAATGAATGATATGCATGCTGTCTTGTGATGATAACTGTTGATTTATGTGTGATTAAGACTTTGATTTAGCCCAATTAAATTAAGAGACCGTTTAGGGCGATATGGGTGCCTATAGGCTTTGCCTAGAACCTTCCCATATCGTAACTTAGCCTCCGAATCCCCGAATTCTCTGGTTTCCAAAAGATCATTTGCCTTTCCATTTTTAAATATGGAGTCAATCTTTTGTTTTCCTAAAACAAAACTGTTTTTAGGGTTTTTCCTTGTTTCCTTTAAAAAATAAGGTGGCGACTCCTTTCTTTTTCCAAACCCATTCGTGGGCCCTCTTTTCCTGGGTCCACAGATTGGCGACTTTTAAACCCTCCTGTGGGCCTTAACCATTTCTGGGGTTCACAGAACTGGCGACTCCACTGGGGACTTGTGGGCTAGACTCTATACAATTTGATTGGGCTAAGTTAATTTCTTTTGTTTAATTAAAATCAATCACATTGCATTCGCTTGATTGTGTGCTTTCATTTATTGCATTGTGTGCGCAAACTCTTGCATGTTAGGATCGATGTCCCTTGCCACTGACGGGCCTAGCCTCAACCTTGGTTTTCCTGATTCCATGAGTTGGGGCGAAAGCTCTCAACCTCTCTTGCCGAGTACCCTTGGGCTTGCCCTTGGGTATATTAAATGAGTTAATCACGTACTGCTGGACCCACGCGGCGTTCCTGATGCCACATGTGGTTAGGTATAAAGATTGCTCAAGCAAGTGAAGGACCCCAGCCTACCCTTATCATTAGTCCATATAGACAGACTTGCAGGACACTATGGTTTCACCCTTATGCACCCACATTGTTTGTAATGATATCATGACCGTGTTTGTGATGTGCTTAATGAACATTTAATAAGAGAACCTTTGCACCCTATATCCTTAATACGTACCTTTCGCCCATGACCCTTGCAAAGGTGATTGGATTAAAAGGGACTAATTGAGTATATATGATGTGAAGTCATTGAGACAAATATGGAAGCCTAGGACATACCCTTAGGATGAGAGACTGATTGTTCCCTTTCGTAGAGGAGTGAGAGGACGTACTGGCTTGGATCCGCGACCAGCAAGGGCGCTTAGTGAAGATTGATTCTACCAACCAGTCAGACATGGCCGATGAAGCAACTAGTGAAGGGGGTTTTGATGTTGAGACTTGTTTGAAGGCTATCATGACCAAACTTGATTACACCACTGATGTATCCGAGAGAGCATTGAAAATGGCCCAAGATATCCAACATAAGATGTCCGAACCCGAACAGAATAATGGCCGTACCCCGGGGGATAACACCGAAAATGGGACCCAGTCTGGAGAAGGCACTAAGACCAATGATGGGGGAAGTACTAAGCCCAAGGGGAATGAATCACCTGAAGTTTTTAACCTAGAAGGGGGAAGTAAGGGGAAGACCTCTGATACAGACTCTATGTTGGCTAGTAAGGTAGAAGCCTTGGAGAGAACTATAAAGGGAATCCGTAGGACAGATGACATGGTGGATGTACGTACCCTATCTTTGTTCCCTCAAGCTCGTATTCCACTACAATTCAAGATGCCCGAATTAGAAAAGTTTGATGGAACGGGTTGCCCCAAGACCCATTTGAAAATGTATGTACGAGCTATGCACCCTCGAGGAGCGACAGATGAACTCTTGGCCCAAATGTTCCATGAAACCCTAGCCACTTCTGCCTTAAAGTGGTTCCTAGCCTTGGATGAGAATAGAACCCGAACTTGGGAGGACATATGTAATGAGTTTTCAGAGCACTACAAGTACAACACTGAGGTGGATGTCACAAGAAGGGACCTAGAGACCACAAAACAAGGGGCTAATGAGACCTTTTCCGCTTTCATTACAAGGTGGAGGCAAAAGGCCTCGAGAATGGCAGATAGACCGAATGAGGAAGATCAGATTCAGTTGGTGGTTAAGAACCTATTGCCGGTGTATCACAAGCACCTCTTTGCTCACTACTTCCCTAATTTCAAGGCTCTTATAGGAGCAGGTACACAAGTTGAGGATGCCATTGCCGATGGGTTAATCAAGATAGAAGAAGTCCAAAAGAGCCGCAGGCCGAACTTTGCTGGGAAAAACAATGCCGAGGTCAATGCCATAGCCCAACCCATTCAACCTATCTCCCTAAATGACACCAACCCACCTCGCCAATTCACCGAGCTGCATATGCCACTTGAGAAAGTACTTGAAAAGCTAAAAAGCCGAGGCCTGTTGAAACCTCTCGACCCAAGACCACCACCAAACCCATTGCCCAAGAGCTACAATGAGAATGAATACTGCAAATTCCACCAAGCCAAAGGCCACTCAACCAACCGTTGCTATCGCCTTAGGCATGAGATCCAAGACTTACTTGACAAGCAAATCATCTCACCACCAACTCCACCAAATCGCCCAAATGTCACTCAAAATCCACTTCCCTCTCATAATTCATCCAACTCCATAAATGCCATTGAAGCCGACCCATCTCGACCTTGCCTACCCATAAGACAATACACTCCATTACCCATGTCCTTGACCCAAGCCTTTCACCAATGCTGTAACCAAGGCCTTATCATACCTCACCCTCCAAAGCCAAGACCCCAAACACCCCATCAATATTGCCAATACCATGGTATACCCGGCCATGACGCTGAGGACTGTGCTATGTTGAGAAAGGTCGTCCAAGACCTCATTGATCAAAAGACCCTACAATTGCCAAAGAAGTCCATCCAACAGCAGTTGAAAGAAAGATATGAAGCAGGAGACCCTCAAGTGGGGTTATTGGGGGAACCTTCGGGGAAATTCGATTACTATGTGCTTTATCCTGATCCATTGCCAAGTGAGCCCATAATTCCTACGGGCTGGGATGATATACCTGAAGAGGTGCAGATGGAGGACATTGACATGATTGAATGGGATGACCTGATGGGTGACACAAATGAAATTGATGACATATGGGCTAGTGATGAAGAAGTAGACCACATGACAAGAGGGGGCCGCCATTTCAAGCCTCCGCACTTGGAATCTGATAATCCACTGGGTGAGTTAGATAAGCGCCTTGATGTGCAAGAAGAAGAGGATGAAGTACTCCGACAATTGAAGAAGACCAATGCCAATATCACCATCTGGGGCTTGCTTATGGCCTCTCACAAGCACAGACAGACAGTGCTGAAGTTGTTAAACCAGATACAGGTTCCGGTTGATTTGTCTCCTGAGGGATTGGTGAATCTAGTAAACCCTGCTCCGAAGAATTCCACTATAGTGTTCACAGAGGCGGACTTACCTAAGAGTGGGCCAAGCCACTCCCAAGCCTTGCACATAACTGTTGATACCATGGGGAAGAGGGTTCCCACAGTTTTGATTGATAATGGTTCCGCACTAAATGTATGTCCCTTGAGAACTGCAACTGTTTTGGGCTTGGGGCCCACTGATTTCATTCCATCTGGGCAGACAGTGAGGGCGTATGATAATACCCGTAGAGAAGTAATTGGGATGATCACTTTACCTTTAATCATGGGACCCACAGAGTTCAGAGTAGAGTTTCAAGTCTTGGATGTGCCGTCATGCTTTAATCTGTTATTGGGAAGGCCTTGGATTCATCCTGCTGGGGCTGTACCATCATCATTGCATCAAAAGGTAAAGTTCCCACATGAGGGAGCCATTGTTACACTTCAAGGGGACTATGATTTGAAAATGGCGGGTGTACCCATATGCGAAATAAAACCAGAATCAGTTGAGATACCCTTGTCGGGGTTTGAGTATGTGCAATGCATTGAAAAGGAGTTGGAAAAGGAAGAATTGATACCCCTTGACTATTGTCCCCATGGTAATTTACATGTTGGTGAGATAATGCGGAAAATGAATTTCTTCCCGGGTATGGGCCTAGGGCGTCGCCAACAAGGAATTCCCCATTCTATTCAAAGCCGGGTTGTTTCCTACACTTTTGGGTTAGGATATGAGCCCACTAAGAATGACTATGCAGAAATGACAAGGAGGAATAAGGAGAAGGGAAAAGCTAGAGCAGAAGGAAGGGTGCCAGACTTTAAGATTCCACCATACAGGCCGACTCTGAATGGCTATTTCATCAAGGAGGGGGATGACTTCCTGTACTGTGGGTTCCCAGAGCCTATGTTCAATCCAACAACCAAGATCAGAATCCCAGGATTTGAGATTTTCTTCACCGAGTGGTATCCAATCACCGCCGAAATCGTGGATGATGAAGCCATCAATGACAGTTATTGGGAGAAGAAAGAAGAAGATTGGGTGGAGCACATGGATTCTGAAACCATGGTCACCATGTTCCAAGATATGGTTCTTACTTTGGGGGAGTCAGCAACAGAAGATTGCCAAGATTCGTCAATCCACCATGCAACCATGCCACTTCACAATTGGTACCTAGAAGATGGAGCCATTGCAGAGATCCTTGAAGAAGAAGATCATGACCTGCCTGATAGTAGCTTGTAGGTTCCTTAGTTAGAGTCTTTCCTACTTTCAATAAAGTGTGTCCGCCTATCCCACTTTGTGGAGTTAGGAGTCGTTTCATAGTTGTGGCACCAAATTTTGTTTCCTTTTCAAGTTTGTGTCTTTTTGTTTGTTCCTTTAATGAAGTGTGTTTCTTTTATATATTTTGCTTGCAGTGTTTCCTTCCTCTCTTCTATGGATATTTATGGCATGGATATAGATCCTAGGAATGACGTCCCCCCGGAGCTCGTCGAGCGAAGGAAAAGGGGTGTCACTGAACCTAACATGGATGAATTGGAATCAATCAATTTAGGGACAAATGAATTGCCAAAGATAATTAAAATTGGGATAACCCTCTCACCACTTGAAAAAGAAAAGCTGATAGCCCTCTTAAAGGCCAACATAACAGCCTTTGCATGGTCTTATGAAGACATGCCCGGCATAGATCCAGACATTGTGCAGCACTTCATCCCCACCGATCCCCTTAAAAAGCCGGTAAAGCAAAAATTGAGAAGATTGAAACCCGAGTGGGCATTGAAGGTAAAGGAGGAAGTAACCAAGCAACTCGATGCGGGTTTCCTACAGGTTGTGGAGTATCCCAAGTGGTTATCTAATATAGTTCCCGTGCCTAAAAAGGATGGAAAAGTGAGGATGTGTGTGGATTTTCGAGATCTTAATGCAGCAAGCCCTAAGGATGATTTCCCTTTGCCCCACATTGATGTATTGGTAGATAGTACTGTAGGACATGCGCTCCTCTCTTTCATGGATGGGTTTTCCGGATACAATCAGGTAAAGATGGCGCCGCAAGATATGGAGAAAACGGCCTTTATTACACAGTGGGGAACATATTGCTACAAAGTGATGCCGTTCGGTTTGAGAAATGCCGGGGCTACCTATCAGAGAGCTGCTACAACGTTGCTGCATGACATGATCCATAAGGAGGTGGAAGTATATGTGGACGACATGATCGTGAAGTCCGTGGACCGAGAAGGACACTTCATGGCACTGGAAAGGTTCCTGGAGCGAGCAAAGAAGTACAACTTGCGGTTGAATCCACAGAAATGCACCTTTGGTGTCACTGCGGGCAAGCTATTAGGATTCATGATTACTCATAGAGGAATTGAGGTTGATCCGGGAAAAATCAAGGCCATTGTGGAGATGGAGCCGCCTAGCACAGAGAAGCAGATTCGAGGGTTCTTGGGGAGAATTCAGTACATAAGCAGGTTCATTGCTAATTTGACTATGGTATGCGAGCCGATTTTCAAGTTACTTAAGAAGGGGGTGCCGAAGGTATGGAACGAAGAATGTCAAGAAGCTTTTGAGATCATCAAAAGGTATTTGAGTAATCCACCAATTCTAGTTCCTCCGCGACAAGGTGAGCCGTTATTGTTATACTTGACGGTCACTGAAACCGCGACGGGAGCTATGCTAGCTCAGTACCTTGAGGGGTCGAAAAAGGAGAATGCCATTTACTATCTAAGCAAGAAGATGACAGACTATGAGGTGAAGTACAATGCCATAGAGAAGGCTTGTGTGGCTTTGGTATGGGCAACTCAGAAACTCCGTCACTACATGATGTCGTATGAGGTTTTCTTGATAAGCCGAATAGACCCACTGAAGTACCTGATAGAAAGGCCGGTCTTGTCCTACAGAACTGCCCGATGGTCAATTCTTCTCAATGAATTCGACATAAAGTATGTAACACAGAAGTCAGTAAAAGGAAGTGTCATTGCAGATTACTTGGCTAGCTGCCCTGTGGCGTCATCAAAACAATTTAATGATCAATTCCCCGATGAGGATGTCCTGGAGATTGGAAAGAAGAGTTGGAAAGTATACTTTGATGGAGCTGCAAATAAGAGAGGGTATGGGATAGGAGTTCTACTAGTCTCACCTGAAGAAGCATTCACACCATTGGCGGTTAAGTTAGGGTTTGAAGCCACCAACAACATTGCCGAGTATGAAGCCTGCATCCTTGCATTGGAAGCTGCACTAGAACTGGGGATCAAAGAGTTAGAAGTTTTCGGAGATTCAGCACTGATTATCTGCCAGATAAAGGGAGAGTGGAAGACTCGTGATGAGAAGCTGTTGCCGTATCATGCTTACTTAGAAGCCTTGACTAAGGAATTTGTGGAAATAGAGTTCAACTATTTGTCAAGAAATAAGAATCAGTTCGCTGATGCTTTGGCAACTCTAGCTTCTATGGTGGAAATCCCGGATGGTGGGAATGTAAAACCATTGGTGATAGAATGTAGAGAAAAACCTGTGTATTGCTGTTCTATTCGAGAAGGAGAGTTGAAAGATGGCCATCCTTGGTACTATGACATCATGAAATTCATTGAGGAAAAGGAGTATCCTGAAGGAGCAACCCGCGTTGATAGGAGAACACTGAGGAGACTAGCAAGTCACTATGTTTTGTGTGGAGGAAAGCTATACCGAAGGTCATACGATGGGGTCCATCTGTTGTGTGTCACTGAGGAAGAAGCCGAGCGTCTTGTTAGTGAAATCCATGAAGGAGTTGGAGCACCGCACATGAATGGTTATATGCTAGCCAAGAAAATCATAAGGTTGGGTTACTATTGGTCTACAATGGAGAGAGATTGCCATGCACATGTTAAGAAGTGTCACAAATGTCAAGTCTTTGCTAATGGACAACACTTGCCTTCCATGCCTTTGACAAGTATGTCATCACCTTGGCCCTTTGCAGTATGGGGAATAGATATAATTGGGCAGATTAAGCCGAAAGCCTCCAATGGGCATGAGTACATCTTGGTAGCTATTGATTACTTCACTAAGTGGGTAGAAGCAGCTTCCTTCAAGACCCTGAATGCCAAGAAGGTAGCACAGTTCATACAGCTCAACATCGTCTACAGATATGGGGTACCCCATGAGATCATTTCAGACAATGGTCAGCACTTTCAGAAAGAAACCAAGGAGCTCTTGCGGAAATACAATATAGTGCACCATCTATCCTCCCCTTATCGCCCGCAGACTAATGGAGCAGTGGAGGCCGCCAACAAGAATGTTAAGAAGATACTACAGAAAACAGCTGACACCTACACTGATTGGCATGAGAAGTTGCCATTAGCCGTGTGGGGCTATAGAACATCTGTGAGATCATCAACAGGGGCTACCCCTTATTCCTTGGTGTATGGGATGGAGGCTGTTTTGCCTATTGAGTTGGAGGTACCGTCATTACGGGTTGCTATGGAGAGTCAGATAGCAGAAGCAGATTGGGTTAAGAACCGTTATGATGAGCTGGCATTGCTCGATGAAAGGCGATTGAGGGCCTTGTATCATGTGCAGGGATATCAGCGAAGGGTTGCAAGAGCATTCAACAAGCATGTCAAAGACCGAGGTTTGAAGACAGGGGATTTGGTGTTGAAAGAAATCAGAGCTCCTATTTTTGATCCACGAGGAAAGTTCAAGCCAAGTTGGGGTGGTCCGTATGTTATCAAAGAGATATTACCAGCAGGGGCTGTTCGCCTCATGGATTTTGATGGAATTGAGTTCGCTCGTCCTACCAATTTGGATCAATTGAAGAAGTATTATGTGTAAGGCCTGCTAGGTTGAAAACCCATAAGGGCGGCCTAGGCAAAAGTTAAGGCATTTGAACTACGAGGGCCTGATTCCCCATTCCTAAAAAAAAAAAAAAAGAAAAAAGAAAAAAAATGAAAAGAAAAGAAAAAATGAAAAAAGGATGGGGATACGTAGGCAGCCCATAAAGTTACCTTGGGTGCGGTCCAAACAACACCACAACAACAAATCTCAAAATTGAATTATTATTGGCAATTCATTTAGAACTAATTGATTGACATAGCAATTTATTGATGTTAGATAAAGAACTATTGACATGCCATAGATAACCTATTTCTAAAAGTCTTCAAGTCTTTTTGTTTTTCTTCAGAGTCTCTTGGTTTGCTTTCTTCTCTTTTCTTTCAAGTCTTCGCTTCTTTCGCAAGTCATGAGCATGTGCTGCTTCCACTGCTTCCAGAATATCTTCCCTACAAAATCCAAGTCTTGTGTCCTTGACGAGGTCATAAATCCTCTCCCTGCATATGGTTTCTCTTTCACCCAAGCTATTCTTCAACCATATCTTGTATTCAGGGCTCATGACATAAGGCCCATCAGTGTTTTCAACCCGAGTCAGTTTCAGTTGGTCAGTCCATCTAGTCTTGGCCCACTTAATCATTGTGGGGCCCACAGGTTCGACAGAATGATCAAATACCACAGAAGTAGGTATGGTTGGCATGGCACCCATTTGACGAAGGATTCTTGAAGTCCAATAGAATGAAGTTGATCTCAACCCTATGAGCTTGACCATAGCACACCCAGAAGTTCGGAGAAGAATTTGTTCCTTGCATCCCCATGTGGAGACAAACCACCTGATGTTTCGCCATGAGAGAGTTTGCAAGTAGCCCAACCATTCCCTCAAAGAAAATTGACCAGGGAGTTCAACTCGACGGCAACAATAATGTTGGGGTTTGTATGGGTTAATGGTGGTAAGAGACAAGAAGTTAAGCCTTTCAAGAAGCCACATCTGCAGTAGAATGGGGCTCCCTCCTAATGGGGCTTGTGGGTTATCATGAACTTTGTCTAAACTATTGAGGGTTTCAGCTAGCACCATAGGAATCAGGTTGTTGTGTTCAAGAAGAAAAGGAATCAGTTCGCATATTTGAATAGGGACATAGAGAGTCCCCGTGGAGATAAGGAAGCGACCAATCAAGCAGAAAGCAAGAGCATGTTGAGTGGGAAGGTTGAAATTCAAGGTACCTTTGCTGTCATGGGCCAAGAAGGAAGTTGCTATTTCCATAAGGTTCACCATGTGATCCTTCACAAATATGGAGGCCTCTTGTTGAGAAATCCCAAGGAAGTTGGAGAAGGAAATCGAGTAACTTGAGCGTGGAGTAGGGAGGATGAAAGGTCCTACAGGTGAAACTCCATACAAAGCGCAGAACTCTTCCATTGTTGGGCATAGTTCTTCATAGTTGAAGCGGAATACATGAAGTTGGGGATCCCAAAAATATGTAGCAGCAGTAAGAAGAGTGGTTTCAAGCTTCACATGCATCAAAGAAAACAACGGATCCAAGCAGTAGCGCTTGAACTCCTTCCTTGCCTCCGCACTCATAACCTTCAGAAAATCACTCAAGAGTTTGTCTAGGGCTTCCAAAACTTGCTCTCAATGAATGTTAGTAGGGTTTGAGACCCCTTGGATGTGCTTTTATAGGAAAAAATTCGGAAATCCGTGTTTTGGAAGGTGGAATCCCGTCAAAATAGGAAGTTTCCTAAAATCAGGCGAAACACCGCTTCGGGCTCGGGTGACCACCCAGGCCTGGGCGGCTAGCCGCCTGGGCCCAGGCGGCTAGCCGCCCAGCCCCAGGTGGTCACCCGAGACCGCCGCTTTGTTTCGCCCATTTTTGCCCTGTTATGCCTTCATTTGGCCCTTTTGTGATGTTTTGACTTTTTTGTGCTTGATTTAAGCCCATTTTTCACTCAATACAAGATCATATCATTGCAATAAAGTTCGAACATAGATTCATCAAGTATCCATAATAAAGGTTCAAGGTTGGGAATTGAAATTCCTAATTAATACATAACAAATAGATTCCAAACATTCCTAACAAGAGGTGAGTGAAACTCAATGATTTCCCGTGGGCCTTCTCTTTCGACTTGGCCCAGCTCCATCATGCCCTGAACGAGGTGCTCTAGGAGGGGGCATATCCTGTGGTGGATTAGATGATGATGCCTGTTGCAAACAAAGAGAATGAGTTAGGAGGGTAATGGTGCCAATCCTAGTTGAAAGTTAATAAGATGATCACTTACTTGGGGATTTAAGCGTGCTTCCAGAACTGAGTTCTCTAAACTCATTCGCACAAGATCCCTCCTCAATCCTTCATTGAGTTCAATGCATTCCTGGGCATACTCCCGTGGAACCTAGGAAAGTATAAACATGGTTAACAATAATGAAAGAATCCAATTTCAAAAAGATAAGAGTTTAGAACTCACATTCTCATAATATGGATCGATCTTGGGATATTCATCGAATGGTGGATGGGTAATATCAGTCTTCACAAATTTTGTCCCACTGCACAAGTTCACATACCAATTTAGTTGTGGGAGGGGTGGAGGTTGATTTCCTTCAAGGTCCTCATCCTCGTCATTGTAAGTCATCCCAGTGGCAGATCCAACTGTGGAGCTGTGTCCCCTTGCCCGTCGGCCCTGAAATTCAAATATTTGTCAAATGGAGTCTTTCATGTAATCTTAAAAAAGAGTTTAAGAGTGTGGGGAGCTCACCCCTTGAGGTGGGAGACCAGTGACCCTAGGATTCATTAGATATTGTCGGCAAAAGGCAGTGTATTCTATGCGAGGGGAGGTGAATCCCTCAGCATCCCAACCCCTCAGAGCTTCTTCTAGTTCATCACCCGCTAGGTGGCTAGTGTGCCTCATGTTCTCTGGTGGCATGGAAGGTGTCACAGCTGCATTCATGTTTCCATGGACTTGTCTCAGGACTCGTTCCCCAAGATACCAGCTTCTACCTGTGGGGCCTTCAAAAAGGACCCTTTTGCTTGTCAACTCCAAACAAGAGGAGTACTTCTCAGGTAGCCTATGCTCCCACAACCTCCATGGATCCCATTCCACCTGTTGAGTTTGAAATGAGAAATGAAAGAAAAAAGATAAAAAAGAGAAAGAGAAAGAAAGATTTTACCATATCAGCAGTCAAGCTGGCAAGATATGCCCTTGCATGGGCATAATCGTGTCGATTGGAGGCTCTTGTAGCCAAGCAAGATGGAGCATAATTCTGAAGGATGGGCCATGACATGGCATCACTAGCAAGAGTCGGGCGACACATGTTCAGGTACTCGTAGTACCATATCTGTGGAAAACCAAAGAAAAAGAAGAAATCATGTGTGTGTTAAGTTTCGGGAAATAATAGAGAATTGAATGTTCTTTGTTACCTCCCAAACGAAAGGAAGTCCCCCAAAGTTCTTTGCAACTCCTCGGGACATGTCAGTCATGGAGCGATACATGTTTGCGAAAGCAGCTCCACCCCAATTGTATCTCCCAATTTTGTTCACATCTTCCATGCTAGCTAGCAACTCAAGTCGAGCCATGTCATTGGTGCCCGCAAAGAAGGTGCATGAAATCATGTAGAGCAAGAAAGCTCTCACAATGTATTGGGGATCCGTCCCCTCACTCTCTTCTTCAGTGGCAAAGGTGTTGTAGAGCCAAGTACGGCGCACACCTTTTGGGCTTAATTCCGCTTCAACCCCAAGTAGAGCTACTATGTAGTTTTGATCCATGTTGGCATGTTCATAGTAGTCCAAGCGCTTACCTTTCAAGCTCAACCCAGTTATCATGGTGAAATCCTTAGGGGTCATGGTCATCTCCCCGAAGCTAAAATGGAAAGTGTTGGTGGTGTCCCACCATAGCTCTGTCAAGGCAAATAATGCTTGCCTATCCCATTGCTCGTTCCATAGAGCATCTAGGAAGGGCTCAAAACCCGCCTTCTTTATTATCTTGCGAGCACGTGGTTGGGCATGATTCATATGTCTCCACCAAGAGATGAGTCCCTTTATTGATGTCCTTGTACGGAGACCTTGGAAGTCGGGCTATGTCAAAAGATTGTGTATTGAATTAGCATTGAAAACATAGAGATATTGGGCATACATTGGTAATTGATTTCAAATGGTTTTCCAAAAGTTTTAAAATATGGGTTTTGATTCATGAAATGAATTAGAAATGAATGCCCATGACTTTGTGTATTCAAATTCATTGATTTTGTAAGGATTGAACATGTTTTTGTCTTTCGGGCATTTTATCGAACACTTGGTGTGTGACTTGTTTTCAAGCATTGAAATGAAAGATTTTTGTATACCAAATCCTTGCCAAGACCATTTGACTTTACACTACAATGAAAACCAATTGATTTTTCAAGAATTGAACATGTTTTTGTCTCTTTGGCATTTTATCAAACACTTGGTGGGCATCTTTTCTCAAGCATTGGGAAACAAGCTTTTTGCACATTCAATCCTTGCCAAATCAATGAACTTGGCTTAACAATGATAGAAACAATCAAAAGAAGATCATGGGAATGCATTTTATCCAATAGAAATCAAAATTTCATGATAAACATGTTAAGTTGGGAAGAACTAACCTCATGTTGGGAATGGAGGTAGGAGAGATGCTTCTTAGGTTCAAGCAACACCTTGTCTTGGGATGCATCATAGATTGGTGCCTTGTATGTATTCTTGATCACATAATATGGATACTTGATGTTGGAATCATTGCTAGAAGCCATTGTTGGTGGTTGAGCTTGTATGTGAGAAAAATGGGTTTGATAAGAAAGATGATGAATTTGATCTTGCAACTTGATGATTGATGCTGGTTTTTGTTGTTGAATGACTTGTTCTTGATGCTATTTCATGCACACAACTTGAATTGAAAGTGAAACTTTGATTGAGAATGTGTTTGTGAGTGTTTGGAGAAGATGGAATGAGTTTCTAGAGAGAGAAACTCTCAATTTTCGAAATTGGGTGAGTGTGAGCACAAATGGGGGGTCAAGGGTTTAAAAACCCAGAATTTTGAGGACCCTAGCCTCGGGTAACCGCCCAGCATGGGGCGGCAAGCCGCCTGGGCTTGGGCGGCAAGCCACCAGCAGCCAGGTGGTCACCCCCCCTTGCTCGCTCCGTTGCGCTCGTTTGGCCTTTGCTCGCCTATTCGCGCTTTTGAACCCTCTTTGAGATGAAATCTCAAGCTTGTTTTGAGTTGAAAAATGAATGAATATCTTGACATTGTTTGACATGAAATGATTTGAAAGAGATTGCATTGATGGCCCTTGTATGGGCATGGCCTGCTAGTAGGGTTGAACAACCCTTTCTATGCATATGATTTTTGATCATTAGGGATGAATTCCCTCCTATGTCACTATGATTCTTTGTTATTTGGGATAAAGATACCTTCCCTATATGCATGTGAATGATTGCTTTCATGAGGAGAATGTGTCTCCTATATGAGTTGATGTTTGAGTTGAGGCATGAATAGCCTCCATGTGAGATGACTTGGTGAATTTGTTGAGTGTTGGTAAGTAGAAGCTTACCTTTGTCTTGATGACTTAGTGAGAGAAAGATGCAATCTTTCTCATGATTACATGCTTACCTTGATGATTTGAAAGATGCAATCTTTCCCCATGACTTGTGTTTACCTTGATGGTTTGATTATGAGAAGGACGCGATCTTTCTCATGCTATGTGTTCACCTTGAGAGTTTGATATGAGAAGGATGCAATCTTTCTCACGTCCTATGTTTACCTTGATGGCTTGAAAGATGCGATCTTTCCCAATGGTATGTGTTTACCCTGATTGAAGGTTGTGACCTTCCTCGTGCTATGTGACTACCTTAACAATTGAATGATAACCTTGATGGTTTGAATATGAGAAGGATGTATCTTTCTCATGCTTTGAGATAGCCTTGATGGCTTCCTGTGGTATGTGTTTACCTTGATTGATTTGAGCAAGAGAAGGACGTGATCTTTCTCGTGTTATGTGATTTACCTTGATATTTGAATGATAACCTTGATGGTTTGAATATGAGAAGGATGTATCTTTCTCATATTTTGGGATAGCCTTGATGGCATGGTGTTACCTCGTACTATTCGCCAGTTGTCACTGGCAAAGTATGGGAAGACCTTTCATCGAACGAAGTTCGATGTAAGCTATGGATACCTTATACTATTCACCAGTTGTCACTGGTATAGTATGGGAAGACCTTTCATCGAACGAAGTTCGATGTAAGTTATGGATACCTCGTACTATTCGCCAGTTGTCACTGGCATAGTATGGGAAGACCTTTCATCGAACGAAGTTCGATGTAAGCTATGGATACCTCGTATTATTCACCAGTTGTCACTGGTGCAGTATGGGATGTGATTACCTTGATAATTGAGTAATAACCTTGACGGTTTGAATATGAGAAGGATGTATCTTTCTCATATTTTGGGATGGCCTTGATGGCATAATGTTACCTTGTACCATTCGCCAGTTGTCACTGGCATAGAATTGGAAGACCTTTCATCGAACGAAGTTCGATGTAAGCTGTGGATACCTCATCTTGTTCCCCAGTGAAACTGATATACAGTATGAGAGGAGTTCTGTAGAACTTATGAGGAGTACCTTTGTGCTTGTGTATGATGAATTTGAAGAATTCAATGATATGTTCACCCTCTTTTCCCCAGTGGGTCTTGATGAAATCAATTCCCCGGGCAAAAATGGGTTGTTCTTTTGGTCATTGGCTTGCAAGTGAAACTTGCTCACCAATGAGGGGCTTCTGTCACACCCCATTTTTGCCACCTTAGCTAGGGTTTGTCATTGCATGTGTCTTTTTGTTTCATTTTTGAGTCTAGTCTTTTGCATTGAGTTTCTAGGGTCCTAAGGATGGTGTGTATGAATTTTGGTTCGATTTGGAGTTGATCTCGAGGGTTAATTAGAACTTTTGTGACTTGAGGGGCATAATCGTCTTTTTGATCACAAACTTTCCATTTGACCTTGAAATGATCTCCAAGTTGCCAATTGGAGTTCATATGGTTGTATTTGAGGTATTTGTGGGTTCAATTCGATGAATTGAAGGTTCGGGATTAGAATGGCTCATTAAGGCTCAGGTTGGCTAAAAGACTTACTTCGGGTTAGCTCGAATTGGCTCATGATTTTCACTCTATGACTACTCATTTGACCTTGATTGGTCTTAATTTCATCCCCAAATGTGTTTAGGGAGGTTGAATTTCGAATTGGAAAGCATTCGGTGCGACCCTATGTGCATACCTAAGCTAAGCGATGGTGAGGCATAGCGGTTAACCACCTTTGTAGGACTCAACCATGCAGCCATGGCTAGGGTTTCTCACCCTCAAGTGACTCAAATTACATTCCCCTTCGAAACACGGTCGTTTTGGCTTTCGTTTCGTCAAAATCGGAGTTAATTTGAACCCTAAAACACATTTGGAAGCTGAAAAGGTCAAAAATGGGCTGAAGCTGACATGGCCTCGGGTGACCACCCAGGCCTGGGCGGCTAGCCGCCTGGGCCCAGGCTGCTAGCCGCCCAGCCCCAGGTGGTCACCCGAGCCACTTTCCTTTTTTGAGCCTTGACGCGGCTCCCACCCTATTTTCTCGGATTTGCTCGCCTTTGGCCGCCATTTAACCCTAATTTCAGCCTTTTTTGACCTACTTGAGCCCCAAGGTAACCTCTAAGAGCCCTTGGATCAATCCCTAGGGTTTTAATCCCAACCATTGAGGATTTTCCCTCAATCCCTATAAATACCCCCTTATACTTCAGCAATGGGGGACACTTTGGAGGCACTTTGGTGAGACTTGGAGGCTATGGCAGCCATCCTTAGGGTAGTTTAACCTAAACTTAGAGTGAGAGAGTGTGAGAGAAAGCTTGAAGGAAGGCTGGAGCATTGCTTGAAGGCTTGAAGGAGGTTGTTTCCAGCAGCACACAAGAGGAGGAGGACTCTCTACAGCAGCCACAAAAGGTATACCCCTCCCCCTTTCTCTCTTTCATTCAAACTAGGGTTTTTTACATAGCTTTGCATTATTTCATGTTTAAAGCTTATTGTTTTATCATGTGTTGATGCTTCTAATGCTTAGAATGCATGATTAGGATGTTGTCTATGGCTGGTTTTGCATGATATAATGTCATTCTATGTGGTTTTATGAGTCTTTGTGTTTTTAGGGTTTTTTAGAGTCTTTTCTAGGGTTTTGCATGGAATAGTCATTATTTCATGTTAAAGTTTGTGTTTTTATTGTGTTTTTCTGCTTCTATTAGCTAGTATGCATGATTAGGATCATATTTGTGGGCTGTTTAGTATGCTAGGATGTTATTCCATGTGATTTACTGCATGTTTGGGATTCTAAGGTTTCCTTAGTGCTGAAATTGAGTTTATGTTTAGAATAGCTATATTTCATGTGCAAGCTTGTATTTTTCTCATGTGTGGATGCTTCTATTGATTAATATGCATGATTAGCATGATGTCTATGATGGGCTTTGCATGATTTAGAGTTATTTTATGGAATTTTATGCACTAGTGTGATTCTAGGGTTTTATTCATCCTTGTGTGGGTTTAGTTGCATATAACATGATTGGTTAGGGATTTTTCCCTGTTTTTTCTTCATAGTTGCTGCATATGTGTTCCATATTAGGTAACTATGATATTTCTAGCATTCATATAGTTGATTTTAGGGTTTTTTGCATATAGGGTTGAATTAGGGTTTTAGTTAGCTTATGATTCATGTTGTAGCATGACTTGTGGTTGATTTTAAGCCTTATTCCAATTCTGTCCAGATCTGTTATTTGTCCTTGATATGATATTTTGAGCATGTGTTAGCCTATGTTTGGGCATGATAATGGCTTGATTTGGAATCTAGCTTGTTTGGTTGGTATTTTTGGTATGTTTTGCATAGAAATTGCAGGTGCTTTGACAGGTACAACAGGTGCAACTACCCCACCAATGTGGGGTGGTTATTTTGGCTATTGTGAGATGAAATCTTACAAATAAGGTAATTACCCTATGCAATAGGGTGGTTACTTTGACAGGTTGCTTTTGCTTAAGGTAAGTAGGGTGTGAGGGTGCCCCAATTCACCCTTCTTTCCTTCCTTTGAAACTTTCCCTTTCTTCCCCCCTAGGGTTGTTTCCTAATAGAGGGGTATGGTAATTCCTATAGTTTCCTTTCATCAAAAAATTGCCTTTTGAATCAAGGTTTCCATTTCTTATCAAAATTCCATATCTTACCAAAAATCCTTTGAGAATCATTTATTTTGGAAACTTACCATGTTTTACTTGAAAGGAAACTTAGGGTTTACCATAGGCCTTGATTAGGTTATAACCCTATTCCCTTTCGAACTACGTGGACTTTGATCCATGTATTTCCATACATGGTACGTAGGCGCTCTTCGTGATGTTCAAGTCCGCCCTAGGATACTAAGTATCCTAGGTTTTCTTCTCCCCCCTCTTTCTTTTTTCTGTTTTTTCTTTGGATTTACATGATTATATGGATGAATGAATGAATGATATGCATGCTGTCTTGTGATGATAACTGTTGATTTATGTGTGATTAAGACTTTGATTTAGCCCAATTAAATTAAGAGACCGTTTAGGGCGATATGGGTGCCTATAGGCTTTGCCTAGAACCTTCCCATATCGTAACTTAGCCTCCGAATCCCCGAATTCTCTGGTTTCCAAAAGATCATTTGCCTTTCCATTTTTAAATATGGAGTCAATCTTTTGTTTTCCTAAAACAAAACTGTTTTTAGGGTTTTTCCTTGTTTCCTTTAAAAAATAAGGTGGCGACTCCTTTCTTTTTCCAAACCCATTCGTGGGCCCTCTTTTCCTGGGTCCACAGATTGGCGACTTTTAAACCCTCCTGTGGGCCTTAACCATTTCTGGGGTTCACACAATTGTGTTCACTTCAGCAGGTGCCTTTCCATTGTTCCCTACCCAACGAAACCTTGAGGGATCTTCAACCTTGATGGTGCCATCGGTTATTGCATCTTCAACTTGTGTCCCAGAGCTAATCAGAGCTTTGAAAGTGGGAAAATGGTGAGCGAACAAGTGCTTGTGATATATAGGCAATAGGTTCTTGACCACCATTCGTATCTGTTCTTCTTCATTAGGCCTATCGAACATTTTAGAAGCTTTCTTCCTCCACCTAGTGATATGGGAAGGGAAAGATTCATTTGCCACCTGTTTGGTAGTCTCCAAGTCTCTCCTTATCACATCAACCTCCGTATTGTACTTGTAGTGATCGGTGAACTCTCTACATACGTCTTCCCATGTTCTAGTCTTTGACTCATCCAAGCTTAGAAACCAATGCAAAGAAGAAGTGCTAAGTGATTCATGGAATAATTGAGCCATCAACTCCTCGGAAGCACCACGAGGTTGCATTGTTCGGACATACATTTTCATGTGGGTCTTAGGGCAACCTGTTCCATCGAACTTTTGCAATTCCAGCATCTTGAATGAAGTCAGCAATCTCGCTTGAGAGAAGAGAGAAAGAGTGTGGATATCCACAAAATCATCAGCACGGCGAATACCCTTCAAAGTTTTCTCCAAAGCCAACATCCTTGCAGCCATCATCTTTTGGTCATCACTCACAGGAGGGTTTTCAGTGGTGGGGACGAAGGTGGATGATTGGGTGTAAATGGGGATATTTTGTAGTGGAAGTTGAGTATGTGGAGGTAGTGGATTTTGAGGCGATGATTAAGTATGTGGAAGTGGTGGATTTTAAGCTTGAGCTCCAACTTGGGCCTATGGATTGGATTGATTTTGGACAATGGGGACTTGAGTGTCGGGTATGGCCTGATCTGTAGGAATATTGTGGATGAGGACAGGGGTTCGGTTGTTGATCTCTTGTGCCATTCTTATTGCGGTTTCAGACTTCACTGATGCCTCTTCCAACTTCCCAAGTATATCATTCAATAGCTTCTCAATTCTTCGTGGATCCGCTGGAGTCCCAGAAACAGATGTCCCCTCAGGTGTAGCTGGATTATTCAATGCAAAAGTCTCATCCATGGCGAGGTCTTGTTTGGTACTTCCTCTGATCAAACGGCCTGAAGAATCACGAGTCCAAGCCAGCACTCTATTACAACCAAATGACCCATACTTAGTTACAAAGTGACACAAAGCGCCTTTAGTCTCCACAATTGATTTAAACGGGCGGGTAATGGTCCAATAACATTCCTTTAGTTGGGCTTCTCATCTTTATGAGCCCAATGGGCTTCAGGTAAGAAGGTCATACTAAAGGGATGTAGGTCGATTGATTTTAAAGTCATGTTACCCCTTAAAATTAACCACCCACATAGCAGTCATTCATATCTCCAACCGCATTCAAGAGTAAGGAACCGGATCACTGTATCGAGAGCTTTGTATCATCTTCTCAAAGAACCATGACATGAATTGCATTACCATTCATTCCATTCACATTCATTCCCACAACACACATTCATGCCCCACATACATTCATTCCATACACACATATATTCAAACACACATCCACTCTGTACCTGCATTCATTCCACAAGCATGGTGACTTTAAACTAGGTGAGTCCATTTGTCCTAGATAGTCCACTACATGCACTAAAAAGGGTAGGATAGTGTCCCCTACTTGCTTGAATCAACTATATATCTATCACGTGTGGCATGAGGGATGCCGCGTGAGTCAAGTGGTACGTGTTGATCCATTTAATATACCCAAGGGTAAAACCCAAGGATACGTGGCAAGAAGAGTTGATAGCTTCGCAAACATGACACCTGAGAACGAAGGGAACCGGGGTCAAGGCTAGGCCAATCAGAAAAGGCAAGGATACATCGACCTATCATTCAAATGCAATTGCGCACACAATGCAATAAAGTAAGCACACATTCAAGCATATGCAAGTGATTGATTTTAATTTAAGTAATTAAATTAGCTCATATAAATTCCTTGAATCTAGTCCACTAATCCCCGGTGGAGTCACCAGACTGTGAACCACGGGTTTCGATCCGGGGTGGAAGGAGAACCCTTCTTTTAAAAAAAAGACTTGTAGATATTTAAATTAATAAAAATCTGGTTTTAAAAGGTTCACAAAAACATAACCAACAAGGAGTCACCACCTCATTTTTTAAGGAAAAAATGAAAACCTTGAAAATAGTTTTAAAAAGAAACCTTTGAAAACAAACCACATGACTCCAATCAAGGAAAAGCAGGTCTATCAAAACAAGAGAGGATTCAGAGACTAAGTTACGATGTGTGGAAGGTTCTAGGAAACATCCTATAGGTACCCACATCGCCCCACAATGGGTCTCTAAATTTATATGGGCTATTTCAATCACTTCCTAATTAGTCACCATGCATATGTAAAGAATCATCCATAAACTATCCATTCATCCATAGACATTCATAAAGCGATAAACATCTACAAAGCATGTAAACATCCATGAACAAATAGGAGAGATATGGAAAGCATGTAAAGAAATAGAGAATAAGAAACAAATCCATCCTACTCCTCTAGCAAATATGTGATGGATAAATGAGTAAACATGGGTCCATTCTACTCCTCTAGCAATATATGTGATGGATAAATGATGAGGCATGGGTCCATCCTACTCCTCTAGCAAATATGTGATGGACAAATGGATAAAAAGAAAGAAAAAGAAAATCTAGGATACTTAGTACCCTAGGGTGGACTTGAACATCAAATGAGCGCCTACGTACCTTACATACAAAGAGGTAAAGATCAAAGTCCACGTAGTTCGATTGAGAAGGGGTTACTCCCTTTACAATGAACTATAAACCCTAAGTTTCCAACTTAAGAAAGGTTTTAAAACTTAGGAGTTCCCATAAATAGTTTCAAAAAAAATAGGTATTTGAGAAAGAATAGAATTCTAACTCAAATAGACTTCTAAAGTGATTTGAATTCAAAAGCAAATAGAACTCCAAATAAAACAGAATTTTGAGAGAGTTGGAAACTTAGGACTTCTAATCCAAAGTAAAGACAATAACCCAAGGGGGGAGAAGAGAACAATTCACAAAAGACTTACCATGAACCACTTACCATATGCAAATTATCTCGAAACATCGAGAAAACACCAATTAATCACCCTATGTATTCTATAGGACAATTATTAAGCTCAAACCAACCATATTCATGCTCAAATCATCATTAGAAGACCTAATTCAAATCTGGATAGAATACTAAACATGCATATAATGACCTAATACTCATGCAAATAACAAAAATCAAAAGAGAAACAAAATCCTAATATGCTCCTATATACTCTAAACACCCTAACATGCACAAAACTATCAAAAACATGCTAAATAGGCATTACCATGATGAAAATATCATATGAAAATCCTAAACATGAAAAGAAAATCTAACATGATGCCTTAGGTAAGTACTTTATGTAAGAATGTGAAATAATCATCCTTACGGCGAGCTTTCTTAAGTAAACTATCCGGAGATAATTTTACGTAAAAACCACTCCGCATGAATGATTTCTTCACATATCCTACATAAAATATATACCTAAGAATGCAAAGAAACTCACAGCGCACTTAAACACACTCCAGAAAGCACCTATGCACAACCTCACCCTCCAAGGATGATAATTATCCTCGAAAAGAATAATCATCCATACACCTATGAAAACGAGGCTTACACAGCAAGTGTCCTATACAAAAGATGCTTAAAATCATACATATAATTGAACCATGAAGAGAAAACAGCCTAAACACATCAACTAATTTTCTGTGCAAAACGTACCTCTATCCTTAAGAGATAAACTATCCTAACAACAAGCAATTCGCAATCCTATTCTGCTAGCATGCTTTCACATCATATTTGAATCATATACAATCTAAAATATAGAGTATATATGATTCCTAATTCAATTCTAAGCCATAATTATGCAGAGAATGGAGTAGAAGAAGAAGGAATCGTAAAAGGATGCAAAGGAGACTTACAACAAAGCAAAGGTCTTCGCTGCGTTCTTCCTTCTCTTTGGCTTGGTTCCTTTCTAGTTCTCCCTTTCAAATTGCAGTAGAAAGCCTTCTCCAAATGATATAGGTGAGTGCCAATTCGTTCTCACTCTCTCTCTTATGCATATGATGTGTCAAAAGTCCCTTATGCTGATGAATGAGCCTCTATTTATAACCAACTAACTGTCACACCCCATTTTTGTACCACCTTACTAGGGCTCATCATTTCATGCATGTTTTTGTTTTTTTTTTTAGTCTAGTCACTTGCATTAGTTTTCTAGAGTCACAAGGACAATGGATATGAATTTTGGTTCGATTCGAAGTTGATCTTGAAGGATAATAAGAGCTTTTGTGACTTGAGGGGCATAATCGTCTTTTAAGTCCCAAACTTTTCATTTGACCTTGAAATGATCTCCAAATTTTCAATTGGAGTTCATATGGATGCATATGAGGTATTTCTAGGTTCAATTTGATTAATCAATGGCTCGGGATTAAAATGGCTCGACGTAGTTTAAGTTGGTTAATTGACCCTCCTTTGGGTTAACTCTAATTGACTCACAATTACCAACCAAATCTTTTCAAATTGACTTTCATTAGTCATTATTTTATCCCTAAAAGTGTTTTAGAAAGGTTAATTTTGATATGGAAAGCATTTGGTTTGATCCTATGTGCATACCTATGCTTAGCAAAGGTAGAGCATAGCGGTTAACCGCCTTTGTCAAACCTAACCATGCCCCCATGGTTAGTGGTTTTTACCCTAAAATGTTCAAAAATGTATTCCTCATCGAAACACGGTCGTTTTGGCTTTTGTTTCATCAAAATCGGAGTTCATTTGCCTCCTGAAACACTTCTAGAAGCATTAGGAGTCAAAAATAGGCAAAAATCCGGAGTGGGCTCGGGTGACCACCCAGCCCCGAGCGGCTAGCTGCCTGGGCCCAGGTGGTCACCCGAGACCACTTTCCTATTCTCACTCTACTTCCTTGCTAAAGTGGACTTCTTCCTATTTTGACGTATTTGGGCTCTTTTGGACGAGTTTCCTTCTAATTTTTGGTAACTTCTGAGTTGCTTAAGCCCCAATGGGGTCTCTAATAGCCCTTGGATTAATTCTTAGGGTTTTAATCCCAGCCATTGGTTAATCCTAATTGAAGTCTATAAATACCCCCTTATGCTTCAGCACAAGGAGGGCCACTTTATGCCTAAAACCTGAGTGTTTGAGGGAGAATAAGAGAGAGAGACTTGAAGGAGAGCTAGAGGACCTACTGTAGCCTTGGAGGACATTGATTGAAGACATCCACAAGAACAAGAGAGAGTCTATACAGCAGCAAGGAAGGCTTTCATAAGGTATTCTTCCTTTCTATTCAAGCTTAAACTAGGATATCATGTAGAATAGCCTTATTGCATGCAATGCTTATGATTTCTACCATGGATTGAGGTTTCTATTAGTTAATACATGTGATAATAATGATGTACATGATGAGTTTTGCATGCTTTAGAGTTAGTTCATAGGTCTTAATGCATAGTTGTAATTTTTGTGCTTCTGTTGTCCTTGTTTTAGAATAGGGTCATTGCATGCTAAAGTTAGGGTTTTTTGTCATGTTCTATGGCTTTAGTTAGTTAATATGCATGATTTAGGTTCTATTTGGTTTGATTTTAGCATGATTAGAGTTCGTTTTATGTGTTTTTAAGCATATTTGTGAGTTTAGGGTTTTTAATGTCCTTGTTTTAGGTTAGTTTCATACAGCATGTTAAAGTAGGTCTTTTTATTGATTTTTCTTCATAGTTACTGTATATGTTTTACATATGGAGTAAATATGATATTTTTGCATGCATGCTAGTTCATTCTAGGGTTTTTATGCATGATATGGTTCTAGGGTTGTGTTAGAGTTTATTATTATTCGCTGTTTTTGCTGTTGGCATGTTTAGTGGATGATTTTAGGCCTTAGTACTATTCTGTCCAGATTTGCATATTGTTGTGTTTGCATGGTTTTGAGCACGTGTAAGGATGCAAATAGGTGTAATAATTGTCTTATGGCAGATAGGGCTGCCATTGCTTGAAATGGCTAATGCTTGGAGCAATTGTGCTCATATAAGTGGGTATGAAGGTGCACCAATTCACCTCTCTTCTTAACTCTTTCTCTTCTCCCTCCTAGGGTTAATTTTTAATATGAATCAATGGTTCTAATCAAAGGTTTTCTTCAATAACAAATTCTGGTTTTTATCAAAGTTTCCATATTGTGGAGTTCTTTCTAAAATCGAACTTGGTTTATCTACATATTCAACTCTTTTGATCAAATAAGGAAACCTAGGGTTTTTACCATAGGTTTGTATTAAGTCTTAACCCTATTTCTAATCGAACTACGTGGACTTTGATCCATGTATTTCGTTGCATGGTACGTAGGCGCTCTTCGTGAGACTCAAATCCGTTCTAGGATCCAAGTATCCTAGGTTTTTGTATTTTTTATTTTCTGTTTTCTGTTTTTATTTGCTTGTTATGCATGGATGGATGAATGAAATATATGATATGCATGCAATTCTTGTGATGATATACTTGCTGATTTTTGTATGGAATGATCTTAATTTAGCCCGAATAAACCGAGAGACCGAAAGGGTGACATGGGTGCCTATAGGCTTTGCCTAGAACCTTCCCATGTCATAACTTAGCCTCCGAATCCTCGATTTCTTTGGTTTCCAAAAGACTTGTTTTTGCCTTTCCTTTTTAAACATGGAGTCATTCAAATTGTTTTCTTAAAACAAAACTACTTTTAGGGTTTTCCTTGTTTCCTTTAAAAAATAAGGTAGCGACTCCTTTTTGTTTTCAAAACCCAATTCCTTCTTTTTCATCAACCCTTGTGGGCCCAATTTCCGGGGTTCACACCAACTATATGAACCAATGGTTGAGATTAATTCACCATAAAACCAATCTAAGGCTATAATTAAATCCCATGGATGTTAAACAACTCAAAACCACCTCCCAATAGGCTTAGAAGTCCTTTAGAAGGTTGAAATTCGGAGTGGTAGAGTCCCATTCCGTCAAAAATTCAAAAAGAGACAAATCAGGACGGAGGGCTCGGGTGACCGGTTGGGTGAACGGGTTGGACCGGTTGGCCCAACCTGTTGGACCGGTTGGGTGAACCGGTCACCCAAGAGTGAACTCAGGTTTCCTCAGTTTTTGGAATTCTAGTTCGGTTTGGACTCCTAACTTCAAACGGACTTAAATTCTTCATTTTAACTCTGATTTGAGTGATTCAAAAGCCAAAATTTCAAAGATTTAATGTAGAATAAGCCTAGATATTCTTGAACTAAAAATCCCTGACCAAGGTCAGGTGGCTGGGTTTTCATGAGGCGATTACCCGAAAAAATGTCAATTAACCATGGGGTAATGTGGTGAACCAATCCAAAACCTATCAATAAATTAAATTGGCACTTCAATTAGACTCATTTCATCATTATAAGGTCAATGGAACACTCTGGAATAAATTTGGAAGTTAATTGGAAAATATACGAAGTAAAAGACGAAATTGCCCTTCAAGTCGCAAAAGTTCTAATTAACTATCCAAACCTATTTGGAATTGAACCAAATTTGACACACACATCCAAAATGATCCTAGAAACTAAATGCAAGTGATGGGACTCAACAAAGAGACAAAAATATGCATGCAAAGATGACCTATTCTCCTAAGGCTTAAAAGGGCAAAAGTGCCCTTTAAGGCTTAGGGACTCCTAAATGCTTCTAAACCTAACTAAATGCTATCATGATCTCATGGGGATGAAAATGGGGTGTCTACACTCTCATTTGAAGCCCCCGTTATAAATCTTGCTATCAATATCTGTCAATAAATCCATAGAACATAACTACTTAAAATAATTTTATAAAATAATAAATCTCATTATGTTAATCATACAAAATATATGTATTGTATAGATAAATATCATATATGTAATGTATAGATTTAATATCATAATATAATATATCATTTAATTTAAATTTGCATAAATTAGAAATTTTCATTTGTGTCACACTTTTTGTGTTATATACAACACATACTTGCCCTACATAGATCTAATTTGTAATATTTTGATTTGAAATTGTTTATTATAATTTAATTCATTATTTTCTAATGTTTAACTTAAAAATTTTGGAGAAATTAGCAATTACCCCTAATAGGGGATTGTTTTTAATAATAACCCCACCATAAGAATTTTTAATTCCGATAACCCCATTTTTTAGGAATTCTTTCAGTATAAGGGAAACCATTTTTTAGAAATTCTTGTTTTAACCTTTTCTAATTATCATATTTGTTTTGGGTTATTCCTCTCTCATATGGTTCCACTAGCGACAATCTTCTCCTGACAATTTGCTACCACTCTCCCACTGGTTCCCATCAGCAACATCTCTCCGATGACGGCCAAGCGATGCCTCTTCTCTGACGGGCCACCACCATCTCCACTTCAACCACCTATCGGTTTCTTCTCTCTTTCTCTCTCTTCTCCCTCCCTCACCAATCTGAAAACCAGATCTGTTACTATCTAGCCATGGCTTGTCCTCTATTTCTTCTTCATCGTCATCTTCTTCTTCTTTTCATTTTTTTTTTTTTCCTCTGTCCCACCAAATCTAGCCAAAGTTCAACCATGGCTATCTTCTCCCTTCTTCTTCTTCTTTTTTTTTTTTTGAAGTTTTTGTTCACCCATGGCTATTTGCTATAGAATTTTTAATAGCACAAGAAATGCTATTTTTTATAGCCAAAATAGTAAACTGTTACTATTTACTGTAGAAATTTTAGTAGCATGAGAAATGCTGTTTTTTATAGCCAAAATAGTAAACTATTACTATTTGTTGTAGAAATTTTAGTAACACGAGAAACGACAGTTTTTTATAGCCAAATTAGTAAACTGTTACTCTTTGTTGTAGAGATTTAGTAGCATGAAAAATGCTGTTTTTTATAGCCAAAATAGTAAACTATTACTATTTGCTGTAGAAATTTTAGTAGCACAAGAAATGCTGTTGTTATAGCAAAAATAGTAAACTGTTATTATTTGCTGTAGAAATTTTAATAGCATGAAAAATGGTAAAGTGTTAGTGTTTTCTATATAAATTTTTAATAGCATAAAATAGTAAAATGTATCTTCTTTTTTTATATAAATTCTACAACTTCTTGTACATAATATTTTGTATTGTACTAATTTTCATATGATCCGAAACCGGCATAAGTTTCAAAGAAGGAAGGAAGGAAAGAAGATGTAACAGTAGCCATAGGTGAGTATCCACGAAGAAAGAGGAGATATAGTAGCAACAACAACAATGTGAGAATCACTCACTCCATTTCACCATTCAATGCAAGAATATGCTATCTATTTCCGTCTTCTTTGAAGTTTCTAGTGAGATTTCTTCTCCAGGTGAAAACCCCTTTGCATAATCACCCAAAATGAAAGCACCCAAACAGAGGAATATTTCTTCAATCTCTCTATTTCATCTTCTTTGAAGATTCTGACTAAGATTGTTTCCGGCAATATCTTCAGTGGTTAAAGCTCAATCCCTGAATTTTACGGTGTCAATAGTAAAGGTCTATTACGGATGTCACAGATGTAATTAGAGATAGTTGTGTAAAATGGGGGTAGTTTTGTCCATTCATATTCAAAAGGGGTTATGAGAGAGACAAATTTGCTTTGAGTTCTATTATAAAAAGCATCTTATACTATGTGACTATGGCCAAAATTCTATAACCACGGATATGGATATATCCAAGTCAATGGCAGGAGCTACAACTTACGGGAGAGTCGAATCTTTGTGGGTGCACACAAATACACAATAGCATACAAACCGAAGCCTATATAATCAATCCGCACAATAGCATACAAACCGAAGCCTATATAATCAATCCGTTTGGTCTCGAGGTTTAGAAGGGGAAAATGGGCTTTCCAAATTTGCAATTGTGATTGACCTTAAATTTAAAATTACTATTTATTATTTATATATTTATTCAATTGTTTTTTTTCAGATGTGCATTTTGTAAATGGGCAAACTAGGAAAATACAGTAGAAAATGAAGAATTGGGAGGCTAATTTCCAAACGAAAGCCACTGACTTAGGTCTCCACTTCTCAGCGTTTTTCTAGCTTTGCATTTCGAACAAAAGAAAGTTGACTTGTATACAACTGTGACATGATCACATGGTATCATGGGTCAATGGGAACATAGCAAAATGGAATTATGGGATCAAAAAATATTCTGACAATCCCACTTCACTCCATCCTCATTGGCTTGTGACACCACATCAATTGTGTCATAGTTGCATATAAGTTTCTCTCATTTCGAATTGGTTCAACCTAACCAAACGTCAAGATTTGCTCATAGGCAGCTTATATTCAGGAATAAGCTTATTAACTGCATTTTGAATCACTGGAAGGATTCTCGCTCCCCTGCCTATCCCAGCCAAGTCAATGAGAATTAAATTAACCAATTGGGTTGCACTTGAAGTGGTGTGTCCAAATTTCTCGTCTTGGAGGAAAAGAGAACATGTAAAACAGTTCTTGATGTAAAAAAAACAAAAACAAATCAAATGCATTTCCAATTTCAAACACAGGATGTTTTTCACTCGCACAGCAAGATTCCTTTATCGGACACGACGTACTTTCTCTTCCTGTCCTAATCCAAGCGATTTCTGCGCATTTGCAATACCTTCTGGATCTGCAGCAAAGCAAAGCACATTAATTCAACTAAATAATGGATGGACCAAGAAATAGGAATAAAAATTCAATTGCATAGAGATACTTTATTTTATTTTTCATGTTTTTTGATCAGCAACAAAAAATAAATTTAAATCAACCAGAACAATCGAAACAAAAGAAATAAGACAACTAAAGACAAACTGACATCCAGTCAGATTTAATAGCAAACAATAGAATCCTATCAAAAGCCTTAGGCTATGTTTGGTTTGTGTGAATGGAATGGAAGTGGGAATGGTCATTCCATTCTAATGATTGGTATGAGGGGTGGGAATGGAATGGAAGAGATAAGGTGGGACCCACTTTTATCATTTTATTCCTTAGGGTGTGTTTGGTTCGCGAAAAGGAATCTCATTCCTAGGAATATGACATTACTTGGGAAGGGGAATGCTTGTTATATACATACCCATTCCCATGATTGGTGCTGCCACTAGCGTTGGGAAACTGATTGATAAAAAGTATGAAATTCCAACACTAACCTTTTATGCAGAACCAAAAACAAGGAAATGCAGTTATTCCCCGAGCAACCAGCAGCGAGAAAAAATCTGATCATCACTGCAATAGTATCCCACCACAATCTCCCTCTTGCCTCCTGCACCAAAACCAGTATGCACAACACGTAGGTAGATTTGTCCACCATGTTGGACCCAAAATCAACCATCAATTCCATCAAAGGCTTCATGATCCCTGCATGAACAGCTCTCAATTTGTTCTCTTTCACCAAACAGAGCGAATACAAAGCCGTCAATGCGTCCTTTTTCCAGCCGATGCCGCCTCCTGCACCAACACTAGTATGATCCCCGAGTGAACGGCTCATCTCATCACAACCTCATGTACACAAGGGATTTAGGAAAATGAAGAGGAAACAAAGAAGAAGAGGACAAAAGACGGTGAACGTCGAGACCACTGATTCCATCGGTGAGTAGGATGAAGGTCAGCGCAAAATTTTGAGATTAGGGAGAACGCCAATGAGGGTTGGCAAGGGAAACAACAGTGAGGGCTGGCGAGGGAAACGACATGAGGGCTAGAGAGGTAAACAACGGTGACGGTGACGGTGACGGTGACGGTGACGGTGAGGAGGGAAATCATGGAGAACGACGGGGAGGGTTGAAGAACGATGGTGAGGGCTGGAGAAGAACGATGAGGGCTGGAAATCATGTAGATGTGTTTTGGGGAGAAGGGACATAAGTTGGAATTACAAATTTTTGTTCCTCAAAACAAAGGGCACACTTGTCATTATTTTTATTATAAAACACATGCCCGGGAATCCATATGCAAACCTACCTCAGCCTTGTGTTTGGGTTCCCCCCCTTTTGTGGGAATCCTAACACACCAAGAATGCTATTTACACGGGAAAGTGACGTTACCAAACACCGAAATCGGCAATCAAACCTCTTTCCTAGGAATCATACCCCCCAACCAAACACTACCTTAATGGATGGGAATGGCCATTCCTCTTGGTTTGAGGAGGAATGACTATTCCTTCCTTGGAGGGAATAAACCTCCACAAAAAAATGGCCATTCCATTCTTTAAGCCTACCAAATGGACACTTATTTTTTAGTAATGGAATCACCATTCCATTCACATCCCCATTCACACCTAACAAACACAGCCTTAGAGTTGAGCACCCAAAAAGATGCCAAAAAGTAAATCCGCTACCATAACCCCACCAATGAATCATCCTTCTAATCGTCAAAATTCCTTGCATTCCCCTCCAACCAAATGACCCAAAACACTGCAATAACCACACGCCTTCAAAGCATAGTTGCCTTCTTTCCTTCCCAAAAACCCCTAAAAATAATATCGAACATCCGAACAAAGGAACCCAAAGCTAACCAACACTCACCAACAATATGAAAGAGTCTCTCCCACAACCAACCTACCACTAGACAATGTAAAAAGTGATGATCTATACTCCTCGGCCCCCCTACAGAAAATACACCACTGAGGGAGAAAACAAGAAGGTAATCTTCTTTGAAGCATATCATTAGTATTAATACTCCCAAAAGCTACAGAACACGCCAAAAAATTAACCTTGAGAGGCACTATGGCTTTCCAAATCATGAAAGAGGGGATAAAAGTAGGAATTTGAAGGTCCTCAACCAGATTCTCAAAAAAGGATTTACAAGAAAACAACCCAGAAGATTGTCGACTTCCTCCTATTTGGAATTAAATGAAATATTCATAGAGATATTTCTCCATGAACTTGACTATAAACCCATTGGTTACATGAGCAAACAAACATGGCATACATGCATCAACAAAAGAAATCCTTAATATGCCGCACAAGCAAATTTATATATAAGAAAAGGGCAAAAACATTTACACTTTTTTTAGTAGCAGAAACCTTTACCTTTTTATCTTGGCTAGAGAGTGAAGATTATATAACCAATCCAAAACAAATGACAAGAGGTTCTTTAATCTGAATCTCTATGCCATGTTAGAGTGCTAAGAAGACAAATAAAACAGAAATGGGAAATTCAAAACCTTAGAACTATTTGTGGTTCAAATCTTGTTACAAGATTCTTTTTTTTGTTTTCTTTACCTTTTCCAACATAAGATCCCATAACTCATTTCTCTTTTATATTTAATTCGCCTTCCTACCTTCTTGCCAAAGCAGTAATAGCATAGTGATGTGGGCATTGTGTCTGAAAGAGAGAAGGGGGGGGGGGGGGGGGGGGGGGGTGTGCCATGGGTCCAATTCTTATCATTGACCCAAAAGGGGGAAAATAAATAAAAATGGAACCCTTCTTGGCAAACATATCAAGTATCACTGAAGTATATTAAACTTACCAAAGAACTGTGTGAAAATACGTGTGAAGAAACTCAAGTTGCGGGACACATTGTATGCCAAGGCAGGAGGAAGAGGTTTCACAATTGTATCAATGCTAAACACTTGTTGAAGAAACTGCAAGCATACGAAAATACTAATCAGAGTCTAAATAATAGAAGTAATATAAATGGTAGAATCAGATGTAAAACTTTCTACAGCAATGAGATTAAAAAGATACCCAGATGGTAAGAATATTACAACTGAGTAGAACAAAGGTGCAGTCATATGGTTTCAAGCAGAGTGCAACTGGAGCCATTGAAAGGTTAATTAAATATAAAAGAGAGCATTAAAATTTACACAATAGGACTTACAAAGACAACCTCAAATATGACCCATAATACACTTGTACTCTCATGATATAAACTGCATTACAATATAATGATCTTTATCTGGCAATGGACATCAGGAAACCAGAAGATAGTGAAAGTTCCAAACTTCAATTTGAACAATACTATTTAAGTAGAACAAGCCATACTCAAATCAACCAAAGTTTGTGTTTTTAGTAGCTAAGAAACCTCAAAAGGGGCACTTCAAAAAGATAAAGAACAGCTGGTGACAAGGACAGATTTTGCCTTCCCTTCTGTTACTAAAGTATTAAATCAAACCTTATTGTCACTGTTATAAGACAGTAATCCTATTTAGTTTTAATAGAAAAAGGAAACGAAAATTGTAGCCCTTATTAGTGGGGTCATTACCATATATGACTTGAATTAAATTGATTCTCAAGCCTGTGCATTGATAACAGGCAATCTGGCTCAGAAACAAAAGTACCATGCAATGTCTTGGCCACAAGCTTTGCTTAGGGACGAAGTGTCAAAAGTTTATTTAAAAAACGACCTATTCATTCAAAAAATGGCAACCAACCTAAACGTGTTTTGTTCTATCCTGATGAACCGGATTGTGAGCAATAGTTATTGCAACTCATTATCTCCTTCAACAAAAGGTTATAAGTTTAGAAGATATTATCTCCTACTTGAATCATGGGTAAATAAGAAAACTGGTCTCTGCAGTTTGTATTCCAAAACCCGTGTGTTTATTTTTCACTTCAACACATGTTAAAGAACTACCATCAGCAAGACAACTATCCCCTGTGCTTCGGAACTTCTTCACATTTAGCAGATACAATGTGAAAAAGGGCCATAAACTCATGTCACCATATCCATTATCCGAAAAATAGTTTTCCAAGCCAATATGCCATGGATATTTTAGATTTTAGAAAACTATTAAGGCTTGTAATTGTTTCTTCACTACCCTCTAACCATGAAGCAATCAATTAGGAGGGCTACCTAGCATAGGAAGAGATTCAGACAAGATATTGTCTTAGCTCATCACTAGCCTTCTAACTATTGACTTGGAACTTTCTGCTGCAAAATTTCAAGGGGAGTAACACCCAAAATTTTTCTAGTCCAAATCATTAGAGGATGAAGTGGAGTCATGTAACTTTCAGGAGAGTATTGCCCCCTACTTGTCTTGTTGAGGAAATACATATAAATATATAGCTGAATATGATGTTTTTGATGACAACATTGACGTTGCCTACTCCGAATTGTTTAGTGGATTTATAACAAGTTATAAAATAAAAAAATAAAATTGAAAATTGAAAATTGAAAGAAGAATGAAACTAGCACGCAACATCTAAGCCAAATCAGTCAAAAAAGGACCTGAAAGTTACGCTGGAAGCTGTAGCGTAGTTCAGGGTCAATCTCAGAGAGGGAGTGGTCATCGTCTTCGTCGTCCTCGTCGGAGCGTTTCTTTGAGGACACAGACCTCTTTCGAGGGACGTACATGGTTGGCGTCGTTCCTGGCTGGTTCGTCGCTTTTAGCTTCGCGTCTGCGAACTTCTCGGCTTGTTGGTCCTCTTCGCCCCTCCATGGGGCTGAAGATAACAGCTGCTTCTTCGTCTTCGTCATATGCCTTCACTTTCACACCCAAATGCCAATGTCACTGTGTTTTGTTATTGTGCGGCTGAGAGGATAAGCATACAAGAGATGTAGGTTTTCTGTTTGGCTGCGTGAACTTTATAGTCCTCTATGGGACAAGGATTTCCCTAAACCAATCGGAGAAATCCCGGCCCAGGGTCAGTGGCAATTCCTTCTTTTTTTTTTTTTTTTTTTTTTTTTTTTTTTTTTTTTTTTTCAAACGTTAGAAACTCACACTCACACACATCTAAGAAGTCAAACCCTCAACCTCCCCAAACCCCCCACACCCAAATGGATGGGAAATGCCATCTGAGCTACATATGCTCGGCGTGGCAAACGTTTATTGGGTCATCTAATTTCCCATAAGAATGAATATAAACGTACATCTACCAATCGTAATACTTATAGTTTATGCAGTTACAGAAGGGAAAGGGTAAGCTAAGATTTTTAACCAAGTTTTGGTTAGAGTTGCTTGTAAAATGCAAAATTGGAAAGAATTCTTTTATCAAAAGCTGGTAAATAACCCTCCCATTTTAATTAAATCAGTGTTTTCAAATGTCAATCAACGCGTTATGAACTGCTACTTAATTCCTTATAGTAATTAATTCCTTATAGTAATTAAGAGATAAGATTGATAAAATTCAAAGTGAGTAATAATTTAGATAAATATAAAATAAAATAAGGGAATTTTGGCCAAAACACCCATGTATAAGAGTTCTTAGATAATATAACTCACAAAAACTAACGTTTGGTGAAAACCCCTTTTGACAGTAGAAGGACTAAAACACCCATGTTTTAACAACTTACCTTAATTTACAAACATGCCATTTCACACCCCCCGCCTGAAAATCAAGCTTCTCCCACACCCCATTTTTTCCGACGAGAATATGTATAGAAGAAGAAACGGCACTAAAAACCTTCCAAAAGTCACATTTCATCATTTGCACCATACCAAAAGTCAATTATAGGGTTTTTGTTTTCCTCTCTTTCGAGCATCCCAAAGTGCTTCCGGCGAGAATATATCATAGCTAATAATAACATGTAGTTTACTATGTGTGATTTGTAAAATTTATACATACAATAGTATCAATTTACTGTTGTGTGTTTTATAAAATTTATACATACAGTAGTATTTGTTGTCTGCTTTATAAAATTTATATATACAATAGTATCAATTTACTGTTGTTTGCTTTGGAAAAATTATACACCACATAATAATAGTTTACTATTTGTGTTATAAAAAACACTATAGGCCGGTCACAGCATCATCATACTATTTGAAACAAAAAAAATATGAATTCCAAGGAAAAAAAACTCAAAATAGTACTATAGATAGTAATATGATACTTTTGGCGAAATAAATCGCACTATTCTATTCCAAAAAATAGTGTGCAACAATACCAATATACTGTTTGAAAATGGTAATTACACAGTAACAACATACTGTTCCATATTAAAAAACACAACTACAAATTGCATTGTTACAAAAAATAGTATGCAACAGTACCAATATATTGTTGGAGTAAGAAAAATAGTCAAAAAGTTTTTCCAAACAAATCATACACCCCAAAAATTAACATATTTGAAGTTTCAAAAAAGACACAATAAATAAATAAACCAGCGCATATCTGGAGTTTAAAGAAGAAGAAGAAGAAGATGATGACGACATCCGGAATTGTGGTTGAAGAAGTTCGGTCATCATTGAAGAAGAAGGTTGATCTGCTTTTTCAGATCTGATACTATAGCCGAATGCCTCCCCTCCCATTTTTCTTCTTCTTCTACTACTTCATCTGCTTTTCTTCTTCTTCTTCTTCATCAAAACCAGATCTTCATAGCCATTGTTGCCTCCCTTCTTCAACCGCTGCTACCACTCCTCTCCCCCTCTCTCTTTCCCTCTCTCCTTCCCTCTCTCCTTCCCTTCTTCCCGTAAATGAATTGGGTTGTAAATATAAAAGGTTAAAACAGGTGTTTTCGAAAAAATATTTCCTTTTACTTAAAGAATCTTTTAAAAAAGGGATTTTGGAGTTAAAAAATCTTTTGGTGGGTTTCTTTGTTAAAAGTAGTCCCCTGATAGGGGTTATTGCTAATTTCCCCATAAAATAAAAAGCTTTTGGGCTTGATTAGTTGGAGCAAACGTGTTTCTCTAATTCGTGAGCATGTACACGTCTTTAAAGTATATAAGAGTGGAACCCACCCTTGGGTAGTTCGTTGGTAAAGGTGAACTCGTGATTGTATGGTTAGACGTATGGTGTCGAATTCGATTCCCCACTAGGACAACCTAAGATTTAAGTGGGGACCGTAACAGTGGATTGCTACAGTAATCTCTCCGAGGGTTTAGATTCTGTGGGTGAATTTAAAGGCTCTACTGTGAAATGCTTCCACTATTATCAAAAAAATGTATATAAGCATGGAACTAACAAAAATAAAGACACTCAATAATATAGGCCAGGGTAGAACTAAGGAAGGGGCTGGTAGGGGCCATGTGCACATGGCACATCCGCACATGCGCTCCTTCCCCTAAAATATTTGAAACCAGCTTCTATGTATAAGGTAACTTATATATTATGAAATTCAATTGTTAAGTCTTTTAGATGGTAGTCCCACAATTTTTTTTCAAACTCCTTATTATGTTCCTAAGTTTAAGGAGAAAATTTCTTAGAGCATCTCCTTTGGAGATGCCACATTCGACATAAGCACAATAAACGGCTATAAAAGATATTGTCAAACTTTAAATTTATCTTCAAATGAACTGTTTTTGCTTGTTGGAATTGAAGCCCATCTCTTAATGTCAAATTTGAAATCTTTCAAAGTCATACATCTTTTTATTTTTTTGATTATTCAGGAGGAATTACAGATAGGTTCGGCTACCAGCAAACAATTATAGTTAGTAGTCATTCTTAGTTAAGTTAGTAGTCATTTACTCGTAAGTTAGTAATCATTTGTATTAAACTGTAATTGTTTGTTCGTAGCCAGACCTATAGCTAATTTAGCCATTATTTTATTTCAAATTTAACAATTTTAAGGTTTGATTCTTTTTTTTTCTTTTTTTTTTTTTCATTTGACATATTGGGTGGAGTAGTTTATATTGACTATGACTTCAAATTTGACAAATCGGATGAAATAGCAAATTTTAGGTAAACTTTCAAATTGCCATATAAGCTTTTATTTTGTATTTGACATAAAACAATTTAGGGTAAATATACAAATTATCCCTCATAAAAAGAATTATATCCAAAAACTCCGTAAAATAATTTTCCTTTCGGAAAAACCCAAATAAGGTTAAACTATATCCAAAAAACCCAAGAACTTAACTTCCATCCAACTCCATTTAAGTGATGAATTTTTTTAACTAGGATACCTTCATTACATTTTTTTATGAAGATATAAAAATAATTATTCAAAATTTGTATTACCATCTTGTTTATTGAATAAATTGATTATTTGTCATTTATCACAAAAAATGAAAAAGAAAAAGACAAAAAAGACAAAAGACAAAAGAAAACGAAAAAACAAACAATTATAAAAGGGGTATGTTGGTCCAAAAGATGTACAATTTAAACGGAGTTGGATAGAAGTTAGGGTGTTGGGTATTTTGGATATATTATAACTTTATTTGGGTTTTTTAGATAGAAAAATTACTTTATGGGTTTTTTTTATATATAAAATTCTCTTTTTGAGGGATATTTTAGATATTTACCCAAAAATTTAACATCTCTAATGGAGATGCTCTTATATATATCTGTCATTCTATCTCTTTTTGATTTGGATTAAATGTTAAAAAGTTTTCAAAAACTATGATCAGAGAATTATTATAGATTTTCAATACTTTTGGAACTGATAAAGGATATTGAGATGACTAATACTAACAATGTTAGTAGTATGCCCTAAATCCAATAATAGAAATGTTATTTTAGGAATAATGAATTATCATTGATTTTATTTATCATATGAGCTCTTCTATATGGGACTACCCCATAGACATATTACATTGACCTACTGATGTGGCCACTTTTTATTAGTCTCCTCTTTAAAAGGCAAATACGGTGAAATGAAATGAAATCCCCAAATTCCCCAAAATCAGGCTGAGAATGACTGAATAACCCCATTTGTTGTATTTGAGCACGAAAATCTCGAAACACAAGATTGAAAGTTCTCTCATTCTTTCCTCCTCAAACCAATTACTCTTCTAAAAAAGGACCATTTGGACCAGCGCAGCTAGACCATCTCCTCGTTGAGTGCTAGAGAGTTGAGCCGACATCCTATTAAGTTACAAAGGAAGATCGAGGGGCATCTGTTCGTTACTTGTCGGCAGTCTAGCGTCGACGTTCAATTATCAAGTGATGATCTGCGATGGTTCAAAGAACATGTCAAATTCATGCCCATTTTTAGGGTTAGATCGTTTTGTGATGAATGGCAAAAAACCTATGTCAATAATCTTGCTTTAACAACTATGAAGTGGTTTAAAACTCTCAAAATCTTAATAGCACCCAAAATCTTCATATTAATTTGGTTTAATGCTTTCAAAGTTTTGTTATTCAGTTGATTTATGGTTTATTAGGCAATGTCCATTCGTACTCATGGTAAAAGAAAGGGCTTTTCTTGTGTGGTGCGTATTTTCACCAGTAAAACAAAAAGGCTTTTCTTGTATGGGTATTTTCAACAGTAAACTTCGTATTATCAACAAACAAAAAAATATAGATAATTGTTCAAAAAAAATCAACTTACTAAGTTGTAAAGTTAACCACGGTATCACAACGGGGTTGATTGAACTAGCACTCTGTTATATGCAAATCTTACAATGCTTGTCAAACCCTTACAATATAGTTTAGTTACTAAATGATTTTATAAAATTGTATGAAAATCTTAAGCTTGACTATAAACTATGTTGTATGCAATTAGTGATTTATTAAGTTACCAAGTTGTTTATTTTTCCCAGTTTATCTAGTTATCAAGTGATATAATTCATTTGTGATTAAAAGACATAATTCTTGTGTGCAATTAGTGATTTATTAAGTTATATAGTGGTATACTTTTTCCAAATTTCATCCAATTATGAAGTCACAAAAATTCATTTGCAAGGTACGGATCTGTGTATATAAATAGTTATTAAGAGATATAATCCAGTTATTAAGTGATATGTTTGTGTATTTTTGCAAGCTTAACAAGTTATTAAGTGAATACAATGGTTGATTGGGGGGAGAAGGAAGAAAGCTATAAGTATGGAAAGTAACATTTGAAATCAAAACATAAAACTGGGGTTTGGATTCGGTGCTGAGTTGATAAAACTTAGCACCATGTCAAGGTGATTCCCACCCTTAAATGAGAGATTAGGATAGCTTAGATTGAAAGTTGAAAAGGTGCTACTGAAATGACCAAAATGACCTCTTTGGGTAACATTTTCCAGCTTTCAATCCAAGCCATCTAATCTCTCATTTAAAGGTGTGAATTACCTTGGCATAGTACTGAGTTTTATCAGTTCAACACCAAATCCAATTCCACAAAATATTGCTATTAAATGAAATCCCTACAAATGTGAGATTGTGGGGTGTAACTGCTTATTACTCCCTCCATCCCATAAAGATAGGAACACGCAGTTTAAGAAGAATTATTATTGCATTGACTTGTCACTTTTAAAACTTCGAACTTTCCAAAAGTACTATTCTATTGCTTGGTATTGGGTTTTGTGTTGAAAAGTAATTATTAAAACAACTAAGGGTAGTATAAGAAAGGCAAAAAAAAAAATAATAATAATGATTTGACTTTTCAAAGTAGACAAACATTTTGGGACAAAATAAGTTGCAAAAGTGGCTTATCTTTGTGTGACTGGAGGGAGTACATAATTCTATAAATGGCTGTAGGCTGACCAATGTATTAGGCCAACAGATTAGGCCCCTCTATCATTTTATTATTCAATAAATATAAGGGCAATTTTACATATCATGTTCATTCTTTATAATGTATGCATGAAATGTTCATGGAATGAATTATCATGTTCGTTCTTTACATACAATGAATAGAGCGCCCTTAAACCTGATCAGTTTAATCTTTATTTTTATGTACGCCATCTTCTTCGCCATGGGCTCATCCCATTACTCGAAACGCATATCTTCTCTACCGAAGGTGCATGCGCTTGCCCATTTTGGGCCAAAAGTTTGGTTTGGTCTGTCATAGGAATTTAGTTATTAGTTATTGGTTCGTCCCATCTTCGCAACCATATAATTCAAAAACCAATCCTTATTTTTGTTCAAAAATTGTAAAAAAAATTTGTTGATTTGAATCAACAAGTGATTGCATGACCAACGACATCTCCTACATCATTATTTGAGTGGTATCATGCGTCATTGGATTGAAATTCATCCTAAAGACAGCCATGAAATTTTGAGAAACCCCCTCTATTACAATCGATGTTCTTGATTCTTAAACTACAATCTTGGGAAGAATTTTCTCAGAACTTTCATTGCGAATTTCCTCTTGTTGGCGAATTTATTGGACAACTTCTTTTTGGAGATTTTATGTGCGGGTGTTCCAATTTAGTCGAATGTGGCTTCTACTTGACTCGAAGAGAACTTTTGAAGTGCCGTTGAATGAACACAATTTAACAATAAAAGTAAAACATAAATTAAAAGCAAAAGCTAACCATAGAGAAAGATATGGTTTTACTAATAATTTTCGAAATTATAAAAGGATGCTTATGCCTTTAACCAAAAAAAAGTACACGTTTTTAGATATTTTATTACAAAAAATTAAAAAGGTAAAGAAAATGAAAGATAAAAGATCGTTGATGATGTTGAAAATCCCTTCTTCTATTCTCTTTTCTTCATTTTATATTTGCTAGTTGTAACTACTCATTGTCAATTGCATTGCATAACTGCTGTTGGATTCGGATTTGGTGAAGTTGGCTACTTTTATTGCATGGTGCAGTAAACGTAGGATCAATGACATGTGAGCAATGAGGAGAAATGGAGGGCTGTTAAGCGTTGGGTGTCAAGTACATCTCTTGAATTTCAGCCCTCCATTTCTCCTCCTTGCCACGTGTCATTGATCCTACGTACATTTACTGCACCATGCAGTAACTTCACCAAATCCAAATCCAACTGCTACTAGCCTCCACATTTTTGTTTGTCTCACAGCATTTTAGCACATGAATTTAGCCTTATAAAATTAACTTCCCCATCCTCCATGAATTTAGCCTTATAAAATTAACTGAAATCTTTTAGCTATAAAGGTAATCTTGATCAATCAATCTAGGCCAATTTTGGGGCCTAAACAGAAGATTGGGTGGTTCTGAGTATTTTGGGGTTCTAAGCGAACTCTTAAAATGGGCCTTTCATGTCCAAATAATTTTTTTTTTCCTAGTACCAACATAAAGTTTGTTTGAACATCTCACTGATTTTAAGAAAACTATAAAAATGTTTTTAAGAAAACTAACTGAATTATCCACTAGAAAACATAATTTTAAACAACTTTACCAAAAAAAAAATTTTCAAACTCTTTCGTTTAAGTGAACTTTTTGACAAAAAATTAAATAAAGACAGTAAATGATCAAAAAATCCACTTAAACGATAGATTTTGAAAAAACTTTCTTCTATGAAGTTACTCAAGATGATGTTTTCTAATGGATCACGTAGCAAATTTTTATAAAATCCTTTTATATTTTTTGTAAAACTTTGATAAATAAAAATTAGTGGGGTATGCAAGTAAAATTAAAAGATCACAATAACCATTCTCGTTGAAAAAAAATAAAAAAAAAATTTAGGCAACTATAAAGGTTAGTCCCAAAATAGAACTCTCATTTTTTTAGTCAAAATATGAGTCCTAGGCGGCCTTGCTTGCCTTCCCCAAAATCGGCTCTGATTATTATTGTCAAGAGGAAATATAATTCCTTTGAATTGAAAAGCAAGCATCCTAGCCAAAAAAACAAAAACAAGAAAAAAGAGAAAAGAAAAAGCGCCTAAAAGAGGATCCCAAGAAGGCTTTGTAAACGCCCTGCATTTTTCTTTCCCTTGTCCTTTTCTCTTGATTATTTTTCTTTTACCACTATGGAACAGTTATTTTCAACCATCCTTTGGACTACTATCAATCAACAACAGAGTTGGGTGGTACTTAGTCATTATCAATAACAAACATGATGGACCTTTCAATAATTGTTTTCATGTGATGCGCATAAATTGTTCCTTCACTTTACTTTTACTTTTACATCTACTTTTATTTTGATTTTAGCCTATTTTGTATCCATAATTTATAGGTAACAGTGATGGACCTTTCAATAATTGTTTTCATGTGATGCGCATAAATTGTTTCTTCACTTTACTTTTACTTTTACATCTACTTTTATTTTGATTTTAGTCTATTTTGTATCAATTCAAAATTAATCTGACAACTTACTTTACTCTATTTCTATTGACTTATAATACTGTATCATTGTATCACATGAGTAGTGGGATGTTTCTTCTCATGATCATACTCTTTGGAATCATATTTAATTCAATAAATAAGGAATGCATCTTTTGATTGCACTTATTTTAAGATATTTTTTGCTTTTGAAAGCAAAAAGTTGTAAAAGCAAAAAACACTGTTTGGTTAAAGGAAATAAAAAAGACTTTTAGGAAGAAAAAAGCAAAATATTCGATTTTAAGCAAAAATATTGAAGATTTGCCTCTAAAAGTCATTTTTATCTTTTAGACAAACTTGACCTTAACTCGAAAAATTTACGATCAAGAAAGATTATATCTGTCCTAAGTTTCTGTTTGGGCAACGATGATTCAATAAAATTTTCTATTACATCCAAAAGATTACCGGTGAAATCAATTTTACCAAACACTCTTTTACTTTTATTGCTTCTATTTAAAAACAAAAAGTAATAAAGTAAAAAAATGATTTTTACTACTTTAAAAAAATATTTTAAAAAGTGCAACCAAACGGTGCTAAATTAATTAATGTAGAATCACCGAAAGCAATTGAGGATTAGATGATTGTTAAGGGCATGAGCCTCGCAGAAGTCACCAAAATGTACCAATTTTGATTAGGGGGTTGCTGCATCCACCAACCAATGTTGTCACCAGATTTATTCACATTTCTGGCATTCACTCTTCTTTTTAAATTCCGAGTTAGAAACAAAATAATAATAATTTTGCTATTATTATTTACTAATTTATTGTTACCGCATGGACCAATAAATTTGTTGGATAATTTACTGCGTATCTTTTACATTTTCCTTTTATATTCAACTCATAAGACTCCATAGGGGCTGAAATTAAGCCTGTGATGGATGCACTCAGCCAGCTGTCACTGCCAGAACGCGCCACGTCAAGTATACTCCATACCTTAAGCAAACAACTGCATTGTCACCTGCTTGAAGACTAATGTTACATGCCGAACTCAAAATCCCAACTTTAACCTTTTTTCCAATGACCATGTATATAAGATTCTTCGTGAGGGCTTGAGGGGCAAGGGGTTGGTGTTGATTTAAAAAAAACCAACAACCTACTATGGTCAACTAGGCTCAAACACCATTTTGATTTTTTAATCTGAGCTGTCCATTAATTTTATGGACAACTCAGAATGAAACCACCACGCAACACCAATTCTAGATGTCTCCATGAGTGTGATTTCACATAAATTCCTTCTCATATATAAAAGAAAGGAAAAATAGTCATTGATCCATTCAAAAGACTCGGTCATATCCTTTTTTAGCGTATAAGTCACCATCATATGAGTTTTAAGAAAAATGAAATTAATGCTAGAAAGAATAGGGTGAAAATTGAGATTTGGAGTGGGGGGAGTAGCATTTTCCTTCACCGAAAATATTACAGTAAAAACCAGTCATCTAATGTACTTATTTTCCTTTTGATGGTAACTGCTTATAACTTCTTGTAGCCTCGAAATGGTTGCAGGCTGCTTGATTGCAAAGAGGGATATTTTCATGCCAGCTGATTTTGATATCATGAAATGGTAGTAGTTTCTCCTCTATATTCTTGCCCGGCCGATCTGAGGCTGAAATTGAAGTTCCCAAAATGGGAATTAAGATGGATCCATTAGCAGCTACGAGAATCTTGTAACTACTCCAAGACATAAACATGGAAGATCCCACAAAATATATGCACGTTATTTATCTCGAACATGGGAAAAGAAAAAAAGGGCTTTGTCAACACAAACCAAAGCCATATAGAATGATCAAATACTAGCACATATCTCAATGTTTTAATTCATTTAAAACAAAAAGAAGGGGGGGGGGTGTTATTCTGAAAATTTTTAGAAAATTCACTCTCACTAGGTAAAATCCATGAGAGAGAGAGAGAGATCTACCGTCTATGGACAAAAGGGTCTGCCCAAGCGAGCCCTATGACTTGGAATGGTGAAGTGCCTTATTCTCCCCTCTTGCTCCCTCAAGTAGCCCTCACACAGAAAAGCCTTGGAGAACTTATCCTCCACCACTCTATCCACATCATGCACAAACACATCCGTCTCCCCATTCTCCCTATTCCTAGCCATCAACCCAGCTGTGTAGATGGCACTCATCCTCCCCGGGGCACCATCGAAATACCCTGTGGGTGCATCCACCATAATCAAATCCCACTCCACGTCGTACACCTCATTTGGAAACCCCTTGAGAGCAAGCTGACACTTGGAAAATCTTGGATCACCCACGTCCTTGCATTCCTCCCCCATTCCGATTTTCAGTAGTTCCTCAGCTTGATGCACCTTGGTGTCATACACCACATGGTAAGATTCTAAGGTGGGCAATTTCTGTGTTATTTGCTTGATCCACGCCTTGTCTTCTTCGAGGAAGACGGTGCGGCCGCCGTGATTGAGGGCAGTCCACATGAGGCTGTCGAGGCCGAGGCCAAACACTAGGAAGTTGCAGGGCGACTTCTTTTCGAGGACTCTTAAGGAAACTGAGATCTCTTTGATGGTTTGTTGTGGGGTTGTGTTTGAGGTTGCGTAGTGGATGAGAGCTTGGGCGAGGGAGGGTGGGGTTTTGTTGCAAGTTGGTGTGAGAGGAAGAGGTTGGCAAGGCGTCGATTGCGGAGGCTCTGTCAAATTTGATGAGTTTGCAACGGATGATTGGGTTTCTGAGATGGGTGATGACTTTTGCAGGGAAGATGTGGAGCTTGATCTTAATATCAGGACGAGTAAGAAGAGAAAGAAAAAGCAGAGGAGGATGAGCTTGAGGTTAATGGGGAGCAGGGTTTTGGACCTCATGATTCTTTCTGATCGAGGTACTATTTCAATCTTGAATTTTGTTTGAGAGACAGAGAGAGACAGAGAGAGAGAGAGGGGAGAGATGCAAGAAATGGGAGTTTGAGGTTTGGGTCTATGGGGCTGAATTGGAGGCTTTTATTTTAGTCTGAATTTTTCTGGTTTTTAAGAGACAGGAATTGATTGATTCTAACTAATTGAGCGAGCGAGAGAAAGACATATGGGGTGGGGGTTACAAAAAATAATGATTTTTTTTTTTTAAAATTTTTTTAGTAAAAGATGAAATGGGACCTAAGTTTGGGTATATGGAGTGAAAAAAAAAAAGAAAAAAATTGAAAAATTGAAAATGTGATGACCTCACAGTATCAGTTCCGTGATAAGGAGCCGTATACCACTCAAAATCAGCAGAAACCCAGTGTCAAGGCTTGGACCAATGTCAGTGTTCCAAGTCTCAAGCCTGCATTGGAGATAGAAGGAGTGGTGAGAAGGGATTTGATTGTTTCTTATTTCTTTCCTACTTTTTTTTAGTGATCTATTAATTCTTAGAAAGGAAGCAAAGTAAATTGGGGGGCTTGACGGAGACAACAGAGCTAATAAGGTTGGAGTCTTTGGTAAAAGCAAATAACACGGTTGGTAGATCTGCCAGTGTGATTAACTCATTTTATATGTTCAATATTTTGTTTTTCTTATATTGGTTTAGTAAATAACATTTGATAAATTATTGCCAATTTTAAAATTATGATGATAAATTATATCGTACATATGTCTTAATTGATAATTTTTTTTTTTAAAAAAAATTAATTAATTCATGTGGTTGCTATAGCAAATAGCTTGTGATAAATTATTGTAAATTTTAAAATTATGATGATAAATTATATCATACATATGTCTTAATTGAAATTTTTTTTAAAAAAAAAAATTAATTAATTAATGTGGTTGGTATAGCAAATAACTTGTGATAAATTATTGTAAATTTTAAATTTATGATGATAAATTATATCATACATATGTCTTAATTGATAATTTTTTTAAAAAAATAATTAATCAATGTGGTTGGCATAGCGAATAACATGTGATAAATTATTGTAAATTTTAAATTTATGATGATAAATCATATCATACATATGCTTTGATAAATTAAGATGAATCATTTATGATGATAGATTAAAATACATATGGCTTGGAATTAGGTTTTTTTTAGTAAAGCAAATAACATGGAGGGTGATTGAATCATCGAATCTGTTTAATATTTTCTTTTTCTTATAGACTTACAAGTTACAAGACATAATGCGAATATTTTTTTATTTGTACATACATTATTGATAAATTAATGCCTCGGAAGGAATGGGTGTGCTGGCTTTGATTTAAAATTGATCTATTTTATATTTATAGGTTTTATATATAGAGAGGAGTTTGAAAAGGGGGAGGGAGTGGTTCAACTGCCCCTTATTTCTTTTTTGAAGAACAGTTGTACACTTGTAATGACTAACAACTAACATGGCATATATGGTTGTTGGTTTTTAATTTCTCTAATTTTCGGACAATATTTCGGCCTCAAAATTTTAGTTGTTGTCCAAATATAGGGAATTGATATAAAATTTCAATTAGGTTCCCCATATTCCATCAAATTTCATATCGTTGCCGTCTAAAATCTTAATCAGATTTTTCCTTTTTTTTTGGGGGTAAATTACAAGAAATTTTCTTAATGTTTAACCTTCTTTCACACAATCACTTAAAAATAAAATCGATGTAATGTGCCCTCTAGTTAGATTTTGGGTGAAAAATCGTGTAGGAATTTGGTAAGTACACATTATAGGATTGGGTGAATATTGAGCATATGGGAGGGATATCATTAATATTTTTCACCTAATTTTTATTCAATTTTTCACTCTGAAACCTATCGTTTGGAAAATATTGCATCAATTTTTTCTTTACGAGGTTATGTGAAAATGTGAAATAAAACTAAACATTAAAATGGTTTCTTATAATTTATCATTTTTCTTCTTAGTTAATGTGACACTATCCAAGTAACTAAGTAAGTGATCACAATTTTATTATAATATATATTGTGGAAATTGAGTGACTTGCTGAATCTCAGAGGTTGTTCGTCAAACCTAAAAACCTGATCAATTGAGAATAAGTTTAGCCAGTTTTGATTTCACACTGTTTGGTAAATCTTATTTTCCTATTAATCAATTCAACTTGATTTGAAAACAAGGCTTAAACATAAGTTTTTTCAAAACAACTTAGTTGGTTTATTTAAAAATCAAGTAACATTTATAAATCAGATCAAATTTGATCTAATTTATGAAATTTCCAAACTGGCCCTCAAGTCTCAACCCTGTTCTTTCTCTCTCCCTTTTTTTTTTTTTTTTTTTTTTGGGTGGGGGAGGTAATTAACCGTGATCTGGTCTTTTTCCTGTGTCTTGGCGCCCGCCTTAAACGCAGGCGCTTTTCATGTGGGAGTGATTGTGACATTTGTTATGACATCGGTTATGTTATAAAACACTGCCCTTTTGAAGTACGTATACTGGAAGGTTCTGCCTCAACATGCCGCAACCGAAAGACTACTATAAGAGTAACTTAGACGACTACGCCACAACCAAAACTCAACCAAACAATGGCCCACCAATTTAGTGGCCAACCAGAAAAGGAGGGAAAACGCAAAGGTCACTACTATTTTTATCCACGTCTCTAGCTTATTGACTTAAGAGCAACTTTAGTCATGTGAGACATTTTGGTGATATAAAATTATTTTTTATATTATTATTTATTAGCTACAAAAAAAAAAAAACCAAACTACTCCAATGCATATGGGTCATTCTTTTTACCTCACTCATTTTTCCTTCCACCTTCGTCCATCATTTCTTCCAAATAATGATGTGGCAAATGTGACAAATATGACGGATTTGCATTACACCCATTTCTTGAGTCAAATATAATTTAAAATTTATCTTAAATTATTTTTATCATATTAAATACATCGCTTTTTGAAGCACTTATTTTTCCCTTGTGAGACAAATTTTAGCTTTGCCTCACGTTTTACCTCACCATTGGAGTTGCTCTAAGGCCATGTTTGTTTAGTTGGAATGGAATGGATGGGAATGGAATGTGATTCCATGCTTGAAGTAATCTGGAATGAAAATAGATTTGAAATGACTATTTAAACATACTATTTGATTCCATTCCCATTCAAATTATCTTATCCAAATATGTTGTTTGGAATGAATTGAAATGAGATTCCATTCCATCCATTCCATTCCAGCTAAACAAACATGGCCTAAGTATCAATGTTAGAATGGAGATTTTGTACTCGCTTATGTGCTCCTTTTATATAATCCAGCCTCATCGTAATAAAAAATATTACCATGAACAACCAAATAATAGGACGTATTAAGTACTTTATATTCTCAAAAAATCAATTCCATTGAGTGATCTTACTCATTCGATTATAATCAAGTTAATTAAATAATAGTGAAACTATAGATAATGTATTAACAAATATTTATATAAATTAAACTTTGACCATATGCAGGATGTCCTATTTGATCACAGTCGTCTGTGAGCACGCGTGTTATCCACTGATGATTATGATCGAACAGAATATTTTAGAATATCCCGCACATAATCAGTTCTCTATATATATAGTTGCAACCAAATGGTTAAAATCATTCAAGTGGGTCTATCTTTTGAGGACAAAACACACTAGCAAGACCCAATATTTTGTAATGGTGATGAATTATTATTATTATTCCTTTTTTTTTTTTTGGGTAAGTTGTAATGAATTATTATATATACTGTAAACTATATCATGTGTAGAGAGATGTAGTACAAATGTACAAAGTGGGTTCACGGGTTTAGAAATCGAAGGAGATGTAAATGGCTGTTAATCCTGCGTGGACAAGTCCACACAACTCTTATATGCACCTATGCACTTGGAGCTTCAATACAAAGATTTTGTTTTTGGAATAGGTTTCTTCTTGGTCATATGACGAGTCGCACCCAGAGGACTAAGCCATACATTGGTTCAATTCAGACCCATTAAACAATAGTTTGAGTTGTCTATTTTAACGTCACGTTAGTAGATATTTTAAATCATATTAATATTGTAAACATTGTGAGGCCGCTAGAATTAGAGTTGTAAGCCTTTAGAGGTCTAATTAATTTTAGTAAGTGTTATTACTTTGATTATGATTTATTTGCTTTAGGTTTGATCTAAGTATCTCTTGGATTAGTAGAGATTATAGTTACATTGTCGATTTTGACTTTCAAGGTAAAAGGAACTTCCACAATATATCATCTTTTTTATTGAACTAGTTATAATGCACGCAAATTTTTGGTGTCCAATTTTTTTTTTTTTTTTTTTTTTTTAAGTTAACAGAAAAATAATTTATTTGTACAAAATCGCTAAGCATCAACGTACTCAGCACATGTGATGGAACTTAACCAATTAAAATCTGAGCTTAGAATCACCGGTTTGGATTTCGAGTCTTAAATCCTTCTCAGCCTTGCCATCGTTTGCTTCATGCCATCGGCCTTATTGTCGGACAAGGATCTTGCACCCCTTGACCATAAATTTTCATTGACTTTCAATACAAGATACCAACTAATTAAAGTTCCCACTTCCCAAATACATTTGGCCTATAAAAAAACAAAAAAAAAAAAACCAAGTACCCAAAAATGAAATAACTTATCCTCAACGTCATCCTTGAGTTGTCCGTTTTTTCCTTGTGTCGTCCTTCTTCCCCTCCAAACAGTACTAACGATCATTGTAGAAGCAAACTCCACGTAAGTCTCCTTTGTATTATATTTAATGTTTTCCTTAATGTTTTGGTATTGTAGATTTAAGAAGATATATTTGGAAATATAGTATAGACTAGTTTATAACCCGTGCATTGCATGAGTAAGGTTTGTAAAAATAAATATTGTGAAAAATATATATATATATATATATATACATCCGTAATGGTAGTTCAAATGACAAAAAATTGTGGCTCAGAAATCATAGATATTGAGTTTGTGTTTTTACTCCTTCACTATCGAATGCATGGACTTAAGGATGGTTCGTGCATTATGGAGATTAGTTTGAGCCTAACAGTTTGAGATACGTCTCGTTCGGCAAAAGTGTATTTGTACAATTTTTTAAGCATTTTTATAATTTTCTAAGCAATTTGATATGTTAATACGTATTCCAGTGTGTTACGTTTTCTTTTTTAATCATCATTGCCTATATTTGTCTCCTTTTCTAATTATAACTATTTATAATGTTATACATTCAATTTTTGGGAGAGGAGATAAATAGACATAAAGAAAACGAAGAAATATGGTATAGTCTACTAAGTTTGGGTTGAACATTGTACAGTGTAAGTTTTCCGATTCTCCTATATAAAAACTAAGAGATATGTAGTGTACACCAAACGTCAACCTACTTATACCGGATGAAAAAGAGTAGTGAAAACCAAAAAAAGAAAAGTTAGAGAATTTACCTTTTGGTGATCACTTCTCAACTTAATACCAAACATGAAACATTAGTAGTCATTTTGAAGCATGCATACAGTCAATTTGTAGCAAGTTGGCAGAGCATATTCTTTCTTTGGTATTAAGTGGGAAATTGATTGCTAAAAGTAATTTCTCCAAAAGTCACTTTCTTATTAGAAAAATTACTTCTTAGTGATTCTTTCCCAACTTAATATGAAAAAAAAGAAACATGATAGTTATTTTGCCGTAAACATACAGTTAATTTGTAGTAAGTTGACGCATATTATCCTTTTTTTGGAATTAGATTGGAAAATGGTAGCTAAAAAGTAATTTTTACCTTTTTCTCCAACTGTTCACTAGGGATGTGCAAAAAACCGTCCAATCTGCCAAACCAAACCAATCCGCTCCATACCGTACCAACCTAGGTGGTTTGAGAGGTTAGGCAGCGCAGTTTGAGTGGATTAAGCAATAAAATTGGTGATTTAGTTTGATTGACGGGTTAAACGTTGTCAAACCGCTAATAAACCAAATCGACTCACCTTTAACAATATATGTATAAAATTATGAAAATCGAATAAAAAATCTTTTTATAACAATACTTGATGGCCAAATAGATAACCCTAGGTCTTAGATTCCCAAGTCCCCAAACGATGCACATCAACTCATTAATATGACACGATTCACATACCCAAGTCCCCATTCTAAAACACGGAATTGGGTTGTATATTAGTGTATTTTTCTATTTTTATTCCTACTTTATTAGGTTGCTATATTTTAGATCTTCCAGTAAGATTCAAAGTTAATTTAACATTAACTATCTCCAATTTCATCTACATTGATTGGGTGTTTATTCTCACAAAGTCATAATTAATTTACTTCTTTAGTATTAAGATATTGTGAAAGTGTGTATCAAGCTTTACATAGCCAACTAAAATGGTTAAATTTTTTGGATTTATTTACAACTCATCAATTAAGGCCCAATATATATCAGAAAATGCCCAATTAAAAATGGCATGATAGAAACCGCAAAACCCGCCCAAACCATTGAAGACAAACCGCCTAAAAATCAACCAACCCACAGGTTTATAGCACATACGGTTTGACGGCGGGTTGAAAATTTTGTAACCCACCATTAGTGGGTTGGTTGGTATTTTGTCCTTAAACCGCTTCCAAACTGACCCGTGCACATCCCTACTGTTTATAGATTTAACATGTGATTTGAAAGAAAAAAAAAATCATAAATTGAAACTGTGGCATAAATAGGGAGGCTTTCCTCCATTATATATCTATATAATGGGATAGGATTCAAGGGACACAAACAAAACACAAAACTTGACACAAAACTTGAACCTTTAGATTTAGAGAGATCTAAGGATGGAGATTAGCGATGACGTGGATGTCACTTAAGTGATAGCTGATGTAGCATTGACATGGAACAATAAAAAATAAAAAACCAGAATTGTATTTCAAAACCAGATGTTCCTCATTCTCGTTTCTCCTCTTCATTACAAACATAAAACCTTAGCTAGGGTTCGATGACAATAACGATAGTGGTGGGCAAATTTGGACAGCGAACGACAACGACGGTTGCTGGATAGGGACGACACGATAGAACAAATAGATTTGAATTAGATTTCATGGATCTGAATTAAATCTTTATATCTGATTCAAATTTGGTTTTGCGGCTATATCTTCTATTCGTTTTCTTCCCTTTAAAGTATAGAAGAATAGGCGAAAGCAAAGTTTTGTTCTACTGAATGATGATCTTTGTAAAGGAATTGCAAGTTTTCTCTTGGAGTTCGTGATGGTGGTGTTTTGGTCTTCAACTCTTGAATATTTTACTTGTACTAAAGGAAAAAGAGATGGATGTAAGGGAGGCATTGATAATTCATCATGTGGACATTGTGCTTGTGTTGATAATTGATTTTACTATTTTTTTTATTGTTGGTTTTTAATTTGTTGCATATTCTTTGGTTCTTTGCTATGTGTTTTCCTTTTTTCCCATAAAGGTATGTTTTTTATTACATCCATGCCGACTGTTCGATGAAATGCCACAATGTCCTGCACATCCTTTTCAATAAATAAGATTATATAATGGGTTGCTGGGGAGATTATATAACATTGTCTCCGTCATACACTGTCACTGCCACCGTCATATGATGAATTCTAGTTAGGGTTTTGTGTGTGGTAGAGAGACCCAGCCAGACTTATCCAAAAAAAAAAAAAAAAAGAGAGACTCAACCAGACAGAGAACATGATCTGATTTTAAAATATAATTTTGGTTTTGTTTTAAAATATTAAAAAAAAAAAAAAATTGTTCCGTGTCAATGCCACATCATCTATTACTTAAGTGACTTCCACATTAACACTAATCTCCACCCTTAAATCTCTCTAAATCTAAGGGCTCAAGTCTTGTATCAAATTTTGTGTTTTTCTTTATGTCCCTGGATTCTATCCCTTATATATAATATATATATATATATATATATATATACTGTGAATACAATAATAAAACAACAAGAATTGCATAAATTAAAACTTATAGATTGAGGTGTGTGCGAAATATTGTCCTTAAAAGTAGTTATGCCCCTCTAAGTATGTTCTCGGTGCAATAGGTCACAACGTTCTACCTTTTAGGATTCAATAACCGAACTACAAGCGTGTGTTAGAACCAAATACAGATTTTACCTTAAAATAGTAAAGTACACAAATTTAGGCTTAGCTGAGGCGCAGATTAGTTCGCTCTCTTTAAGGCGATTCATGCCACTACGGGTATATTCTGATGCAGTAGCTTCTATTAGCACGCCACCTCCTGGATACAACAGCTCAACCTTTTGCTGTAACTCCTCTAATCTGCACAATTAAAGAAGAAGAAATTTCTCCCAACACCACTACTTTACCCAATACATAAAATATATCTCTCAAAGAAAATATGTGTATTATATTCTCTTGGTAAACTCTCACTCATCAAAGAGAAAATATATACTGTGCATCTTACCAATAGGAGTAGTGCTAGATGTCAACTAGAAAAGCTATTACATATACTCAATGGTTAGCAAACCCCACATCTAATATATTGATAACACATAATTAATGCACAATAAAATAGATAATAATACACTTGTAACCTATGCAATAAAGTAGGTATCATAACACCCTACACAACCCACACGATAATTATGCAATAACTATAAAATTATTATAAAATAGAAGTTACAAAATACCAACAATTACATGCATATTTAAAAAATATATTATTTTTATTAAAATACTCCAACAGTGTGCAGTTGCAAGTGTAGGAGTGAAGCAAAAAACTCAAAATGCTCTTGACTCTCGAAAATAAAATTTGTAGGAGAAAAGTAGATAAGAAGAGAAGAGACGATTGCACTTGGTATGTGTTTCTACTAAATGAGGAGGCTGTTTTATATAGGCATCAGAAATGAGTAACAACCCTCCAAATTAAATCCCCAACAGCAAAATAATTTCATTATTTAAAATGTATTTAAAACAATCTGAATTGTTTTGTGAATAACCCAATATCCAAAAGTCAAAATAGTAAAATGCGGGTCAATCCTGCCTGCGAAGTCAAATATTCAAGATTTTCACCCCTCCTTGTGCACATGTCATTGGCTCACAACGCACCTGTCACTTTTTGGACCCCTGTCCCGTAAATCACTCGATTGGGCTCCGTCTTATACGCACATGAGGCTTCTCTACATCCTACCACATGATACAACTTACAAGAAATGTGATACTATATAAGTCCACTAAAAACCTTTCACTTTTTCAATGTAGGACAAGATGTTTTCACAACATAAAAGACATGATAGGATAACTCTTTTAGAAAAACCTTTGGATTTTGAAATACTTATTAATTTTATATTTAAAATACAACAGATATAATTCAAGCAACCAAGAACAAAAAGAAAAAAAAAAGGTTATTCAACGTAGAAGAATAAGAAAAATTAGTGAAGATACTTATATATGGATTGAGGTTGAATTTATTTATTTGTTTATTTATCCAAAGAAGAAGCCTTGTCAAACTTGGGATTTCTGAAACTACCCAAAATCCTTTTCGAATTTGATTCTACGCACTTGTCAACATAAAGACTTCGAATTGCGTCCCAGAACTTGAAGAACTCTTTGTAATAAAAAAAATGGCAAAAAAGTATATATAACTTTAAATAAAGTTATAATGGTAAAAAAAAATATTTATTTTCATTATGGCACACGTGCATTTGCACGTGGACTCATTACAAGTACTTTTATTTTCAATATCAATTAGAAATTAACTATAGGAGTTGATAAAATACAATAATTAATTAAATTTTTTTTTGTTAAAAAAATTTGAAATTATGCTTAATTTTAATGTGGCTAATAATTCACAATTATTCTTAATTTGAAAATTTGGTAGTTGTACTTTTTAATGATATATCTTATTACATGTAGGGTAATTTTAAAATTATGTTTAACGAAATTAAGATTTATTTCCAAAGCTCAAACTTATTGACACAAAAATTAAAAAGTTATGAATTTTTAATTTTTTTTAACATATTTGGTCCAACCTTTTAATATTTCTTTAAATATGTATAGAGAGTGTCGAGTTATACAATACTTGTAACGACCCAAAATGAGGACCGTTAGTTATATAGTAAGAAAATAAATTTTAAAGCCAATTTTAGTGGAGGTTTAATAAAAATAATTCTTTTGAAATTTTTTTTAGAAAATCCGGCATGGTCCCGTTTGTAAATAGGACATACCAAGTTATCGACTAATCATAAAACCTATAGAAAACCCATTTATAAGTATTTTCAACCATCCACACAATATTCCAAAAATAAATAAAACTACAAGCTGTATCGTAGTCACATAGGTTCTCATCCATATCTGTATCCACTACTTATCTATTTATTACAAGCCATGAATTAACATTAATTCATGCCTAGGCTTAAAGCCAAAATAAAATATAATGATCCTCTATATGAATGCAACCATGCTAATGTACTTCCCAACCCGAGGTCAAGCTTTATTTTGAAAATATGACCTGCAAGAAAAACTGTTGGGGTATTAGCTATATGCTCAGTAGGAAAACATTTCTCAAAATAACCCAAGGTTTTAAAAACCATAATTTATATACTTTTCAAAAGCCCGCAAAACCATTGATTAGTTTGCAATATAAATTTTTCAGTAAATAAAACCGATATAGGTATAATGAAATAAACTGCGAAAGTTAAATCATTAAATACCAACACCCATTTTTTTCTTTTTAAAGAGGTAAGAAATAACTCAAGTTATTTGTTATCAAAATCATCATTTTACAAATGAATTTAACCGATCATTTTCTGATATCATATCATGGCCTTATAAGCCAATAACCATCATCCGCCATATCTAGCAATCCATAACATTAGTCTTTCCAACTGATAAATCCTCACTAGGTCATGCGGGGCCCTCCGCGTACAGAAATAAGAGGAAACATGGTAAGACATCCCTATTTGGGATCCGTAGTAACCTCAAGAGGAAACTACGGACAAGACATCCCTACATAGGACCCCTAGTAACCTTTATTCGGGCACATAGCCCAGGACTAAAGGATAGGAAGACACAGTAAGACGTCTCGTTCCTTTGGGACCGCAGTAATCCTATCTCCAGTAGCCCTCATCACCATATCCACATCATCATCACTTATCTTCTTCATTTACCAATTTCACAATTCCCACATAAACCAAAAAATTATATATAAATTTCCAAGAAAACTGTATAACAGGTTTATTGCATTTAAATCATATGAAATAACCCCCATAATTCATATAAATCTTTCCCAACCATTTTTCAAAATAACGGTTTCAAAAACATTTATATAAAAATGACCCCCAATATTCCGACCACACAAAATAGTCCAATAGGTTTTAAAAACCAACCCCTTTAAACCCTTAAACATATAAGAGTTTCATAAATAACAAGAATATAACAAAAGGGGGTATGTAAACCAACCCCTTGTACCCTAAATCATGTGAAAGTTTGAAATGTAACATGCATATGACCAAATAGGGTATAATACAAAACCCTAGATTTTCCAAAATTTATCAAAACTCATAAAATATGCCTACATGCATGATATTTATGCAAAGAATTCCAAATACATGTGTTTTAACATGATTTAAACCCAAAACCCCCCATGCATCAATGGTTCAAGATGAGAAAATGCCTCTACCTCAAAAATAGAGTGAAGAAATCCAAATTAGTAACTATACGTGCGTAGATCGGGCTAAAATACGCTAGATCCGAGCTCGTCGGCGTCGGATCAAGGCTACTGTGCTCCGGTGAGCCGCCATTGATCCTCCGCCCCCTTCTCCTTCTCTCCTTCTCTCTCTCTCTCTTTCGGCTGAGAAGAATGGGTGAGAACCCTCTAGAATTTGGGTTTATAAAGGGAGTATAAGTGAGGGGTATAATGGTCTTTCTATCCCATAAAAATCTAGCCCATAAACTGAAATTCGTGCGTTATAGTCGACTATAATGAGTTATAGTCGACTAAAACTCCCCAAAGAATAGTATCGTAACATTCTGCCTTACAATATAGCCGACTATAAATCATTATAGTCAACTAAATTGCTCAGCGTGCACAAAAGAGGTTTTGCCTGACAATATAGTCAACTATAAGCCACTACAGTCAACTAAATTATTCAACATACATAAAAAGAAATTCTGCCTAGCAATATAGTCGACTACAAGTCACTGTAGTCAACTATATTGCTCAACATACACAAAAAGAAGTGTTAGGCTCACGAAAACCTACCTTAGCACATCTTAACCCAAAATTCTCATGAATCAAGCCTTGGGTCCTCACAATACTTGATCATGGGGTTATTCATGAGTCCAAATTCGCTGCAATGGTGAAAAAACAAAACATGGTGCTGTGGTTAAAGGAGATCGCAACACATAGACAAAGGGGGCAATGGATAGATGATGTGAAAAACAACTCTAATTCGGTCGTTTAGCATGGAGAGATTGTAGATGACTTCATCAAGCCAGTCAAATAGAGCAAAATTCTTCACCCCACACCATCTTTCCAAATGCCAATGAATGACAATAATTGGGGATCTGTAAGATTTTGCAAAAGAAATTTGGAAAACCTTGTAGTAATTTGGAAGAAGATATCAATCAACCTCACCATATTTTCTAACGCAGACGAAAGAAAAAGTAATTTAGGTTAGATTTGGGTATGATGTGAGTTTTGGGGATTCTAAACATATATATATATATGTTAGATTTGGGTATGATGTGAGTTTTGGGGATTCTAAACATATATATATATATATATATATATATATTTTTGGTGGTGAAGATGGTTGGTTCTTCACCTTCACAAAAGTTTTGGGGTGTTAACACGATGCTGGATGCTGGCAAGTTTCTTTCTCCGACAAAGTTGCCTTGGTGCCTTTTCTTCCCTTTGCTAATCATATGCTCACCATCATGACGAAAAGGACATAGAAAGAGAAAGAGAGGTGACGCAAAGAAGAGATAGAAAGAAAATATACACAACAGAGAAAGAGTTTTTGGGGTATTGACTGAGCATTTGCTCCCATTAACAAAATAGCTCAATGAAACGACTTGGTAGGGGGTTTTTTATGCTATATCCATTTATTGCTTCATTTGGGCGACTTGTCGCCATCTAAGAGTACTACAACACCGTGCTGTGTTTTCCTACCACTGCAATGAATCCGAACTCGTATGTATGTATATATAGATGAATTGTAGCGTACACCCACACATGCATGGGGTACAACTCCCAATACATTGTACTAATATAACTTGCATCAACACGTCCATATTAGATTGGATGTGTTTATATGTGAGTAAGATAGGTACATTAACATAAATAGTACACCTAGGGGGACTACATTGAACTTCACTAGATGAATTCATACTAATCAAACCTAACCAAATTGGAATTTTTGCTCAAATAATACTAATCAAAAACATGTTTTATCGAATAATTAAGGTAATGGTAACCAAAATTTTCAAGCTTTTTTCCATATATATATGTGTGTGTGTGTGTGTGTGAAAAAAAAGAACAATGTACTTTACATAACCATCTCACAAGCAAAACATACATAATAATATTATACATACATACATATATAATATAATATAACTTGGATTTCAAATAGTTTCGTAGACCCCAATTACGTTAAATTTGTGCATTATTCATATGAAAACTTATATATGAATGGTGAAGTTGATTGCTAACACATAATTTTTATTTTTATTTTTAAAAAGAAGTTTGTTACTTACAATTGGATAAGGCCACTTCAAGTGCTGCTACCATTAATTTTTCAACACTGAAGTTGTGTCACTTGAAGTTTCCTTGCTCTTCTTTTTTTTTTTTTTTTTTTTTTTTTCTCCCCTTAAATATTTTCTCCCTCACGTCTTCATTTTTCAGCTTACAACCCTGCAAAATAGTGAACAGTGTATAAATAAAATCTAACTTGAAAAAGGAGTAGTAGAAGAAAAAGGAGTAGTAGAAGAAGAAGAAGAAGAAGAAGAGTTTGATATCAATACATTAGCTATTCTAATTTTATGATAAAGTTGGAAAAGGAAGAGTTATATATTACTACAATAAACTTTTATTATCATAAACCTTTACTTTAATAGTTAGAATTTCAATATATTATTATAATTTTAATTATAAGCATTAACCAATTGGCCTTAAGCAATCATTATCTAACGAAACTTTTAACTTTAGTGTCCAATCATGACCTAAATATTGGATAAACCGAGAAATAAGATTAGCCCAGTCAATAGACCTTCCAAGAGTGACCAAGCCTGCTCAACCCTCAAGCCACACGAGTGCTAACCAATTGTTCTGCATGTCAGACATGTCGATACGTATCATAACATATGAGCCACACATATATCAGAGTCTTATGTTCCTCAATTCATATGACTAAACAAACTAACACAAAAATAAATAAATTAGAAAAAAATTCTGTGTGACAAAGTTGGGGTTCCAATCCATTCCCACTTCGGAGAGATAAAACAAGTCTAATATCAACTTAGACTCTGCAATATTTAAGTCCAGCATATCTTGGTAATGACTCAAAAAATGTAAATTGTGAATATTTTTGTTACCGTATGATAGTGTTTGTTCTTTTCTCAACTAAGGGTAAGGGTTAAATAAGGATAATATTATCAATCCAATTTTTTTCTGCTTTAAAAGCTTATATATATATATATATATAGGATGATGATTAGGTGAGAACATGTTTATATAACTTATAGCAACACCCACATTAGAGGTTATACCTCGTGCAGTAGTGAGTTATAGGGTACATTGGGCCAATGCACGAGGTACAACTCCTAATGTAGAATGCTGATATAACTTATATCAATACGTACTGACCTGATTGAGACTAATTAAATGAAAATGAATATAATTTTATTGCAACTTTTCTGAAATATTAATTTAGTCAATAATTCATTTTAAATTATTTTACGATAAATTTTTGTACTCTCAAGTATTTTAAGAATTGGTTCGTTAATTGTTTATTATTTAAATTGCACTTTAGGGTCCAAAGTTTGGGTCAAGTTTCATTTTAGGATCCAAAGTTTAAATTGCGTCAATTCAATACCCGAATTATTAGTTGAGTTGCAATTTGAGGCCCATTGTAAGAATTTTCTCTATTATTCCTACTTTGCCCTTTTATGGGTTTGAAAACTTTATTTTACCCCTATCAACATCTATTAAACATTTATATTTTGATCAAATCTAAATCACTCTAACGTCAGATTTGTAGGTTTTGTAAATAGAAAATATAAAGTTTATTAGATGTTGATATGAGTAATATAGTGAAAGAAAGAAGATAAGAATGATTTAGATTTGGTCAAAATATAAAAGTTTATTAGATGTTGATAGGGATAAAATAGGATTTTCAAACCTATAAAAGGGGCAAAGTAGGAATAATAGAGAAAATCATGATAGCAGGCCGTAAATTGCAACTAAACTAATAATTTGGTTATTGAATTGATGCAATTTAAACTTTGGACCCTAAAATGAAACTTGATCCAAACTTTGGACCCTAAAGTGTAATTTACCAATTATTTAAATACTACAAGTCAAGCAACAATAGTTTTTATTAAAATTGTTTAACATATATGTTTAAATATTTTTACTCATGAAAATTATTTGCCAATTATTTATTGTATAAGTTTGAACTTTGGATACATTAGTAATCTGTGCCAACCAGTTTATAATAATGTTGGTTTAGTGCATACGTGATTTGTGATAGGATGGGATGTTAATGTTCGTTATTCAATACTATGTAGTGTTAAGTCTCATGATGATGGATCCGTTATTGAGTGTAAGTCTAGTTAAAGGTAGTGCTTATATAAACTAGTGATTTATTGATTGATATTGTAATGTTCAATGATTTTTAGTGATTTAGCAAATTTATTTTTAGCAAAAGTGTTCCAATTTGATTATTTACAAAATTGAAAAGTAAAATAATAGTTTTAAGTCTATATAGTTATTGAATTGAAATACATGATTTATTGCGAAACCTTACCATTTTATTACTCATATTTTCAAACTAATCGTGCCAATATGCTTAATCTATTCTTGTATATATTATGTATTATTTTCTTGTTAGGCTTTATATTCACCCTTATATTTTTCCCCATTGATAAGTAGGTTAAGGAGTGTATAACATCTAATGGCTGAGGACTAGGATATTGGAGATTAATTAGTGGCTCAGTTTTCTAGTTTAATTAGTACTTTGTATTTCCGTTTAATAGATGATAAATGCTCATTTAAATATTTTTGTAACGCATAATATTTAATTTTTGGAGACTATTATTTATTTAGATATGAATTTCGATGGTTTTAAACTATGATTATCAATGTTTTAGTAACGCTATGATTTTGGAAGATAACTATCATAGAAGTGTTAGTCTTAAGGCTTCAAAACCCTAGATTTTGATGATAACAATACATAAGATGGTTATGAGAACTAATTAGCTATAAATTTTGATTTAGACAAGTATTCAAAGTTTAATTGTGCATTCAAGGATCAATATGAAATACTCAATAGTTAGAGCCTTCATGGATATAGGAGTGCTCAGTCTAACATTCTAGAGGATGATCAAATGAAGAATACAATATCAATGTGTAAGAGTGTTAGGATTATTTATAAAATTGATTTCAATCTTTGCACACTTTAGTTATAAGGGCTTTAAGTTATTGCATTGCACACTTAGGCTATGTTTGTTGGTTGGAATGGAATGGATGGAAAGGAATCACATTCCAATTCATTCCAAACAACATATTTGGATGAGGTAATTAAATGGGAATGGAATCAAACAATAGTAGTGGATTGTAATGATATTCATTCCACAACGTTTATTTCAATCTCATTCCATTCCAGACTATTTTAAGCATGGAATCAAATTCCATTTCCACTCATTCCATTCTAACCAAACAAACATGCCCTTAGTGACTTATTTGGACACATAGCTTGTTAATATGTTAGGGATTTTAATTGCAAAAGCATTGTGCCTTGATTGTCTTATATGACTTGATTATTTGTCTCTGAAACTATCATTTCAGACGGTTGAAAGAAATGTCAAATGACTAAAATCATTGTTTGAGTAGGTTGAATCTTTACCTACCAAAATTCACTTCTCTAGAGTTTTCTATAGTCCTTTTCGAGATAGTTGAAGGTATTTTTAAGAAAACTGAAAGATGATTCTGAGACAGCTAAAACTAAGACCAAAAAAGACCTTTTGAACCTACTGGAATTTTCAATAGCTTTATTTTAAGATTCGATCCTTAGTTGAGAAAGCTTTCAATTTCTGTATATCTACTCTTTGAGAGAGCTTCTTGTACACAAAAATCAACTCAAATTAATATTATAATCAAGGGTCGTGTAAACCCTCGTTTTGAAGCACTTGAAGAGTGCTTTGTTCAAGCGTCACTTAGTGGAATCCTCAGGCGGAACTTTTGGGGTAAGGATGTAAGCGGAGAAACTGAACCTCGTTAAATTATTGTTTGCAATCTCTCTCTCTTTTATCATATCTATTGCATAAATATTTATTTTTTCTTAAGTTTTATTATAGTTATTGTATGAGGGAAAATCCTGATAGTCGGCGAAGCGCTTCAAGGAAGGTGGTCCAATGGTTTAGAGCGCCATGATACGACAATTAGAGAAAATTGCAATGGGGACAACTCTTGGGCTTTGCAATGAACAGTGGCGCTCAGCGACCTCGATGAATAGTGGTGCTCGGTGTTCTGTTGAACAGTGGTGTTAGGTGCCTCGATGGATGGTGGCTTAAAAAGCATAAAAAAAACCCATTAGGGTGGCCGATGGTTGCTTGGCCGAAAACCCTCCGACAGTCAAATCAATTCTCAATGTCTAGAGAAAGAAGAAAGAAACAGAGAGAGCTATGGTTGTCTATAGTGGTATACCTCTCATCATCATCCTTAGTTGAGAGTGATAATGTTCCTTTTAGAGGAAGCTAGGTCTGTGGTTAAATAACTATTTTAAACCGACCATAGTTAGGTTAGGGTTTTGGCCTTGGTTAGTGATAGCTGTCTGACCATGGTTAGATTAGCGTAACTGTTTTTACCATGGTCGGGTTAGCAAGCTAGCAATCATTGAGCATAGTGTGTGCTCGAAGTGCTTTGTTCCTCGAAGGGGAACTTGTTCGGTTTTCATTGAGAGTTTTCTAAGTCCGAGCAAACTTGGATCGAATGGAAGGTGAATCTTGGTTTGGCTATTATTAAGCCAAAGTGATCATTATTATGGACCAAGGGACCCTTTAGCTCGAGCCCACGAGGCTAAAGCTTGGTATCTGAAACTGTTAATCTAGGTTATGGACCGAAGGCCTTTTGGTCCTGAGCATGTGTGGACTGAGGAGATGGTTCTTTAGCCTAAGCGTTTATGGACCAAAAAGATGGTTCAGTGATTAGATGCTTCCTGCGAGAAGGGATATGATCCATGTCTGGGAAAGAAAGGCCATGTCACGCATCTAATGGCCATAGATTAGTTGGTTCTCTACGATTTCTTTAGCCATGCCATGTGTCCAATGGTTATAGGTTAATGAAATTTTCCCACACACTTGTTATTATTGGTTTTAAGATTGTAATTAAGTCCATCAATTGCCAACAACCCTATTCACCCCTCTTTAGGGTTGCTTCTAGAGCCAACAAGAAGTTTAATATTTTAAAATGGTCAAGCCTATGTAGGCGTAGCTCTATGTGATTTTAATAGTCATATCATTGAATCTGGTCTTCTGAGTTTGGGGTGTGACATTTAGGTAGGTCTTGATATCAGTTTTTTTGATGCATACATAGCTAGATCATGCAAAAGGACATAAAAGAGGCATAGAACGAAGGGAACAAAAGATCTCTTTGTTTCTGTAAAAATAAAACAAGAACTATAAATGGCCAAAAAGCTTACTTAATAACAGATTTTGGAAAAACTTTCTTCTACAAAGTTATTTAAAATAATGTTTTATAGTGGACAACACCACTAATTTTCATGGTTGCATTTTTCATAAAACTTTAAAATTTTAAAATAAGGAAGGGTGCAAAGAAAGTTGAGAGGTGGCAATAGCCGCCCCCTTCTTCTTGTTTAAATTTGGGTTTTCAGGCTAGACTTTATTCAAGGGTGGGTTGTGAGCCCTGGGGCATACTGCTGATGCTAAAGTATAGGTTTTGAACATTCTCTCTCATCCCTAAATCCAACCATCAACCTTAAAGGATAACTTAGTTGGCAAGAGACCATGTTGTAGAAAGCGGAACTCTTGAGTTCGATTTTTACTAAGCCTTTTAGAGCCACCCACACAAGATTTTATCATTTTCATGGGCATTGGACTTATTTGATTAATATGGGTTGTGGGGTTTTATACGAAATTGGGGTTTGCTTGAAAAATTTCCTTGTTATCACAAAAAAAAAAAAAAAAAAAAAAAAAAAAAAAAACCCAACCATTCACCTATAGGGCCACGAAGTGGAGACACTTGTTCCCGGCCCTCTGGCACCCTTTCTTATACTGTGAATTTTACATAATTGCTATTGTGATTCAAAATCCTTACAGAATGTGGTATTTATGGTTGCAACTTATTTCAATTTGGGTCGATTTAGCATTAGCGTAGAGTCGAATTGATCAAATCTCGATTCTCATTTTGATAACCTAAAACTAAAACATATATTAGTAGAACCAATCCAACCCCATCCATGCAAAGTTTGGGTTGATTGGGCATATAAAAAATAGTATTTTCATAAAATTTTTATTTCAACAAAGCATAAAAGTTTAATATAACAAGTGAATATTTAAGTAACAAAATCAACAAATGAGGCAAATCTATAACTTTCTTATATAGGAAAGAAAAACGAAGATTGAAATTGTAACAATTATAATATGATACATATACATATAGGATGATGATCAGGTAAGCACATACTGATATAACTTACGTCAACACCCTGCATTGAGGGTTGTACTTTGTGCATTAGTGGGTTAAGGGGGGTACATTAGGCCAATGCAAAGGGTATAACCCTCAATGCATGGTGTTGATATGACTTCTATCAACACGTGATGACCTGATCATGACTAATATACATATATGTGTATAATTATTATTATATTATTATATATATATATATATAAGATCAGTTTATTTAACTAATACTTTAATCCATAATCGAACTAAAATAGATGTCTATTTTTAATTATTTACTTCTAACTCATGATGGGACCCAAGTAGATAAAGAATCAGGACCAATCAGCCTAAGAAATGGGGTTGGGTTGGTTCGGTTCTTGGTTTGCGCCTAGACCAAATTGCACCCTTTAGTGAATAGTGATACTCTCTTCCATCTTGACAAGCTCTAGACCCTAGGCATGGGGCTTCTTTTCAAGTCACAGCATGCACACACCATCGAAACTCCAATAGAACTCCAATAATTGAAGTTTGCTGGATGCTTCTTTTTCTTTGGCTCGATATGCTTCTAGTTCTCTTTAAAAGAAGCAGTAGAATAGCTCTTTCAAGGTGTATGAGTGTGCACAAATTCGTGCTCCCTCTCTCACTCATGAATATGGAGGCTGTGTAACCCCCTTATGGTGATGGGAGCAGTCTTTAATTTATAGCTAACCTAACTCTAGAATCCAACGGCTGAGATTAATTACCATAAAATTAATGAATGGCTATAATTAATTCACTTGAGCCTTAAGTAACTCAAAGTTACCTATAAAAAAAAGGATTGAAACTCTTTGGAGCAAGAAAAACGCGCGGAGTAGGAAGCTCAAAAATCGCCAAAAAAAAAAGGGGGGGGGGAGGGGTGGAGTTAGAATGCAGGGGCCTCGGTTGACCAGTTGGGTGAACCGATCACCCGAGGGCTCGGGTCTAGTCCCCCCTATTGCTTCTTATTTTTGGTTTTTATGCTTAAAATAGCCATAACTTGCTAAAATTAACTACAAATTGAGTGATTCAAAAGCCCAAATTTCCATAATTCAATGAGGAACAAGTTTAGAATATTCTTGAGCCAAAAATCTCCAACCATGGTTAGGTGGTTGGCTTTAACAAGGCAATTAATCGAAAATGGTCAATTAGCCAAAAATGTAAATTATGGTAAATCAATCTCAAAGCCATTCAATCCTTAAATTTACTCAACAAATAGACTCTTTTCATCAATATAAATAGAATGGAACAATCTGAGATAAGTTTCGAGCTCAATTGGAAAAGATACAAGTTAAAAGACAAAATTGCCTTCCAAGTCGCAAAAGTTCTAATTATGTATCCAAACCTATCTAGAATTGAACCAAATTACACCAAAGTGTCTTAAATGCACCTAGAAACTAAATGCAAATTATGGAATACAAAAATGAAACCAAAACATGCATGCAATAATGAACTATACATATAAGTTTAAAAGAGCAAAAATGTCCTTCAAAGGCTTAAAAACTTCTAAACACATCCAAACTAACATTAACTCATAGGAGTAAAAATGGGGTGTCTATAGACAACAGGCCACAAATTGCAACTAAACTAATAATTTTGAATTTTACATAATTGCTATTGTGATTCAAAATCCTTATAGAATGTGGTACTTATGGTTGCAACTTATTTCAATTTGGGTCGATTTAGCATTAGCCTAGAGTCGAACCGATCAAGTCTCAGTTCTCATTTTGATTACCTAAAACTAAAACATATATTAGTAGAACCAATCCAACCCCATCCATGCAAAGTTTGGGTTGATTGGGCATATAAAAAATAATATTTTCATAAATTTTTTTTATTTCAACAAAGCATAAAAGTTTAATATAACAAGTGAATATTTAAAGTTATAAAATCAACAAACGAGGCAAATCTATAAATTTCTTATATATATGAAGGCAAAACGAAAATTGAAATTGTTACAATTATAATACAACACATATACATATAGGATGATAATCAGGTAAACACGTGCCAATATAACTTATATTAACACCCACATTGAGGGTTGTATTTTATGCATTGGTGGGTTAAGAGGTACACTAAGCCAATGCAAATGGTATAACTCTTACTGCATGGTGCTGATATGACTTTAATTAACACGTACTAACCTGATCAGGACTAATATACATATAGTATAATTATTATTATATTATTATATATATAAGATCAGTTTATTTAACTAGTACTTCAATCCAGAATCGAACTAAATAGATGTCTATTTTTAATTATTTACTTCGAACTCATGAGGGGACCCAAGTAGATAAAGAACCGGACCAATCAGCCTAAGAAATGGGTTTGGGTTGATTGGGTTCTTGGTTTGCGCCTGGACCAAATTGACACTCTAGTGAATAGTGATACTCTCTTCCATCTTGACTAGCTCTAGACCCTGGGCATGGGGCTTCCCTTCAAGTCACGCACGCACACACCATCGAAACTCCAATAGAACTCCAATAGAACTCCAATCATTGAAGTTTATTTAAGATCATAGTTGTCTGAGTAGTCTCTGTTGAAGCCACAATATTCCTCTGCTCTGTCCTCTTCTTCGTTTTCCTTTTTCTCCATAAAAACTTTGTACTGGATATTGAAGTTCTCCAGTGAAGTAGAATAGAGAAGAGCAAGCCTTCTCAGAGAGAATGAAGTTCGCGGTAAGGGCATGTAGCAACGGAAGATCGCGGGTAGGGGTTCTCCAGGTGGGTAGCTGCCCGAACCCAATCGAGACCCCTTCCCTCCTCCTTTCCACTCGTAAAGGCCTACCCGTTTTCATCTCCCCTGACCTCCTCCCCTCTCTTCCTTCCCCTGATTCTCACCTCCTCCAAATGAGCCCTCTTCACTTGTAAGTATTTGCCATGATACCCGTATCTCTTCTTCGTGCATATCAACTACAATAACCGCTTGGCTTGTGACAATATTCATAGATATGTGTGTGTATTTATTGTATACACAAATCCACACAATGCACATTAGATGTTTGTGATTTGGTTTGAATAGCGATTGGTCTTAACTTGTAGTGTTGTGCCTCTACTCTCCCCAAGCACCACCACTCAACATCGTCACGTCCCACCATTGCCCAACACAACCCACCCACCACCCCGGAACCACCACTCACTACCCACTTCCAATGAAAAAAATGCTCTTAGAAAGCTCAGCTAAACAAAGAACTTTACATTTCTGAGAGTCATAATTTGTGAACTTTGAAATTCCTTGATTCCAAAATTCCGTGATATTTTCCAAATTCCTCATCCAAACACAACCTAAAGGTTTCTTTATGTTGCAGTCTCAAAAAATAGAGCAGTTCCTTGTTGAAATGTCAATAATTTCAATCGAAAAGGAATGGTCAAAACTAAGGATAGTCAATAGGCTCTTCACATAGACATTTTTGGAATAATGGTTATAGAGATTTAGTCAGGTAAAGGCAACTTGTGAAGGATTACTAATTAATCAAAATATGAGACAACTGACAATTGGATGGCAACATCATACCTATGTATGGGATTCGTTCAAAAAATCAAACTTATCCTAATAGTAAAGAGATTATATACAAAACAAACTTTTATTGCCTCTAACACAACAAATAAAGAAATGTGGTTGAATGTGGAGGAAATGTGAAGGGATAGTAGGGGTTTTGAAAGATTTATAGAAGTGGGCTTGCTTCAATGTTGGGAGGGTAGATTAGGTGAAGCATTGGAGGGTTCAGTCATGCAGAATAGAAGTCTGCATTATTCAAGATATTTTTTCGATTTTCTGTAGAAGGCAATGAATATGGCCTCATTAGCCAATATCTCTCCATGCTGTCTTATGAAACCCTTATAATCTAGGATCTGGGGATCAGGTGGCTGTGGTGGCTTACACTTCAAAATGTGTGAACTGCTTGTGTTGGACTCATATAACATGGCTATGTGTCGTTGTACACAAATCCAATAGGGGCAGACAAAAGAAGATAGGAAAAATTCCTAATTCATTACATGGTTAGGTATAATTCTTGATTTGCTTCTATGTCACATAGATATTTCTATGTAAATGAAAGAACACATGTTTCACATATCATGTAACAAATACACTTCACTTTCTGCACAGGGTGTTGAGAAAGAAATATTACATGCTCCAACAATTCAGCTGGGTCCTCGTATCTTACTTTTTGTGGTTAGACAATTCTGACACCTTGACAAACACCAACACCTGACACTCATGCCTGGAGTCATTTTGGTTTATCCTTAGAAATTTCATAATTCAATTATTGATTGATTCACCTGTGCGACATTGTTCAATCGCACAGCTTAGAAGGGCCTTCATCAAAAACAATATCAATTGTTGGGGGACTGCACCAGCTGCTTGGTTTGCATGAATATGGGTTTGCAGCCGTTCCAAGGGATTCTGTCTTTTGTCTTCCAGAATGTGGTGGAACTAACAAAATTGGAGCATCTTTTGAGACTCCTTGTGGTCGTCGCTTGGTAATTCTCATGGAGTACTTCTAGATTGCATTTAATTGATCAGATTTGTCTTTCCTCTTCTTTTTTTTCTTGGTTAGAATTACATTGTGGATTTTTATGTATACTCATGCTTACAGATAAAGCCCATAGAATACATGGAAATGATTTCTTCCATGAAGCCGAATCTATGGGCCACCTTGGCTGATGAAGTGCCATCATGGGTGCCAGAGAAAAGGAACAAGACCTCTGTGGATCGAACTCTGAGATGGCTTGATGAATGCATTGCGTTAAGCCCGGTAGATAGTATATTGTTTTGCTTTTTGGCTTTCTATACGAGAACATACTGTCTTTAATCCTTTCCCTATTCAAACCTTAATTCGTCTCTAAATCTTATTACCCTTCTTCCATCGTACAAAACCTAAAATCACAAGCCTTAGACCACCATAACTAATAAAAGACAGCATTATTCTAGAGTTGTCCTGCATCACTTTATGGTACCCGGAAACTTAATTATAACTTGTTGACCTGCTATTGGGCACACTTGTTACTGCTATTTTCGTAATATAATGACACGCACACACTATCACACATTTACACCTGGACAGACTAGTTTGCCCACTTGATTGTGCCCACATCTTTAACTCTTTCTCACTTGCACTTGAAAATGTTTTAGAGCTAGGAAACGACACTCTTTTTTATCACACTACAGTTCCACCTTCTTTTTTTTTTTTTTTTTCCTTTTTCTTTCTTTAAACTTCTAAGTGCATGCTCTTCAAGAGTCCCAAGCTTCATGTTTATAATTGCATATATATGCTCTTAATTGACTAAGAAGGCCTGATGATTTGGCATCTGCGCCAGAAATTACATGAACGGGTGAGATTGAAGATCATGATGATCTCTGAATTATGATCTGCAGATAGTGTGACACCATTGGTCATCAATGCAAGTAGCTTTTTTCTTCAGGAAGTAGCTGAATAAAACGTCTTGTCTTCAATGATTGGGAGTTGGAAAGTGTTTTACTTTCTTACCAAGTGCTTTATGATAGTAAGATTTTCGGTGGGTGAGAATGATTCCTTGGTGTAGCGTAAGGACTCTAAAGGGTTATTCTCCATAAAATATTTCTACAATATTTTAAAGCCTCTTGGAAGTGTTTTTCTCCCGATGAATATTGTATGGATCGCCTCGGTTCCATCTAAAGTGGCCTTTTTTTGTTGGTTGGTGGGTAGTGATAAGTGTTTGACTTTGGATCACCTTATTGGGAGAGGTTTTATTTTGCCCAATAGATGTATTTTGTGTAAAGAAGAAGCGGAGACGGTGGACCACCTTTTCATTCATTGCAAGGTGGCAAGGAGTCTATGGATGTTTGCTTTCAATGTTTTTGGTGTTCTTTGGGTTCTTCCGTCGTCTACTTATACTCTTCTTTCTACTTGGTGGTTTAAAGGGGGTAATATTAAGGCTAAAGCGGTTTGGAGGATGACACCTCATGCTATCTTTTGGTGCCTTTGAAGGGAGAGAAACCGTAGGACTTTTGAAGGGATTGAAAAGTCGATCATTGATCTTAAATCTGGATTTACTAAGGATCTTTTTTTGTGGTACCTTAGCAATACTAAGATTAGCAAACTTTCTTTTGTTCAATTCTTAGAGTCCCTAAAGATATAAAGGGATCCTTTTGTGTCTTGGAGCTTTGCTCTTGTATATGTCTCATGTACTTGGGCCTTGCCCTTTGTTATTAATACATACTTTATTTCATCAAAAAAAATAAAATGTCTTGTGGTAGTCAATTGTGTAGGGTGTATAGTTGTGTAGCCCCTCTTCTAGTATGTAAACGTTGGTAATGTACCCAGTACTGGTCTGTGATTTTTTTACTTGGTCCTTTTGTTATGTATGGAATTACTTTAAAAATATATATATATATATATATAGATATATTTTGAGTCTATAGCATATGATTAAGATAGGTTAGGGTGTCAACCTAGTTGAGATTCTAATCTTCTCTATGATGCTTGAAACTTTTTTTCTTCTTGCTTAGAAAAAAAAAATTTGCTTGCCAGGTTGGAGTTTTTTTTTTCCCTGGGTTGATTATTTCAATGTCTTGATTATTTATTTATTTATTTTTGGCCAAAAATAGAGGGCATAAAGCTACAGAGAGATACTTGAACATTATTGATAATTGTAAAGCTTTAATAGTGTTTTTAACAAGAAAGAGCAAATTGGATTTATTTGGGCTCTTTCCTTTTGTATTTGAATAAATATTATTCATATGGGGCTTTAGTAAATATTAAGGTGAGAATTTGTAACTTTTGATCTCATCCGTATTTCGATTGAGTTAAAGTGTTGATTTTGGTCTTTACCGTATTCCGATTGAAGAAAGAAGGTTCAAGGAAGCGGGCTACTCCCCGAAAATGCCTCGCTTGTGTTTTCGGTTAATATTAACGTTGGGGACTTTACCTTTTTTGTCTATGCAAGAGATGAGGTATTGTAGTTGGCAAGGCCGGCTTTGGGCAACTAGGTGTTGAGGAACCAGAGCCAGCAGCAGCCCATAATAAACTAAAAACATAAACTTTTTAACCACAAAAAGAGAAAAAAAGACCTTTAAATCTTTGTTTAGATTGCGTGACTGCCAAGATCTCTGTCCTTATAGTTTGATTGAAGGGATTAGAATAATTGTTATTAGTATTTTTAGTCTTTATCTGTATATATATATGAGTCCCCTTATATGATGTTAACCTCCAAAAATCAAGTTGATTCAAAACTCTACCTATGACTCGTATTTTGCAAAGCCAACTGTTCGATTAGATGTGCTTCATATGAAGGTCATGGATTCCAAAAATCAAGTTGATCCACGATTAAGAGCTGCTTCCATAAATGTCCAGAATGAGTGATCATCATTGATTAAAAAATGTAAGTTTTGGGTTGGATAGCAATCGGTCTCGGATCAATTTGATTTTTGGCATGCAGTGCCTACATGAGAATGCTTTCACAAAATATGAGCCATAGGTAGAGTTTTGGAGGGTGACACTTATATATATATATATATATATATATATATTTGAGAACTAGTGGTTCTGCTTTATGGTAGTACTTCTTATGCAATATGCTCCGGTATTTAGATTAGTTGACACTGTGCATGAATTGATTTATAAAATGTAGGCTGGCGGCGCTGTTTTTGGATCCATTGTTGGAGGTTCTAATATAGTAGAACGCCAACGTTCTGCACAACAGGTGGTGAGCCGAAATGTATCAGGTTTGCCACAACACTTCTTTGTTTCAGATCTCTTGACCCTCTAAATAGAAATTCATTCCATGTTCAATCATGATTTATTGATTTATGGCGTTATAGAAAATTGTAGAAAATTGCAACAACTCATGAGTAGTATGATGATGTTCATATGACATTCAACATGGTTTTCCAACTGTGTTACATAGAAACCATTTTATGTGGATCATACAGCATTTTATTCTTATCTTCTGAATGTGATCAGGAAATACATTTCTTTATACTTCATTGTAGATATCTATTTATAGATTTTATACCTATTTAATTCCTATTAAATTCAAAATAGAATCATTGAAGGTCATAAAGTGCTGCGTGAAGATAGTTAACGCTTTCCAATCCTTTAAATTCAGCTAAGTTCAGAATCCAATCCAGGGTCTTCTACTCTCCCAAAAATATTTGCATATCCAGAAAATATATTTTTTCAGAGTGCTCTAGTAAAAAGTTCTAAAAATTGATAAATACTAGTCATGCCCTGTTTAGTTGAATATGATAGCATAGTCACGTATAATTCATTTTTGAAGTGGGATAAATGTGATTGCTGTTGGAAGTGTAAGCGTATTATGAACTTCACCGAAAGTAAGAAGTAAAATTAATACCTCAATTTCAGATCCAATCAATTGCTTGGCCCACAAGAGTTCAGGTCCTCTACTGGTCCATTGCATACATCTATACAGGATTCATGTAATTTTATTTTATATTATTTTGTTCTTTCTTTCTTCATTTGAGACACAAAATACATTATTAAACAAATGAAGAGAATACAAAGCAAAAGACGGATGAGAAATTCTTCCAAACCAAAGGAAGAATCAAATAGTACTAGTGTTACTTCCTTGTCAGATGAAAACTGAACTTATTTTTGTCAGATCAGATCAGGCTTCTCTGGTTTGTATATTTTTATTCTCTTCCTTTTTCTGGTGCTCTAGATTAGACATTGGCTTTTTCGATTCGATTTTTTAGGTTATTTGTATCATGTTTGATGGTCTTCGGTATTCATTTTAATGAATTTTTTTTTCCTTAACGACTCGGATTAGGGCTTGTTGGTTCTTCTTCTTTTGCATCTTTCTAGAAAAATTCCTATTTTTTTCCCTTGAACTTAGATTTTTGCTCAATTATTGGAATTAACATGATCCTAACATTTGACAAATGATCAACTAAAGAAAGTGCTGATGGATATGTGTATATTATGTACAGTAGACTACATCATTATGGAAACAAGTTTCAGTTCATGCCCGCATCTTCTCTTTTACGTTAATGCCTTCCAATGTGGCTGGGTTACATTTGATCATTTAATAGGATTTTCTTTACCTCTAATGGGGTT